>JASFAT010001121.1:0-459132 GCA_031353405.1 Baronia brevicornis
AGCAGGTTGTCCAAACTCTTTTCTAAAATCCGGAAAGCCTCGATTTTTGAACTTGTTTTAAGTAAAAGACAACCAAAAGTTAATGTTATAAAATCAACTATTTAAATATTTTTTAAGTAATAAAAATTGTAACAAATTAATTATAACGCTAGCTATGAGTGTAACGTTATCGATTTTTAAGTAAACAATCGCAGATTTTGTGCGGTGATTTTATAATTAGATAGGTAATATATTGAATGAAATGATTAGCTTTTTTGGGGTTGATCGATCACACCATCTCATTTTGTCGAGGCGTTTAAAGTAAAGGACGGCAACACTCGGGGCGCCCTGACATAGGGAGCTTCGTTTCTATACGAAGTAATGTTCGGAATTATGTGCAATTATTATTTTGTAAAAAAATAGTAATTTAAACTGTGTCTAAGCTAACACGTGGATTTCCATATTACTAAATGTGATATTTAGGTATTATAAATGCGGTTTGCTTCACGATCTTGGGTGTCTTCAGCCCTACCATATACACGCGTACGTACATGGATACATCTAGTGAACTTATATATTTTATGTAAAATATTATTGTATCTTAAGAAAATATATTCTTATTTTTCATGGTCCAAGTTTTAAATGTTTTATCGACTATACAAAAATATGAATAATCATTATTATATTCTTGTGGACTTTAAAAATTATAACTAGCCCTAAAAATCCTCAAAAAAAATGATATCTTCAAATTTGTGAAATTTTTGGTGTTCAATCAAAAATATATAATGGAGGTATGAAATGAAAAAATGTATACGCTCTCCCTGAATAAAACTAGGTAAAAACTATTTGGATATAAAATTATCATACGATTACTTATTGTAAGTTACGTGTAAATGTGCGCCTCATGAAAATTAAGAAGTCTTTGTATTATGTATGTAATTAAAATATACATATATTATATACAAGTTAAAAAATTATTGTCGTACATTTTTCTCGGGAATCCCACGAGTGATCGAAACATAGGAATACAAGGGGGTTGACTTTCGACATTTTGACGTTTCCTTATCAGGTTCACTGTACAGACATACACTTTGTTATATAAAAATTATTTCGGTCTTATAACACCCAAATTGTAATACATATCCAATGTCGAGATGTCGAAAACATGCTCGTCAATAAAAACAAAAAAATTTATATTCAAAATTTTAAAACTAGTCGATAATATATTGCTCATCTCTTTTGTTTTCTGTGCATCCTTTTCGAAATCTTTTGAGCATTTAATTTTTAATATGTTTGCATTTACATCGAAAACATATATTTTTTAATGGCTTATAGTTAGTTTTAGTGTCTTCGTCGAAAATGACCGCATTTCCAACGTCACGATGTTTAATAATCGAACAACATTTTTTTTAAATACGTACATATGTACACGTATCTGTGTGTTATGCCTGACAGTTGTTGCTAGCTTAAAAAAAGTTATTTTATGTAAGTTTGTACAGAAATAATAGGATGGGACAAATTGCAAAGAGAATTTAGATATTAAACATTCCGTTTAGAATGTTAATAGATTTTTTTTTTATTATAGTACCTATAAATAATTTTCGCATCGGGAACAAATCATTATGTTGTTTAATCTTATTTTGTAACGTTAGTTAATTTTTAAGTGGCTTTATTTTTAAATAACCTTAAATACATATGTATATGATTATAATATTATATTGAGATGTTAAACATGTCATTGTTTTTGTGCAAAGTGTTTAGGGTTTAAATTCCCGGAATAAAAGAGAGTTGCGACTGATATGTAGTAGAAAATTGCCGAGTGCCCAGCACTTCGTAGGTCTGTACAAATGGTATAAAAGCCGCCTTAACACTTTAAATGTTATCACAGTGATCTCCGCTAAATAAACTTAACGAAATAAATGCTCTTTCATAAGCAACCTTACTGGAATCCTACTTTTTATAATTGAACCATAGACTATTTTTCGTCAAAGACACATACATATCTACATGATAGCGACAGATTAATAATGCTGCTCAAAAATTGGCATAAATATAGGCATCTTTCCTACTAAAGAGATCACTGGTTATTAGTGAATCGTTTTTATTGTATATTGTTCAATAATTTTCCACATAGTTTTAAGCATTTTAGTTAATGTCATAGTGTAATTTTCATTATTAGGTAGCCGGTAGTAATTCTTTAATATTTTGTTAAATTTTTTTTAACTGTAATAAATTTTCCATAAGAATTAGGTTAGTCTTGAACGGTCCTCGACTGCTCTAGGAACAAAAAAGACAATGAAGGGAAGTTGCATTTTTTATTACAAACGTTAAATTGTTAAGATTCTTCAGAACATTTTGAATGTGTTATCTGTATAAATATTGAGTGCAATCATTTTTTATAATATATACATTTGTGTATATATATATATATATATATATATATATATATATATATATATATATATATATATATATATATATATATATATATATATATATATATAAGAGTAGTTTTGTATGCGCGGAATATGTTATTAAGCTCTGAAAAAAGTGATTTCATTAACTTTGTGCGTATAGAGACACCTTCCGTGCACTAGAAACTACCTGTGAGAGTATAGCCCTTAAACCTTATTATTTCACGTAAAAACTATACCAAAATATCAAAATGTAATTTGATATTTGGTATTGATTTCCCGCGGAATAGTTTAAAAGACAACTCTTCATATTATTTGTAAGTGTTTATAATACATGTTGTTTGTTAAGTGTGACTGTAACCTTGTATATACAACATACATACATACATAACAATTCATTTTACAATACAATAGTAGGCAGGGCGGTCGATATATCCCTTACATATGTACATCTCCAATTATGAAAATGTGTTACTTCAGTACATTTCTAAATGTAAGATTCACCTTTATTGTCACTACTTGTTTTCCTTTTTACAACTGTATGTATTTCTAGAACGTTAATTTTTAACAATAATTATTGTACTATTATTACAATAATTGACTTATTATTACGTTAAGCATTATCGTGGAAGGTAAATATGGTAGATGTATTGAGAGATGATATTTGTCTTTTTTAATCCAACAACTGCAACACGCAGTAGGTACACGGACAGCAAGGTTCGTTAAAAATTATGTACAACTCAAAGCATTTAATTTTAGACATATTAAATATAATGTTATCTTTATTGAAAGTAACTGAACTAAATGGTGTGAAATTTGATAAAATATTTTCATGGTGTATTTATTTTAATAGTACCGCTTATGTCAAATCGCATCACACTGCTGGGGGACATTTCTTCTTTTTGAGAATGTTGTCTGCGCAAACAAATAAAAATATTTTATTTGTGATTGGATAAAGAAACAGTTAGGTAATGGACCAATGTATAGACGCTGTTAATTCCTAATGAATTATTGAACGGCTCATGTTTTTTTTAATAATATATAAACTGCTAAAGGAGCTAACAAGATCAAATTATAATATTGTTATTTAATTATTGAGTACAAGTTTTAATGGAATATTTTTTTTCAATATATCTTTACTCGCCTCTTTATTTTTGTTATTTTGTTCCTTTAGTTTTTATTATTATTATTATTATTGTTTAATTATCACTACAGATGAGTTTGCATTGATTTAAGCGACTCAATTTATTTTATAATAGATAATATATATATTCACTTCCTTAGTAAGAAAAGTGATGATTAGAGGTTTTTATGTAATTTTTTTAATGTAACAAATTTGTTATGAAAATATAGTTAAAAGTAATTGGCGGGGAAAAGCAGTGATTGGTACAACACATTTTAATCTAGTCAAATTGCAGAAAAAGTATAAAATTCAAAAATTGAATTCGACTGACATTTGATAAAAAATTGAATTTAACGTCCAAAACCGTCGCTCGGCGGCTAAAAAAGTTGATTTGAAATTGTGGAATTGTACACAATGTATTGTAGAACTGTTTCTTACGTATTAACTTATATAACGTACGTAGCATCATTTGAGGTGAACATTTTTTCATATTATGTAATGTCCTTTATCTATAAGATCTTTATATCTTTACGTTAATATATCTAATGAAATGGCTGGAGCAGGTGTAAGAATGTGCGAGGATATTTAAAACCTGTATACAATAAATTTCTTTCATTTGTTGAAGTTTTATTTGTTTTATTTTGATTAAAATACATTAAAATATAAAAGGTTCTGATTATTAAAAAACACATCAGTGTGAATGGGCGTTTACATTTATTTATTTAAAAGAGTAATTCTCACAATAAAATATTAGGCTTGTTTGTCACTTTATTTGAACTGTTGACAAATAGTCGGCTTCAAATCATTGCGTTATGTTGATTAGGCATTGTATAGAAGCATATAATTCTGGTATAACGATGTAAATAAAATATTCACACAGGTAATTACTTAAAATAACAAACCAGTAAATAAGATAAATAAGTGAAAAAGATTTTTTGTAGGTATAAATACCACTTCAACCAATCCACGATAGAAAAGCGTGGTAATTTAGTGTCTATTTCTTTAGAATTTTGGTGGCCCTATCCCACCCGTGGAGAATATAATAGGCAGAAAAAAAATAAAGAGAACAGCCATATAAAAAAAAAGTTTTTTAATATATCAAGAAACAAAATTACAATCATTTATAAACTAGACAATAAAAAAATACAATTATGCTACTAAAGTTACAATGTTTTTTAAAAATTCCAAGTAAGCTGCAAATTTATATCGTAAAATACACAAAAATAATCTAATATTTAAATTGGATATTAGATCTATACCTCAACTCGGTGTATCTTATTTAACAATAACTCAAATATTGTTTTTTGGAACTGTTTATAAGATTTAGTTGGAAATGTAATGCGGATATAGTTATTACTTGTATAACAAAAAAAAAACAATTATGCTACTAAAGTTACTGTTTTTTAAAAATTCCAAGTAAGCTGCAAATTTATATCGTAAAATACACAAAAATAATCTAATACTTAAATTGGATATTATATCTATACCTAAACTCAGTATATCTTATTAACGCTCCTGCCGTATCAAATAAATATGTTATACGAATTCAATGGGTTCATAGCTTTTTTTTTATGTTTAGTTTATAAATGATTGTAATTTTGTTTCTTGATATATTAAAAAACTTTTTTTTTATATGGCTGTTCTCTTTATTTTTTTTCTGCCTATTATATTCTCCACGGGTGGGATAGGGCCACCAAAATTCTAAAGAAATAGACACTAAATTACCACGCTTTTCTATCGTGGATTGGTTGAAGTGGTATTTATACCTACAAAAAATATTTTTCACTTATTTATCTTATTTACTGGTTTGTTATTTTAAGTAATTACCTGTGTGAATATTTCATTTACATCGTTATACCAGAATTATATGCTTCTATACAATGCCTAATCAACATAACGCAGTGATTTGAAGCCGACTATTTGTCAACAGTTCAAATAAAGTGACAAACAAGCCTAATATTTTATTGTGAGAATTACTCTTTTAAATAAATAAATGTAAACGCCCATTCACACTGATGTGTTTTTTAATAATCAGAACCTTTTATATTTTAATGTATTTTAATCAAAATAAAACAAATAAAACTTCAACAAATGAAAGAAAT
This sequence comes from Baronia brevicornis, assembly GCA_031353405.1. Taxonomy (NCBI): domain Eukaryota; kingdom Metazoa; phylum Arthropoda; class Insecta; order Lepidoptera; family Papilionidae; genus Baronia; species Baronia brevicornis. The sequence goes on from JASFAT010001121.1 coordinate 5,619, forward strand.
TTATTGTATACAGGTTTTAAATATCCTCGCACATTCTTACACCTGCTCCAGCCATTTCATTAGATATATTAACGTAAAGATATAAAGATCTTATAGATAAAGGACATTACATAATATGAAAAAATGTTCACCTCAAATGATGCTACGTACGTTATATAAGTTAATACGTAAGAAACAGTTCTACAATACATTGTGTACAATTCCACAATTTCAAATCAACTTTTTTAGCCGCCGAGCGACGGTTTTGGACGTTAAATTCAATTTTTTATCAAATGTCAGTCGAATTCAATTTTTGAATTTTATACTTTTTCTGCAATTTGACTAGATTAAAATGTGTTGTACCAATCACTGCTTTTCCCCGCCAATTACTTTTAACTATATTTTCATAACAAATTTGTTACATTAAAAAAATTACATAAAAACCTCTAATCATCACTTTTCTTACTAAGGAAGTGAATATATATATTATCTATTATAAAATAAATTGAGTCGCTTAAATCAATGCAAACTCATCTGTAGTGATAATTAAACAATAATAATAATAATAATAAAAACTAAAGGAACAAAATAACAAAAATAAAGAGGCGAGTAAAGATATATTGAAAAAAAATATTCCATTAAAACTTGTACTCAATAATTAAATAACAATATTATAATTTGATCTTGTTAGCTCCTTTAGCAGTTTATATATTATTAAAAAAAACATGAGCCGTTCAATAATTCATTAGGAATTAACAGCGTCTATACATTGGTCCATTACCTAACTGTTTCTTTATCCAATCACAAATAAAATATTTTTATTTGTTTGCGCAGACAACATTCTCAAAAAGAAGAAATGTCCCCCAGCAGTGTGATGCGATTTGACATAAGCGGTACTATTAAAATAAATACACCATGAAAATATTTTATCAAATTTCACACCATTTAGTTCAGTTACTTTCAATAAAGATAACATTATATTTAATATGTCTAAAATTAAATGCTTTGAGTTGTACATAATTTTTAACGAACCTTGCTGTCCGTGTACCTACTGCGTGTTGCAGTTGTTGGATTAAAAAAGACAAATATCATCTCTCAATACATCTACCATATTTACCTTCCACGATAATGCTTAACGTAATAATAAGTCAATTATTGTAATAATAGTACAATAATTATTGTTAAAAATTAACGTTCTAGAAATACATACAGTTGTAAAAAGGAAAACAAGTAGTGACAATAAAGGTGAATCTTACATTTAGAAATGTACTGAAGTAACACATTTTCATAATTGGAGATGTACATATGTAAGGGATATATCGACCGCCCTGCCTACTATTGTATTGTAAAATGAATTGTTATGTATGTATGTATGTTGTATATACAAGGTTACAGTCACACTTAACAAACAACATGTATTATAAACACTTACAAATAATATGAAGAGTTGTCTTTTAAACTATTCCGCGGGAAATCAATACCAAATATCAAATTACATTTTGATATTTTGGTATAGTTTTTACGTGAAATAATAAGGTTTAAGGGCTATACTCTCACAGGTAGTTTCTAGTGCACGGAAGGTGTCTCTATACGCACAAAGTTAATGAAATCACTTTTTTCAGAGCTTAATAACATATTCCGCGCATACAAAACTACTCTTATATATATATATATATATATATATATATATATATATATATATATATATATATATATATATATATATATATATATATATATATATATACACAAATGTATATATTATAAAAAATGATTGCACTCAATATTTATACAGATAACACATTCAAAATGTTCTGAAGAATCTTAACAATTTAACGTTTGTAATAAAAAATGCAACTTCCCTTCATTGTCTTTTTTGTTCCTAGAGCAGTCGAGGACCGTTCAAGACTAACCTAATTCTTATGGAAAATTTATTACAGTTAAAAAAAATTTAACAAAATATTAAAGAATTACTACCGGCTACCTAATAATGAAAATTACACTATGACATTAACTAAAATGCTTAAAACTATGTGGAAAATTATTGAACAATATACAATAAAAACGATTCACTAATAACCAGTGATCTCTTTAGTAGGAAAGATGCCTATATTTATGCCAATTTTTGAGCAGCATTATTAATCTGTCGCTATCATGTAGGTATGTATGTGTCTTTGACGAAAAATAGTCTATGGTTCAATTATAAAAAGTAGGATTCCAGTAAGATTGCTTATGAAAGAGCATTTATTTCGTTTAGTTTATTTAGCGGAGATCACTGTGATAACATTTAAAGTGTTAAGGCGGCTTTTATACCATTTGTACAGACCTACGAAGTGCTGGGCACTCGGCAATTTTCTACTACATATCAGTCGCAACTCTCTTTTATTCCGGGAATTTAAACCCTAAACACTTTGCACAAAAACAATGACATGTTTAACATCTCAATATAATATTATAATCATATACATATGTATTTAAGGTTATTTAAAAATAAAGCCACTTAAAAATTAACTAACGTTACAAAATAAGATTAAACAACATAATGATTTGTTCCCGATGCGAAAATTATTTATAGGTACTATAATAAAAAAAATCTATTAACATTCTAAACGGAATGTTTAATATCTAAATTCTCTTTGCAATTTGTCCCATCCTATTATTTCTGTACAAACTTACATAAAATAACTTTTTTTAAGCTAGCAACAACTGTCAGGCATAACACACAGATACGTGTACATATGTACGTATTTAAAAAAAATGTTGTTCGATTATTAAACATCGTGACGTTGGAAATGCGGTCATTTTCGACGAAGACACTAAAACTAACTATAAGCCATTAAAAAATATATGTTTTCGATGTAAATGCAAACATATTAAAAATTAAATGCTCAAAAGATTTCGAAAAGGATGCACAGAAAACAAAAGAGATGAGCAATATATTATCGACTAGTTTTAAAATTTTGAATATAAAATTTTTTGTTTTTATTGACGAGCATGTTTTCGACATCTCGACATTGGATATGTATTACAATTTGGGTGTTATAAGACCGAAATAATTTTTATATAACAAAGTGTATGTCTGTACAGTGAACCTGATAAGGAAACGTCAAAATGTCGAAAGTCAACCCCCTTGTATTCCTATGTTTCGATCACTCGTGGGATTCCCGAGAAAAATGTACGACAATAATTTTTTAACTTGTATATAATATATGTATATTTTAATTACATACATAATACAAAGACTTCTTAATTTTCATGAGGCGCACATTTACACGTAACTTACAATAAGTAATCGTATGATAATTTTATATCCAAATAGTTTTTACCTAGTTTTATTCAGGGAGAGCGTATACATTTTTTCATTTCATACCTCCATTATATATTTTTGATTGAACACCAAAAATTTCACAAATTTGAAGATATCATTTTTTTTGAGGATTTTTAGGGCTAGTTATAATTTTTAAAGTCCACAAGAATATAATAATGATTATTCATATTTTTGTATAGTCGATAAAACATTTAAAACTTGGACCATGAAAAATAAGAATATATTTTCTTAAGATACAATAATATTTTACATAAAATATATAAGTTCACTAGATGTATCCATGTACGTACGCGTGTATATGGTAGGGCTGAAGACACCCAAGATCGTGAAGCAAACCGCATTTATAATACCTAAATATCACATTTAGTAATATGGAAATCCACGTGTTAGCTTAGACACAGTTTAAATTACTATTTTTTTACAAAATAATAATTGCACATAATTCCGAACATTACTTCGTATAGAAACGAAGCTCCCTATGTCAGGGCGCCCCGAGTGTTGCCGTCCTTTACTTTAAACGCCTCGACAAAATGAGATGGTGTGATCGATCAACCCCAAAAAAGCTAATCATTTCATTCAATATATTACCTATCTAATTATAAAATCACCGCACAAAATCTGCGATTGTTTACTTAAAAATCGATAACGTTACACTCATAGCTAGCGTTATAATTAATTTGTTACAATTTTTATTACTTAAAAAATATTTAAATAGTTGATTTTATAACATTAACTTTTGGTTGTCTTTTACTTAAAACAAGTTCAAAAATCGAGGCTTTCCGGATTTTAGAAAAGAGTTTGGACAACCTGCTATCGGTTGTAGTTTCAAAGTCACAGGTCGATTCATGGAAATATTTATACATGATGTTAGAGTGAAAATATTTTAAAAAACGTATATGATTGGTAAATTTTAGAATACTTTATGCTTTTGCTAAAACTATTAGAATTCTCAAATGTATTATAATTTTTGTGTTACAATTTTTAAATTGTGATTTTGCCAGAAGTATCTGTGATACAATAATGAAAAACAACCGACAGCATTCCGGATCTAAAAATTATGAGGTCTAACACTATTTAATTGTGATAATGCATTAGTAAAGCTGTGTTATATTGAACTGGTTGTGACTTTAGGTAACTGTTGTGATATTTGGTGATATCGTGTGAAAACCGTGAGATTCGCTGGACTGGCTGCGGGAAGTGGTCAAAACTACGGAACGGTAAAACTGTGGGCGCGAATAGTTAATTCGTAAACAAAACCGATCGAAGGTTAACGGATAAACTATTGTTATTGTCACTAAAACAGTATACACAAATGATTCAATGGATCATACGGAAACTCCTTAATGTATTGCACTAACGGAACGCGACGTCGAGTGACGGCTCGGCGCAATGATGCATAGACCTGGCGTGGACCTGGCCGGCCTCGTGTAGACCGCGCCCCTTCCAACGGAATGTACTTTACATATATTATCACAAAAGTTGAGGAGATCGGAGCGTCCCGAGTGGGGCAGGTCGTAATCCGAATGCGATGTGGTCGCGGTCTTCTTCTTCTAATTTCCATTCGGCCGTGGTCTGATCGTCATTTGTTTACTGTCCATTCGATATTTAGCCGTTTTCCGGTCACCATGGGAAAAGATCTATGCACGGTCAGGGGGTGCTGATGGTGCAGGGGGCGCTGTAGGCGGCGGTGTAGAGGTTCCCGGAGGGGTAGGAGTTCCATTTCGGGGGCGCATTTTGTCAGCTCTTAGCCGTTGCACTACTTCTCGCATTTCAGCCGCCAACTGTCGGTCGGAACTATCAATGCGAGGACGACGGGCAGGAGGACAATCCTCTGGTTCTCCCGCAAGCCGTCGTAGAAGGCTCGGCGCATCTCCACCGGTAGGCATAGGGACGCGAGGCTCTGATGTCAATCTCTGTAACAGCGCTGCACTAGGTTGCCGTTCCAAACTAGATCGAATGATACCCTCGAGAAAGGAACCATTTGCAGGTGGTGCTTCGTCGCGGAGTCTTCTCATCATATGCGATGCGTACAAATCAGGTGCTGGTGGTGGGGCGAATCCTCCAGGCCAGAAAGGATATCCAGATGGGTATCCAGGCGTTTCAGGTCCATTTAGTCCATTGGAAAAAGGTTTAGCAGGAGTTTTCGGTGGTGGTGGTTTTGGAGGCTGAGGTTTCACATCTTGTGGTGGTTTTGGTTCTCGCTTTCTCGGTCGCATTAAATGCCGCTCTTTCACTTTATATTCAAGAGTCGAGTGCGGAACGCCATAATATGAACCTGCTCTATGTACAGACATTTCACCTCTCTGCACTGCTTTCACAGCCTCCACTAGACTATCCCTGTCATAGTTCCTGTACTTGCCTCGCTTGGGTCTGGTGCCTTTACCTCCAGTGGCCGGCTGGCCGTTGTTATTTGTTGCTCTAGAGTTACTAGGTGCCGCGTAATTTCTCTGATTCTCAGGCGGTGTTTTGATCACCGAAACGTGCCTGTCTGGCGCCCTCATGAAGGCTAATTCAGAGGGTTGAGGCGGCCTGTCAAGAGGTTGCTGAAATTTCTGACTAATGCTTTTCGCTATAACGTCACTTAGCGACGTAAAGAGATGTTGAGAAGTAGGAGGATCAGCAAAGACTGAGGGTGATAAGAGTAGCTGAGAGGGTGGATTCAGTGAAGGTTGAATTATTGGTGTGATAGGAGTTACGGGTGTTGCTGGTGAGGGACTCTTTTCCTCGGGTGGTGGGAAAGTTGGTATTTTTAATATCACTGATGGAGGTGAGTCTGATCTTTCCGCATCACTATCAGGCTCGGATTCATGGCCTTGTTCTGTGATAACTCCGAACTTGTTGACTTTGTTACGGAGGGTGGAGCGTGGAATTCCATAGATGGAGGCCGCTCGCCGGGTGCCTAGCCGACCTGACTGGATGTCTCTGAGCGCTGATTGAAGCTCATCATCAGTGTAGGTCCTTCTGTTGGTGCTGTTCCCAGGAGTCTCTAGAGCTGCACGTTTTAATCTGCAACAAAGATTTTGTATTTGAGTTTCGTTTAAAAATAGTTACAATGGAAAAGAAATGGGAGAAAAAAAATTTTCTCAATTTCACCTGAAGGTTAATTAATGAGAATGCCTATTGGCATTCAAGCCGATCGATGTACCTTTCTGAATAAATGTGTTGATAAATAAATTATAAAAATAGCGCATATTTGAAAAATAGCGCAGTTTTGAAGTCATTATAACTGTTTCTTAAATTTATTCAATATTATTACATTTATTCATTACAATCTGTTTTCCACAACTTCGCTGGTCTTTCTAACTCTGAAGCGGGAATTGGACCTGCGACCATTGACTCATCTCATATATGTGTGTGTGTGTGTCGTAGTAAAATATTTAAAAAAATAAACCTAGTGAATATACACCATATTTATATCAGTCCAACGTAATCCAATTATATTTACAAATAAATATTATCAGCAAAAGAACGAACACATTACTCTACACCGGAATGGATTAGAAAACAATATGGGTCAAACGGTGGTCAATAACCTACAATCAGACAGTCAACAAAACAACGTTTCAAAACCTCACTGAATTAATCCTAGATAAGCGAAATGCGAAACATTTACTCTTGGACTCACCGATAACGGCTACTATGAAAGCATCTTTATCTTTTTCCTTCGTCTTTTATTTCCCGATTACATTCATACAAATTTAGCATTTATAACTTTTAGATAAGAATGAGAATTGCGTGGATTGGAGCGATCGTCTTTAGTTTCATCTTACGTTTTACTTTCTTATTTTTCACAACCTTTGTTAGGGAGTTGCGAACTTTATATTTAGTACAACTAAGGGGTATTTTTGCACGCTGTTTTGCGCTCGCTTCGAGGATGCAAGGTCGATGCACCGAGCGACTATCGGCGCATTTTTATTTGTTTTGGCGAGTCATGCGACCCACATCGCGGTCCCGGCGAATGAATTTATTCAGTTATCGATTGGGTATTGTGTATAATATCGATATTCAGACGTTGCTCTCTTTCTTGGTGACGTACGTCGCATAACAGATGGTCATTTTCTACGTTTGGTTTATTTAAAACGTATCCAAGTAGTATTTAATTTTACTTTTAAATATTTTGTATGCTAAATATATCATATATATAATGTTAGATTTATGTTTAGATGTAAAAACCGAAATCGTATGATAATTAATTGTACACTTTAGTTTTCTGTGATTTTGCAGAGTGAGTAGAGCGTGATGCTACGAGTTGTGAAAGAGGCATCTACATATTCACAATTTTTTTTAAAGACAACTAACTAGTATTCTCTTAAAGAAAACTAAAAACGCTATGGTAAAATAAGTAAGAATATATTATACTACGAAATCGTGACTTTTTAATTTTGATTCAATTAAATAACATGTACATATGTTGGTATGTGGTATGAATGGGTTAGTTTTGCCGGGAATTGAACTGACTTGTGTATTTGCTTTGATACGGTACTTCGCTTGGTTTTGATTATGGGATAGGAAGGCACCTGATGGAAAGCAATCAACATCGCCCATATACATCCGCAGTGCCATAGACAGTGCAGAAGCGTTGCCGGCCTTTAAGAAAAGTGTCATTATGGGAGGGAGAGTGACGGACGAAGCGTGGTAGTTAAGCTACCATTCAGACGCCGGTCTTCTGCTGGAGTGTGGTAACCGGGCCCTTTTATGCTACAGACAAATAATATGACATTCTTGACGAAGTATTCATTTGCAGCGTGGCTCTACCACTAGGGGAGGAACTTTCAGGAACCACAACCCCTTTTTGTCCTTCTTTCTCTCTTCTTTCCCGTTTTTATGAATGAGGAAGGCAAACAAGCAAATTTCATGTGAATTTATGTTTCTATTAATGAACTTACAAGATTGTGGACTATTTAGTAAAAAGAAAAAATAGTTTAACATATTTATATGTACTCTCATTTGTTATATGAATACCGACTTTCACTTATATGGCAATAAATTTAGAAAACGTACAGGAAAAAATACTGTTAAAATTGAGATTAATGGCTGTGTGTGTTAAATCGTGTTGCATTTTAACGTATAGCATATGTTAGTACTAGTAGTGTAAATAAAAATAATTTTAAAGTCAAGAAACTCTTATATCTCGCGGGGTGTCAATGCTCTGCAAAGTGGTGACGGATAGCGTTGTAAAACAAATCGCAAGTTATCGCCCGCCGACTATTCGCTAACAAGAGTTTTATTTCACGAAGTTTAAAGATGTTTATATTTCTTTTTTCCAAAATGGTGGTCCCTTTTAGGGTTGTATTTCAGTAATTGTTTTATATTTTTCGATGCCGATTGCTTATGAATTTCTTTAATCCAATAATTGTGGATATGAACGCATTATTAAATCAGTATTACAAAATTTTTACAATATTTTCTATAATATATTGATGACCTCATTCACTTGCGAAAACATATATGTAAAAAAAGCCTAGAGGTATCTTTTCTCAATTAAGGTGTTCGGCCAATCAAACTTAGTGTGTGGTGTAAAGTATCTATTTTATTCTGTAGATAGATACTTTACAACACACATCCCTCAGCTGTGGGATATACATACATATATGTGCATAATAATACAAGAATTAGTTTATGTAGAGTTAACATTATAAAAAAAAATTCATGAAATTTGTACTTCTTAAGTGCCAACGTGATGGAGCTTTTACACGTCTTTTTCATTTTGTTACACCTTACATTATGCAATTAAAGACTTATTATTATTATATTTTATCACCAGAAATTATATTGTCAAAATTTTACTTCATTACATTGGTATATTTTTAATTTTACAATTCCAAAACAACCATTGCATTATATTTTTGTTGGAATTTTTTTTTTGTATTAGCAAATAGGATGAATGATTACGACAAATGTGTTTTTATTCTAGGTTAATATTCATCTCTGTTACCTACATGTTTTTAACAAGTGTTTCGTTGAGGTTAGGTCTTTTGGTATCATTATAATAAGAACCATAATATTTCTCACATAAGTGGAAGGCGCTCGAGACTACAGTGAAAGGCTTGTCCGAACCGGATGTGTCGTTCTAGTGAAATTACGAATAGTTTTTATTTGTGCCTTTCACTTAATAGTGTGTTATTTTAATATATTTCGACCAGATTGTACCATTCTCGGCCTCAGTATACTCCTAGCGGAGTGGTCATGGAACGCCTAATCTGGTAATGGCCTTAGCTAAATTTGTTCATCTCTACGTCACTGCGTATGCCGTTATTAAGAGATCACTTAGCAGATGATTTATGAAGTCTGTCCATCTTGCGTCCTTCTACACTCTCTAGTACCACTAATCGTTCCAATGAGCTTTCGTTGCGGATTATATGTCCATACATCTTAAGTTTTCGCACTAGCAAAGTTGATGAGTCTTTCTTTGATTGTACCATACGATCCTTAATCACTTTGGATTGGCGCTAGCGGGGTCGATTTTGGTGTAGCTCATTTTTTCATTTCTACCATTAATTCACACTCTTCCTGTAGATATATATAGATATTTAAATATCTTGTTAAAATTTTCAGTAGTTAATAAAATACTTTTTATTCATACAATTACGTTTAAATATATTTTTTTAAACTTGTACTGGATGACATTTTGTATTTAAACAGATTTTTCAAATATAAATTCATTAATTAAATTAAATTTTAGTTTTATGTGGGAGAAAAAAAATTCTCTTATATAAGATATTTAGCAATATATAAATTTAGGAATAAATACCGTGAGCAGCGAAGCGTATAGATCGGTGGAAAGAAGTTGGAATTGACTTATTTTTCTTTTTATTACTTGTTATTGTTAATAATCTAATATAATTTATCAATGACTTTGACCAGATACGTATCACACTCTCACAAAATATAAGCGTTAGGTGGTAGTATTTACATGTGTTACAACCTTTTGTACAATTAATGCGGAAATCTGGAGACTCAATCCCTTTTCCTTCTCCTTTATTTACTTCCTTCTCTCTCATTATAGTTATTCTCACTTTAAGGCAGATAACTTATCTATAGTATTTTTAGTATTGCGGAAGTCAATGGGTAGCGGTTGCTTACCATCGTGTAACCCGTTTGCTCGTTTACCTATCTCTTTAATAAAAAAAAAAAGAATAACAAAGACATCTAACCAGTTTCAACCTCTAGGTATTCGTTAACGCCATTTTTTATTTTTTCCACGTCTGACTTGGAAACGAAATAGTGGTCGATTTCATAGTAAAATAAATACGTAGACCAACGAAGTAGTGGATGAATCATTTAGCAATTTAAATTATTATCGAACAGGAATATTTGACGTTGCTGTGACAGCTTAATGGGGCAGGTTTACCCCCAAGCGTGGGATGCGGTCTTAATGACTTGCCTCACGATCGGGAACCTCTTTTGAACGATTACCTTAAAATCTTTAACCGATCTAAAAAAAGGAGGTTATAAATTCATTTTTTATTTATATATTTTAAAATATATAGAAAATATTACAGAAATGATAGTTATTTTATAATGACCACAACCAAACTAGTATGTAAGTTATCTGACACATCATGCGTACCTACAGTACCTATCTGAGGCATTAAAATGGGTGAATAGATTCATTTGTTGATCGTGATCGATATTTTCTTTAGTCAAAGGGGCAAAAGAAGAAACTATATTGTATGAATGTAAATTTAATTATACGCGTGTTAGGAGGCACACTTGTACATCTTCTTGTTTTATCAGCGTATTCTTTTGAACATAGTGAAGCTTTATCAATCATTTGATGGCGACTGACTTTTTATTAATCACGTATGTACAAAAATAGTAATAGTTACACACTGCAGCGTTACGGGGAATATGTCCATTTGCAGTTAACTTGCAGTTAACCACTGTATTATTTGCACCACTGCATTATGTCCGCCTTTGTACCAAAAATATACATTAAGAATAATAAAGAAGAAGAATAAATAATAATGAAATCATTACAAGGACGTAAGATGCTAAACATATTGTTCTTAGCCTCTACATTTGCTGCTTCAAATCAACCCAGTAAAGGATATATGTAAATTTCAAAATTTTTTTTATTTTAACAAAATCGAAAATCACCATCATTGAAATTTTACCAATAACAAAAGATCAATTTATAGCTCAAACCAAGTACCAAAATATTTATCACCACGAATTGTGTTATAACTAGCACAGACTTTTGTTGCAAAGTTTAGTTTGAAGCCCTAGAGGGATTTGTTATGGGCGATATTTATTTCGTTGAAAAGCTTATATACTATATTGGCCTCATGTTCAAGTATAAGTATTCTCGTAATATTAAAACAACATTTATTACGGCGTACTTCAAGTGCATTATAATCTTTCGTAGCGCAATACATGTTTCCCATCAAAGTTTCAAATGGTGCGTTCCAATCCATCATGGTGTAGCTTGTCAAAGGCGCGTTGACCCAACAGAAGTCGATCGTCTAAAGTTTCGTTTTCTAGTTTAATGGGTGCGTTCACTTCACCATTGTTTGTACAATCCAAGTGTAAAGTTTTAATAGGAAGTGGCGCTACGGGAACGCGCCCGTAGCAAATGTAGGCGGGTTATGGGCAATATGAGGCCTATGGCGTTAGTGACCATGGAAAATTGTGATTTCCCTACCGACACGCCCCGTACATGCAATTATAGAACTTGATGTAAAATTGTTTCAATCATAAAATTTATAACTTTGAAGGTAGTATGCATTGGTAAGAAAATGAATTGAAGAAATTTATAAACCAAACCTATGTTATATTGTGAATGAGATAGTAATATAGATAGATAATGATTTCATTATCTTGATCTATTCTTTCAGATTATTGAAGAAATACAATAAAAATGGAAAATGCAAAAAATTATATTAAATTACAGTAATTCCTACTAATGTAGAACATAGTGACACATGGCATACAAAACTCACTGTTAATAAAGATACTGTCTCATATAATCTGTTCTTACTCAAATATACTTAAAATATGCCACTTAAGTTCTTCATTTTTAGAATTTGAATGAGTTATAAGTTACATTGGAATATATACTGAGTAATTGTATTCTATTAGAATAATAGTAGGTATATAATTTGCGTATTTGAATGGTGAAGGTCTGCAACCTATCTTAAAGCTTTAGTATCTAGTTCAGATGACAGATATTAAAAGTTGAAGTACAACATGATTATAATTAAATTTGTTTCTTATTTGTTTGGAAATTGTATTATATGTAAAGTTATTATTATAAGTATTGATAACAATATGGGGCTTGATTGAATTATAACATAAAGATAGAGTAACCATTTTTCTGTCGTAATGTAAATCTGGGAAGATTTATATAAATGGTACTTCACGCGACTACAGCCGAGTTCCAATTATTTTCCGAGCATAAAAGTAAGTTTATTAATTTCGTATAAACTCCTCTGTTTTCTAGAGAAAGTATTACCATAATCGGTTCATACATTCTACAAATTAGTCCGGATAAACAGACCACATTATATTAAGATATGGAGATTTTAAGTATTGATCCTTGCATAGAATACGGTCACCTTATTTCTTCCATTAGTATAAGGCGGCTATGAGAGCATTTACTAGAAGACAGGCATAGTCTACCCGAGTACCAAATAAAAATCATTTTATGATCGCCAACCGACCTACCTGTTAAGCCTGGGGACAGCGGCAATATTCCTAATTTTGGAGGTAGGCCCACGAATGATACATTGTATGTGAGCTACGTGTATGAGAATATTAATTTCTATGTTACAGACGGACACTTGAACTGTCTTTGTATGTATGTATATATTTCTTTGGTACGCCTTATATTTATTCTCTTTGAAATAAATACTTGCTCAATGGCTCGTTATGTGTACATTATTCAATTAAAGGCCTTCCTGGCCATAACGCGTGCCTTACTCAACACACGGGAAAACGGGGGCCGCCAGCGTTGCCCGCCGCGGGCAAATACCGCGTAATGAGCATTATGCAAGGGATAGTGGGTTTGAATGCTCGGTCAAACAAAAGAGGATAATTAAATAAATACTTACATACAAGTATTATTCAGCCATTTTGAATTTTCCTTTTGAATGTTTTGCTTATAATTACTTGAGCAGAGATAGCGGAATTTGTACTCTGATTTAACTCCGTTTGTTGAGTCATATGATGGTTTATGGGGTGATAGATACAAAATGGAAATCCACTATTGCATTTTTAATTTTGAAAATTGTGAATTGGTGTGAAAACAGTTCCAGAGGAGGGTATTTGTTATTGTATTGTTATAACACATATTTGTTTTTATAACTTAGCTAGCTAGCTAGCTTGGATGCTGCCCGTCTATAGCTATTTGCGCCCGTGGGCTCCTAGACTGACATTCACAGAAATAGGGTGGCGTTATTCTATGCCGGGAAGTACATAGCAAAAATGTTATGTTTATTTCGAGTAAATTCACTGCGATAATGTGGTACAATTCACACAACATATTTTTGTACATTGTACAAATTTAGTATTTTATTATATGCTGTCCTCTGTTGTCCAATATTCTTTCGTCGTTCGTTTATTATTCGTCTTCGTTATATATAAATGTTGTGTACGTCCCAAAATAGGGTTAAATTTTATTAAGTAGCAATAAATATACCTATAGAGTAAGATATTTTTTGTAATTCCTATGGATGGTACTTGAATTAAAGAAAAAGTAGAGATCATCATTATATGTTGGACATTGGCCCGTATTTCACGTTATTAACCCTATCCTCGGCATTCTAGCCAGAGGGCGCACATTACGTTTGTCGAGACGCAGTCTCCAGTATATCACCACTCGTTAAGTTTAGCGGTTGTGGGTTCTTAGACAATGGTGCTCAGCCCATTACCACAACACTATTTTAACACGGAAAACTAAGTATTGTAATAATATAAAAATAATTTCATTGTTTTGCTTCCTTGATGTCAGTTGAAGACAGTATGTATGTATGTAACTGTATATATTAAACAAATACAAAACTAGCAGCCATAATGCGGGTTATAGCAAATTTTATTGACATTTAATGTCACGAACCTTAAATCATATTGGCGACTAGCTTGTTAATCAAAGGTCAATTGGAATTGTATTTGTTTGCACATAAATTATTGATTTTAGGTCATGGATTTTAGTTATATACATACTTAACGTATATCTGTACTTTGAATTTAAAACTAATCTGGAATTGTTTTCACTGACTTACCTTATTTGACTCTAATGACACAATGTATGACTTTAATGTGTGGGTAATGTTTACTATATTACGTATATTTTGAGTGTGAGTTGGTCGATTTTATATGAGGCTTTATATAAGGCTTTTCAGACGGTAAACTGTTAATTATATTCTTTTTTTTTCTTTTGATAGCAATTAGTTAAAATTACAAAACTTCAACTAAATCTTTATTCATTTTTTAATCTAATGTACATATTTGATACAAAGGCGGACTGTGCAGGAAGCCAGCCTTGACAGTTCTTTGCCAGTCAAAAAACGATATAAATAATCAAATACATACCTATATACATAAACATACACAATAAACATACATATATGTGTATATTTATGACGGAGAAGGATGAACTAGGGAGGCAAAGATTTGAAGTAAAAGTCTATAATTTTACCTTAAAAACAAGGTTTTCTAGGAGCTTTTCTAATGTCAAGGGGAAGCACATTTCAAAGTATATAAAAATCTTTGTTAAGATACCATATAAATACTCTAATCACTCGGCCAAATGGTCCATAATTTATGTGTATTATGAAGGTGTTAAGTTAGTTGTGGGTGCAATATTAGAATGCGTTTAAAACTTTACTGCCACAGTTATGTGCGGTATAACTGCATTTAATCCACCTAAACACCTAAATGGATTAAACATTAACACGATGACCTTAATTTAATGCAAATTCCCCGCGGCCTTTCCCACGGATGCCGCCGCCTAATTTCTGACACGTTAGCTTTGTGAGCTTCACTCTATCGCATTGACAGCATATTTGGAAGTGGGAATGGAAAATTTTGCTTAGATTTTTTTTCAGCTTATTTGTTCATAAGGCAAAACTCTAATATATAAGTCCTGGTACCAATTTTATATATCATTGGCTCCGAAAGCAAGTTATGCCACTGAATCATATTGATCTTCATTTTTATTGTATTAATATTTTTTAGTGTACAGAAGAACTTAGTTATATTATTTCATTTATTTGTTATGGGATAGGAGGGCAAACGAGCAACCCTGTCGCCTGATGGAAAACAATCAACGCTGTCCATAGACAACCGTGATATCGCAGGAGTCACGGAAGCGTTGCCGGCCTTTTAGGTATGTGCAGGCTTATTTTTTGAATATATTATTTGAATTTTGAATATATATATCGTATTGGTTCGGAAAAACCGCCAAAGGTAGCCGGTTCCACAGAGTGGTGGTGCGTGGAAAGAAGTTTCGAGAGAAGTGCACCGTACTGGATCGCCACTCATCCAGATGGTGGGGATGTAAGTTTTCTTTACAGCGAGTTGTGTGGTTGTGGAATTCGGTGGCAGCAATTATTCCAAACAATTCCTCGGAGCACTCCTCGTGATAAAAGCGATAAAAAATACTGAGAGATGAGATATCCGTCCGCAGTGCTGGAGAGTCAAGCCGATCGGTGAGATCTTGTTCATCGAGGACTCGGATCGCACGACTTTGTATGCGGTCAAGTGGAAGAAGTTGATACTGGGGAGCCCCGGCCCAGCGGCGAGAACAGTATTCCATGTGTGGCCTGACTTATGCCTTGAAAAGTTGGAGGCAATGGACAGATGTGAAATACTGTCTCGCTCTATTGAGCACACCCAGCTTTTTCGAGGCCAGTTTGGCCTTTTCCTCCAGATGCCGCGAAACTGGACGTCATATGATATGTCGACTTCAAGGATTCCGATTCACGGCTTAAGATTAAAGAGAGTGATTAAATTGAAATCTAATAATTACTTGAAATCAAATATATTTTTTGTTGGATACAATAAAATGATAAAAATTTTGTTTCATAAAACAAAATATTAAGTTTAGTGAAAATTGTTCTGCAATCAGCTTAAGATTCTGTATATTCTTTATTGTACGAAACACTAACTATAATAAACGACATTTTTGTTCGTTTTAAAATGTTATTTTTATACAACAATACAATACAATAGCTCAGTTGGTAAGGATCGGGCATACGATCTACACGTCGTAGATTCGTACCTTCTATTGGTATGTTGATGTGTGCAATTTCCTAGTAAAAGCATTATAAACTTAGTTGAAATCGTTAAAAAGTATTGGATTAATATTTAATATTAATCCAATACTTTTTAATTATACTTTTTAAATATGATAACAATACCTTTATTTTCAAAATTTTACATATTATCTAGAGTCCTGTGTATTCCTTAACTAATCTTTTCTCTTAGTTAACAATATATTGTAAGAACATAAATAAAAAATGTAAAATATGTTACACATACTTATTAGTTAATATTATTGACGGTATCTCACCTCGTATTGTCCAAGTTTTTGTTGTCTGGAGGCGGGGTGCCACTTGTGCTGGAGGTGGACTTAGCACTCAGATCAAGTGGTTGTTCGGTAAGATTTGGCGATGAGTTCGGTAAAGGCACCTTATCCACCACATCAGGTAGCCTGCGGAACAACATATCATTAGTATAATGTATGAGGCCGTTTTCATAGGAGTCAAGAACTAGCGACTGAAATTACACAAAAAGGAGGCAAATGCAAAACTTTAATTAGGAATGGTTGATAATTAAATATGGTTGTTGAAATTATAAGTGAATAATTTCGACAAGTACCTACTGACAATTGGAAAAATGTCGATCTCAATATGTTAACAGGTAAGTAATTGAAAATTTAAAATAAAATTTCATCTTCTTCTAAGAGTGCCTCTTCGACTTGCGAAGCCAATTCAGCACAACTTTCCTCCTCTTTCGCTATAATTTCTTTAATTGATATCAAATATATTTTTATTGCCGAACAAAATCCAAATATGATAACAGTGAAGTCTCGCATAGTTTTCTATTCAGTCAAGAAAAGTGTTCTATTCCGATTCGCACTCAAAAATGACATGTACATTCTCAAGCGTATAATGATATCTGCAAAACTAAGTGCATTGCAGAAGAATTGCCCACGTTCTATAAGTTATCTACCATTGATATATATTCAAATAATAATTTCATATTACATTATATTATAGAAGGGAACTGTCTGCAGTACTGTACAGGGCTCACCCTAGTTCGGCAGGCAGTGAAACAAAATTGTAAACTTTATAATGATCAATAAATATAAAATTATTATTATCACTATTTATAGAACTAAGCTAACGTAACCTAAATTTAGAGTCAGTAATTATTGCTCGGTTGTATTTAGTTCTAAAAATTCAACATTGAAAAATATTTCGCTGTTGTACGCCGTGTTAGAGAACAATTCGAAAAGACGTCGAAAGCTTTTGTATAGTCTGCGGCGCGGTACACAATGTCTTCAGTGTGAATTTCCATCTGTTGGTAGCTTGCGTCCGTTTGAACCGTTCCTGAATAGAGAAACCTTGTCAACTGAGCGTTGAGCATGAGGGCTGTGCTGATAACACGGTATAATATCGAGAATTGACTGTCTCTCTCAGTCGTTAGCAGATACATGATTTCTGTCAAGGAAATCAAATAAACCAGTCGAAACTATTTTTTTATATACCTACTAAAATTAATTTTCGATTGCAATATGTGAATGTGCAAGGAAACACTCTGCATGAGAATTCTCCTCCAATCGTATTTCGTTCATTTTCGGAGAAGTTAAAAGGGCTGTTTGTTCTTCAGACCCTCTTTCGTACACGTCTAGGAAAATTAAATAAGAAATGAGTTGTTTTATAAAAAACCAAAAACATTTATTCGACTGACGTCTTTCGATAGCTATGTCAAGCATCCGTCATAAGCAATTGAGATTGAATAAGATATAAATGTACAGTGAATAGAAAAATAAATTTATTCCACTTGGAATAGTTTCAATTAAATAGAAGATAAAACCCCCTAAAGATCCCGTGTGTCGCCGAATCCCACGAGCCACATATATCAGGTCGGCAACCAAAAATAAAAATCAGCTGGTTTATAATATCGATATCATCTCACAATATCATCGGTTCACTCGTTTTGAAACCGCCGGTGTAGCGTAAACGAAAAGCCGCTCAATAAGCGGCATTGAGGCCGATCGGACGGAATGGGACAACGACGTGCGGCCCAACAAAAGATCCGGCGCGGTGTTATTGTCGCACCTGCAGCTCAGTGCTGCTTGAAGGTGACTAGCGGAATTATTTCTTATGTAGGACAACGTTACTGTGACACTTTACGTGCATTTCTATGTATAGACGATGAGTAATTTAACATACTATTTCGTGCTTGAGCTAATGTCTTCATTGGAATTATATAGGGTGTGTGGTTGCAGAATTAGTTTTTAAAAATTTATTATTTCAAACTTATAAGGATATAAATAAAATTCCATAACTTTTACAAAGAAGAAAAGTGTGGTTTTATTATTTTAAATTATTTCATCTAAATGTTCAGCACGTCGGGCACTCTCATGAAATCTAACCTCTACAGTAGGTATTGTATACCACTCGCCGAAGTAGTGACGACGGGATGCCATTAAACTAGTGGACGACATTTTCTTTTGGTGCTGAGATGCTCGTCAGATTTGTTTCATTTATTTCATTTTTGATGTATTCTCACAGAAAAAGGTCCATAGGGGTGAGATACGGCGACCTAGTTGTTCAGAAGATACCGCCGAAACGGCTCATAAATTTGTAAAGAAAGAAACCACGAAAAAACGTATGATCAGTATTGGCAGAAAATAATTACTAAGCGTTTACTAATTATTCGCTCTATAACCTAATTCTGCCATCCAACACGGATTTTTAATACATATATATTTTTTTACAAAAAAAATACATATCTATTCTATTACGGCCGTACACTTTTTATTTTGTAAACCATTATAAATTGATTTTTCAGCGTGTTTAAATTTTGTTTTTGAAATAAATTTTAACGTCAAAATATTTTTTTCAATTTGTATATAAAACTGCTGGGAGCATTTGGCAACTCTGGCAAAATGGTTGTGCCTGAGAAAGTTCAGTCGCTCGAGTAAAAGGAGCGCATGAACATTATTTATCCGAAACACGGTTGGTTACAACGCATCTTAGATTGTCGGCACATCCGCTTTGCAAATCGGGAACAGGCGGGATGGATTTTATACTCGTGTAGTCTTGTATAAACGATCCTGCGATTGCGTCTTCTCCGTGACACAATGGTTTTGTTTAGAATGTTCTTGAAATTCATGTTTCAATTTCGAAAGATTTGTTTAATGTAAGACTCATGTTTAATGTAAGTTTTATTTACGGATAAAATTTAACTTATGTTTTTGGCTTATAGAGATCATAAGCAATTATTCTATATTATAATTAAAATCTTTATTTGACGATTTTGGTTCTCGTTTAATCTTTTACAAATAGACATACATACGTACATACATATCATCACACCTGTTTTCCGTAATGGTACGCAGAGACCACAGATCACCATCTACTTTGATCTCGGCACATTTTTTTTGCTTCATGCACACTTATCACTCTCTTCATACAAGGTCGCCGGTTAAGAGTACTTAGAAATAAATGAAAATCAAAAGGAAACATGAACAGAGTATTTATAACAATGTCAATTGAAATGCTTCAGCGAATTGTTGAAATAAAAAGAGTAGAAATATGTATGTGTAACTGTATAGAATTTTTTTATCTTTTATGTCGTATGTACATGACGTATGGTATGACGACCGATTGGCTCAGTGGCGGGATCCTCCGCCCGCGGAGTCAATGTTCGCGGGTTCGATTCCCGCATCGGAATAAATATGTATATGGATTTATAAATGTTTATTCCGAGTCTGGTAATCCCCCCAATCCGCATTTTCTTTCCTGCCCCTTCCTTTCTTCTCTATCCTTTCCCTTCCTCTCCGCCAATCCACGGTCTGCCGTGCCAATGGATGCGTGGTTAGGGGCGAGCCTAGTCGCAAGTGTGCCGATCGTCCCGGGATCGGGCTTCCCCGGGTACTATGGTGCCTTACCTCAGCATGCAGGGCTGACCTCCATCCTCCCTTGCGGCTCGTGGGATTCATTAAGACGAATTTAATATACCTAATTTGTCGAAAATGACGGGACGTGGTTCGCCACCGGTCACGTCTTGATTTTCACGAGGGCGAAAAGCAACCAATGACGAGCCGTTTCGCTGCGATGAATAGTAGCGGATGGAGCTCTGTGGTCTCTGCCAACCCCTGCGGGGGATAGGCGTGAATATATAAAAATGGTATGTACATAATTTTAAAAAAATATATTCAATGCGTACTAAGTTGAAATATGTAACAGACATAACTTACACTCTCACGTGTGTCTTAAAACGATCGTGAAAAGTAAAATAATTGTCATTCTAATTGTCGACCCAGTTGCAAGTCAAACAGTAGCAAAGATTTCGCATTTAAATTTCAAATGGGTCCAAGTATGCAACCTTGCATTACACCAGTACCTACGTAACATTCTAATGCATCGCTGTCTATCAACGACATTTACATACTTTGTTAAAAAATATTATACATTAATCAAAAATATAAAAAACGTGCTTTCTCCATAATTATTATATTTTTACCATAGTCCCTATACATCCCACTGCTGAGCATGGGCCTCCTCATTTCTAAAGGAATGGACATTATTCCATCGCGGTTATCTAAGGCGCATTGGTGGGGTACCCCGATTTGCAATAAATATTTATAGTGCATACATATATTTACTTTAACGCGGGAATCGAACCCACGACCATTGACTCCGAAAGCGATAGGCCACTGAGCGAATTGTGTTGTCGACCATAATTGTATATAAGAGGAAAATAATAGCTAATGAAAATTGATAAATAAATAAACCTGCGATACCTGCTTTAAAAATTAAAATAAATAACTGCTTTTTCGTAAGCACATATGCTTTGTTTCATAAATTTTCGTTCACAAAAATTAAAAAATAAAACGATTTTGCACTACTTTTACATTTATTTGTCCCATGCATATTGCTTGGTACCGTTGAGTGTATTAGGCTGCTTTCTGACTACATTTAATCATTTTATTAGTAGAGTTCTTCCGGTGAAAATTACGAAAAAAAGAAAGAATAAAATACCTTTACCTTTGAATAAAATACAAAAAGCTTCTAATTATTTTATTTTCTTCCTATAAGACAATCTTCCTATAAGTTTTATTTGATAACCTTCAATTATTGATTCAATCTAGTGTCGAGTTGACGATGGCTGTAAGTTGTCCCAACCGGTTTGTAAGCAAACCAATGAACTACACCTAGTTCCGTGTAACTTAACTAGGGCCGCCGATTGACGTCGCATAAGTAGGCACCTATGCTGTACCTACGGAAATACGATCAGCTGTCCCAGCCTACATCTGTCCACGCATCCTGCTTTTAATAAGTTCGAAGTTTATACCACAATTTTTTTCTATTGAACGTTAATTCGCTGTATGGGTTTACTATTATTTTCTTTTTGTCATACATTATAATATTGTTCTATATTTGTTATGATATATGTATATATGATACGATGTTATTCAGTTGTAGAAATTATTCTGAACAATTATTTAGAACACTCTCTATGAAAAACAGTAATAAACGGAAACAAATTATGTGTTTAAAAATCCGTTATTATTTAAAACTCCGTTTTTTACGAAAATCTATATTATAATATATTGCGTTACTTCAAGAGGAATTTAAATCGGAATAGTTTTATTTATTGAATATACATTTTATATGGGGTAGAGGGGCAAACGAGTAGGCGCGTCACCTAAAGAAAAGCAATCAACACCGCCCATAGTCATCTGTAACACTGCAGGCATTGTGGAAACGCAGGCGGTTATAAAATAAATACCGATTAAAACCATCAAAATATGTTAGATAGAAAATTAAAAAATAATTAATGAATACACGGCCAGTATTTAAAAAAAATCCACGATTATTCAGTCCTGTTTGATAAAAATTAAAAAAATATAATTATGAGATAAGTTAGATTAAATATTGTTTTAAAATTAGAAAACAAAATGCTCTAAATTTTTAACTGTGGCATATCAGTTTATTCTATGCGAAAAACTCGTCGGAATCTTCAATCAGTAACTTTATCGAAGATCTAACAGTTTTAATACACTACAAACCTTAACGCATTTTTCGTTATTTGTAAATAACGAAAAAGCTTACTTGCCCAAATTTACTGCGATTTTTCCCTTAAAGAGAAAACTATAATAATTTTCAATTTCGACGATTTTCTTATTACGGTTGGTATTTTTCTAAACTATTCTCATAAACGTCTAATGTAGTTGCTCTTCTATACAATATCGTCTTTATGCCGCGCACATCTGCTAGAGTCATCGACCATAATTGCGCCTCCCTACACAGCAAACATATGCTTGACCGTACAGATAGGCGATCTGTAAATATTGCAGCGCAGAAAAATAATGAGAAAATAACTAACGTAAGCGGTATAATTATATGCTGACCATTCAATATAATTCATATTTTACTTTTATCTACGAAATGATTTTGAGAGTGCCTCTTAAAGTTATTTGTTTGAGTAGACGAAATTCTTAAACAATCAGCTTGAAATAATCCACTATTAAAATTAATTGTCGGTTTGATTTTTGTTGTTCCAAGTAAAACTTTTAGATAGGTCACATTACTTTGTCTGCAGCAACTTAATAATCAAAACTGTATCATCAAAATTGATGAGGTCACCATTGAAATTCCTTTCAAGTCTTCAATAACGGGCAAGTTATTTATTGAAGACTTGAAAGTCGTAATATAGATAAAAAAGTTGTAATATAGATATACCTTACATTATTTTTATATTGGAAGCGATTTATCATGACGGGTACACTGAAGAAATGAGCTTTTACAATATTTTTTTAACATTGTATATCTAACAGGCGTAATTTCTTATACTTTATTTAATAAAATAAAACTTTGTACCACAGCATTTTTACTCACGGGATCTTGATTAAAAGATACAGGCGTTACTAAGCAGAAATAGGCATAATATAGATTTTAAATAAAAAAAATAATTTCCTAAGATATAGCGAAATAAGTATATATCTCCCGTAGTGTGTTTTAGTGTAGTTTTTATTTGTGAAGTAACAATGAGAATTAATATTAGTGAACAGAAAGCACCATATACCTGAAGAATAAAAATCCGCCTACCATGCATGGCTATTACGGAAACATAAATATTGTAAAGGACTTTAAAGTTAAATTTACCGAAGAAAACTGCAAGTGTTTGTTGGGTTTTTCGTTTTTCAATCGTTTATAAAACATACATAATGAGATTCGTGAGGGAGGCTAATACCCAGTAGTGGACTTTTACGAATGTATGTGTATTGTTGATTGATTGAAAGTAAATTTTAACATTCCGCCTTTAAGAGGTCAATTTCGAAAACGAAGACTTTGATCTAATGATAATTATTCCAGTGTCAAACGTTCATTTGTCATTCATGATGATCAAATATTTTAAATCACAGGACACGATAAAAGAAGGTTTCCTGGACTTAGACCATTTAAAATAATTTTTAATAGAGAGATTCAATAAAGATGACAATAATTATATTGATTTTGGATAACGTCAGTAAAATAAGAATATACTGACAAAAAAATATGTATATTTTAAGTAAGTTTGGTTAATTGAGACTTCTTATTTGTTAGAACGGGTATATTTAATACGTTGTTGATTCTTCGCAAAAAGGAGTGCGAGAAAATATTTACTTGTTTATAAGTATCATACAGTGTTTTGATATTTGCCTCAAATAGCGTACATTGCCGTTAGAACGGCGCTGTTTGGTGCGGTTTGAAGCGTCCACCATTTTATTTATGAGAGTCATCTCAGTAAATTGCTTCGATCGTTATAAATACCGATGCTGAGATAACTTAAGTTTTCAATTCACCTATTAGTTGATATTGCTACACTTGAGTGTACTGTTATTATTTCGAAATTCGAAGTTAAGGATTTTATTAAATTCTTAAAAAGACAATCATACTTCTCTAAAATTAAAAGAAGTCTAGTGATGTCTCGATTTTATTAAAGCTCATGAGTTTACAAGTTTTTTTTTTGGGATAGGAAGGCAAATGAGAAATAGTGTCGCCTAACAGAAAATTAATGCTGTTCAAAGACATCTGCCATACAGTTGCAGAAGTGACGTCAGCCTTTGAGAAATACATATTAAAGCTTGTTTTTAAAGGTTTAAATATCGTATCCCTCCGGTCCTTTAATTGTGTGGCGTACCGTCGCTTTGTGAAACCGACAGGGTGATAGTGCATGGGAAGAAGTTACAGGTCAAAACACCATAGGAACTATTTAGATCGCCTTTTAACTAGATGGTGGGCATGAAGTTTTTTTTCGTAGCATTTTGAACGATAGAGAGAATAGAGTAGAGTTTAATGGTAAGAATTACTCCGAGAAATTCCTCCAAGTACTATGTAAAAAACTAGTACCGATAATAAAAGCCATAAATACTTCTACATATTATCAGGGAAATTATCGTGTGGAATGAATATAATTAAATGTTATAGATTATTTAATAATAAAAACGGGGATATGATAGACAAAATTCGATGTATACTAATATGTTTAAATAGATGAAAAATAGCGATGAACGCACCTGTCTGTCTGTCTCGTTTGCGCCAGCCGAGGGATGAGCCAAGCCTGCGCCAGGGGCGGCGGCACCAGTCCGCTGCCAAGCGCCGCCAGTGCCGCAATCATCTGCTGGAACTGCACACACATCTCCATGAACACCTGGTATTTTCAACCCATTATATAACAATAACGATTGGAGGTGGGATTGAGCATTAAAAAGCCAATCTGCCATTTCCAATCCACCATTCCAAGCGTAAGGTTTACTGCAACACCTATCAAGGGATGTCAATGTTCTGCGATGGACTGAAATTTCTTTAGTGATAGTAATAAATATCAGGTTAAAACGTGGCTGTATTAACAAATAAAAACGAATAGTTCAAAAATACAATAAATATTCTCCAGGATGTGATAAGACCAATTTAAGTCCATTTCAATAAAGTTAATCTCAGGACTAACAAACACTTCTAGAGATAGCGAATTGAAGACATTTTTAAGAAGACTAATGATGTTATGGTAATAGGTACTACAACTCTTGTTAATCATTTCCAAAAAAATTCTAAAAAGGTTTGAAAATATAATATATTATTTAATTAAAAAATTAACCAGGTTTCATAATATGTCGTTAAATAAACTCGATAGTTTAAAAATGGGCTGTTTTAATAATCATCTACAATAAGTTAGCCCAGCGGTTCTCAAACACCGTGTGAAGACACATTGGTGTGTCGCAAGCCTTAACCGAGATTTATATCTATTTTATTTGCCTTAGTCGAGATTTATAGATATTTCGATCTATTTTTTTTACTTTATGTGTTTGTACGTTTTGTTTTAATGCAACAAAAATACGTTTAATATATTAATGATACATAGTTTAATAAATGTACCTTCACCTACCTTCACTTCAACTACAAAAAAAATTCCATATATGTTAGCGTGTCGCGAATTTGTAAAATACTTGTTAGTATGTCGCTGAGTAAAAAAGATTGGGAAATGCTGAGTTAGCATATAATTTTGAATAAATCGTATCACATAAGTAAAAGTGGTTTTATAAGAATTCTATTAAGGTATTAATGCAACGTTGGTTGTTTAAGAGATAAATAAATAAAAACCCTCTTGGTTCACACCTGTGCAATAGCTTGGGGAGTCTGCGCCTGCAACTGCAGTTGCAGCATCTGCTGCAGTAGTGGCGGGGCCGCTGCCGGACTCTTCGCCCCCGACACCGAACTGCTATCCGACTCCGACGCTGGACTCTGCTAACAAAATAAAATTAACGTTAACCTGTGCTGCGTTTAATTAGGACGCACGGAAGGAGCCTCCCCGAGTAGCGAACATGTACAAATCTAACCTATGTAAGCGCCTAGCGCATTCTGGACACGACGCTCCAAAATTCCTTCAAAGTAGGCGTAAGTATTGAAGCAACGTGACCACCTTCCACCACAGTGGTTCAACCCAGAACGGCTCTTCTCAGGACCGCGCCGAATATAAAGCAACAAGGCCACAACGACACCGCAGTGGCGAATTACTGGGCCGACAAAATATAAGTCGAAACACTAAAAGCTTTCAAGTACAAGAGAAGATTTTATTCAATTTTTATTTATTTTATGGAAAAGCAGGGCGAGTCAAGGTGATAAGCAACCACCAGCGCTCATGGATATCAGCAATATAATTAATATAAATACTACAAATATGTCACTTACCACTTAACACTTACGGTAAGGATGTGAATAATAAATAGGAAGGGAATAAATAAGTAATGGGGCAGGAGGAAATAAGGGAATCCCTGGACATAACGTACGAAAGGCGGTTACTTAGTAGTGTTGTCTGTAATTTTATAATAATAAAAAAATCATAAAGCGATCATATTGTAGATAGCTAGGATTGTGAGAAGGACTTGAAGAACCTTTGGATGCTTAAATCCTTCGTTGGCTTGGTTTATCCCGCCACGAATGATTAATTACCTTAATAGTAATATTATTTTTATAGTAATAATAATGTTATTAAAAGACAAATATATAATTAATGGTGAAAATAATAATAATAATTGACCTCGCGCATGAGATTTCCGTCATGTGGCACGTTGATTCAACTGTCATTGTACCCATAGTGGTCTCTGTGAATGGACTTATCGGTAAAAATTTGGACGCCCATCTGGCCAAGTTAGGTTTAGGTAAGTTGGTTAAATTCAAAATTCAAAGAGCAGCCATATTGTGCACGGCTAGGATCGTGAGAAGGTTCCTTTCCTTGGATGCATAATCCTTCGTGTGCTTGGTTTATCCCGCCACGAAGGATTAATAACCCTAATGATAATATTATTATAAATAGATTTTTTTATATTAATAAAAAAATAAAATATAGAAAATTATGATAATAATAATAATATATTTATTGGTCATTTGATCAGGTCAATGAAACAAGATTAAAATTTTTTTCCCTGATCAGATCGTCTTGCCATGGCTGTACCATTACGAAAAATCAGAACCATGACTTGATTTGTCTTCGCAATATGGTAAGGCGACGGTTAGCGCATTATGTGTTTGATTTCCACAGAATTGGACAGTTAAAAGCTCATTCATTCCTTCTATTGATCATAATTTATACGAGGAACGATTTTTGAAAAATTAAACTAAGTGAGCGAGTGAAACTCTGTACACAGCTAAAATGTACATAATATATGAATATTCAAAATCTTGTCTTTAACAGACATATAATTACTGCAGTATATTAATGTACATACATAGTTTGCTTACCACAACAACATATACTACGTAGAAAACAAAAAAATAGCACTTTAACTAACACGTGTTGAAATATTTTATCAAACCAGTTTAAAAAAACCTAAATTGCAACATGACGAGGAAATACAAATAGCAATTCAAGGTAAATATACTATCAGGGGAAATATGTGCATTCCAATTTACTTTATGGGATTAGGATCTTTGCATACGATCTACATTGAAGGTCACCGGGTTTTTTCTAATGGTACATTATCAAGTCTTTGACTATTAGATTATTTATTGTTATATTTATTGTTTCAAAAGACAGTTGGTGGTAATAAATATATTACGACTACGACAACACTTAAGAAACACCAGAAGCGTCAACTATATAATATAATATATTGTATGTATATGAATATATAATTTAAACATATCATAAAAAGCGCCCACTCGTTTTATACTTTTTCTTCTCCAATGAAATTACTATCTTCATAGTGAAGAAGACTGCGAATACATTATGAAACCCAAGATACATGTTTTGATTGGTGACCAGATCCGCGGTAACTCTGGATATAGTGGATATACTGATTTGTTTCAAAGCTTACACCACAAGTTATATGTATATAATATGTATGTATGTATGTATAATATAAATATGTATATGATAAAAGTAGTATAGTATATACATTTTTATAAAAAAAAACACCGTTTGTCGTTTAATACCAAAACTGCGATGATGACAAAAAGTATTAAATATAATTATTTGGAATATTTAAAATATGGATATATAAGGAATACCTAAAAATAACATTTAAATCCCTGTTTACTAAGTATTACGTTAGAATACCACCGATTAAGGATCTTAACGTTATTTTTACGAGTAAAATGTCACAATGCTACAATGTTGAAGTTACAACTGAATTCAGATAACCCGAAGCCACTTGGCCATACCCTATTTTGAAACTATTTAATCTATTCATTTATCAAAAGATGTAAGATTTATGTTCACCAAAGTTTTATACAAACGGTTGCAGTGAAATTGCGCATAACAATAATTTTCGTCATCATTTACCCGGAGGCTAGTTTTGAGCAAACACAATTTTCCTGTCGTGAATTGAAAACATAAATTGTCCTCTGTTTTAGAAATAAATTGCAATTAGAGCTAAGAGGAAAATTGTTCGTTGTTTTTAAAGTACCTACGGGCACATTTTTTCTAAACACTTTATTTCCAAACAGCAGAACTTGTTGTTCTTTTGTTACCATTGTCCTTGTTTTTTTAATGCAAACTACCATCATTAATTATTACATTCTTATAATTATAACCGCAAATAGGTTGTATGTTGGTCTATTGGAATTGTATTATAATGGTGGTATGTAAACCAATGCTTAGATGGTTTGGGCACATAGAGAGGATGGATGAAAGCCGACTGATAAAAGAAACGAAAGAACAAAAAATCTTTGTATGTACATTCTATTTTACTTAAATAAAAATATTCAATATATCGCAGTGTATGTTTTTTTTTATGGAATAGGAAGGTAAACGAGCAGGCGTGTCATCTGATGGACATCCGCAGTGCAGAAGCGTTACTGGTTTTTAACGAAAGTGTCATTAAGGGCCCCTC
The DNA here is from genome assembly GCA_031353405.1 of Baronia brevicornis. NCBI lineage: Eukaryota > Metazoa > Arthropoda > Insecta > Lepidoptera > Papilionidae > Baronia > Baronia brevicornis. The sequence goes on from JASFAT010001121.1 coordinate 34,976, forward strand.
CCTTACCCTACCATAGGGTCTTCGGAATTCGGAAACGCTTACTGGATGAAGCGCGGTAGCTGAGCTACCACTCAGACGTCGGTTTTCTGCGGGAGTGTGGTACTTCCCCGGGCGAGTCAGCCCATTCATGTTACAGACAAAATGGGATTCATGTTATAGAAAAAAAATATGCGATGCTTGACAAAGTATTCATCAGCAGCGTGGCTCTAGCACTTCAAAATGATGTGAAGGCTAGCCAGCCATAATATGAGACGTTTGCTACACTTATCATCAACACAAATGCCAAATTGTTAATCTGTCATTCTATGAAGGTTTTTTCGAATACAGTACTTCTTTATTTTGCAAAATATGCTTTAATTTTCCTGTTTCACTCATATTATTATATTATTTTAGTACAATTGTTAAACATTTTTTTCAAACTAATCTTAATTCGTTTAAACGTACTAAATTAAAATTTTGTATCTTTTTTTTTATTAACTCCTATCACACTATAGCGACCCACTATTCCTGTATCAGGAAATAACAAAGTGAGAACATCAATTCATACCTACTGATTTACACCTGAAAATGAAAAGTACGTTAATAATTTCAAATGTTTTGACTTTTAAATCACATTAGGATCAAAAGTTTTTAAGTACTGAAATATATAAAGAACATTTTGTCTTCTCTTTAAATTTATCTATAATAAAACCTTTATAGTTTATTTTATTTCTATCTTTATATATATTATTGTATGCGTACACAAACATCGTAAAAACTTTGCTTAATACATGTTGTATGGGTAAAAGCGATATTATATTACAGGGAAATATCTTTATTAAAAAAAAAAATTGCATGGAATGCATTTTCAGAATTACCTCAAAGCACACGAAATAAAAGAAACTTAACAAAGATGCCCATCTCTTAATGATACCGTACGCAAAACCAACTCAGGAATATCTTTTAGATGTAGTAGGTACACAACGCGACATGACGAACTCTTTAAAAGATATGAGCTTTTATTTTTATTTGTTTTAAAATAAAAGAATTTTGCCTTTCGGCCTAGTTTATCGGTCTTAATACAAAGTACGAGTAAAGCTAGAAATGTCTTTTGAAAAGAAATGTTTATTTTGATGTAGATGATGAAATTTATTTCGATTAAAACAGTAAGAAATAAAGGGGTAAATAAAGATAATTCGAAGTTACCAAATGTCAAAGGTTTTCGAAAGTGTTATTTTACTTAATGGCAATTATCTCCCTTTTCCCTGAATTATTATATTTTTTATATGGCTCGATCTATGAATTATTATATGGCTCGCGTTGGCCGCTCGGTCATTTTCCTACCCCTTGATAGAAAAAATGAGCGAAAGGATCTATTAGAACAGATTCCCAAAGATAACTTAACCTTCAAGATGAATTGAATGCCTCAAAATACTCACTGTTTTAAAAAAGAAAGATTTCTTTTTTTAAACAGTAAGTAAATTAGAAACAGAAACAGTGAGTAAATTAAATAATTTAACGAAACCTTATCTATTTTAACTTAATATAAGCAGCAATTGATATTTATCTATAATAAGAGTGCACAAAAATATAAAATAACAGTATCGTTTAGTATATTAAATTTTTTTGTATTTTGCGACGAATAAATACTAGGACATATTTATTTGAATTAAAACATAAAAATTAATCATTGAATCATGAAATTAGTGGAAGAAGTTGTGGAGGAAATATTTAAGGGGCGTAAAAGTCAAAAGACAGAGGTACTTCATTTTTAATATTAGTTAAAAGCAGGTCTTACATAACGCAGCTATATACTTGAAAAAGTAAATACGTAACGAAAACACGAAGCGGAGCGAATGCCGACCAGTTGGGCTCACCTTGACGTTTCGCTAATCACGTCCACCTTGAATATTAACTAACGGATTGTTTAGCTACAGCCAATACACGTAAATATATATCTAACTTGTACACTTATATAATCTTCCTATACAAGAAAAGAGTGCCTACATTTCATTGCGCACAATGTTTGTACTCAAAGAATATAAGTTTTAACATGTCGGTTTCCGGCTTAAGGGCAAAAAAATTAATGCGTGATATGTTTCTTGCATTTAATGAATGTTGATAATCATTTAAAAGTTATTGAAATGCAAATATTATACATAAAATTCTTTGTTGTAGTGTAAAATAATTTAGAAAAGTAAATTTTTATAAATACTTAGTACTTGATTATTATTTCGTATTAATTTTATGTGAAAACATAAAATATATTCTACACCTACACACAATGTAATAGATTTGTATAATACTTTTGATCGACAAAATTTCATAAATATGTAGATGGATATAAACGAGACATTATTTATTAATAATGCCTAATTAGAAATTGTTTAAATTATTATATTTGTCATTTACGTATAATCTCAACGTGGTATATTATTTATTTGGTAGGTACACCATTATAAGAAGAATCTAAATGATATGAATCTAAATTCAGGAGAATTTATGCCTAGCAGTTGTTTACAGTAAATTAAGTTTTATGTCATGTCTACACTGTATGCAGTTTGAGGCGAATATTAGGTTCTAAGCTAAATATCGAGGAGAATTTACATGTGAAAAATTATTTTGATATAACATAGAAATAAAAAAATATAATATGAGATGCTGAAAATAAAGTACAGGTTATTTGGTATACAAGTATAACATCTACTATGTACTAAATATGTATGTTTTAATTAAAGATATTCCTAAAAAAGATTCGTTTCCTGTAATAATATGTTTAAGTAACTGAATTAATGATATACTAAATTTTTAGGCGATAACATTATGACCAGCTCTAGAAATGTTAGTTGGTAGGGACTGGTTGATGGTTGATAAGAAATGTGACATTAAAAGGCGATTTACCTTAATGTACCTATATATTTTTTATTTATTATAAACGTAAGTGTATCTCTCTGTGATTGCAGTATTATTTGTTATATTATTTTGTGGGATAGGAGAGCAAACGAGTGGCTTGATGGAAAGCAATCAACGTCACCCATAGACATCTGCAATATCACAGGCATTACAGAAGCATTGCCGGTCTTTGAGATATATGTAGGCTTGCTTCTTGAAGGTTCCAACGTCGTAGCGGTTCGAAAATACGGCTGAAGGTTCTAAAACTACGATGACTAGTCATTAACCTATCTTATTTTATGAACCGAAAAAACATAAATCACGTTATTTATATTAATAAATAACGTTATTTATCATTAAATATATTTCGTTCATTTAATAAATTCAATGACGTGTGAAATAAAACTGAAATAGTATTTTATTTGAGGCTTTATCACATGTTGTTTAAGGTGGTATGCTCGACTATAAGCTTACTGTTTACCGGTAAAAATAATTTTCTCTTTTGTGGCGTTATTGTTAACGGCCGATGACAAACAGCTGCTTCCATTATTTGAACTTAGAAGGTGAAAAAAAACTGGCTACATAATTTGCCGCTCGCCAAATGGTGGGGTCTACACATTCTAATTCTAAGCCCGCGGCCTCGGCCAATGGCGGGCGAGGACGAGCCAGTATGGCGGCCGTGGGAACCGGTTAATGGGCCGTTTGAATTTAGAATAGTATTTTTATTAATGCCTTTGTTAGGTTCAAAACAATTGTTTTTTTTTCTAACTCCTTATGTATAAAAATGGTGCGTATTCATTTAGGTAGAGTTGTTCACTGTTGTATTTATTTGTAAAAAGTACATATTGTATTTATAAAATTTCTACATGTTAACTGTATAATTTATAAATATTAAAACTTATAGTAATATAATTTTTTAACTTGAAAATAGGTTCAATTAATAGTAAATTATGGCAACATTATGATACAATGAATTATGATGATGACTTATATTACATACAAAACTTTTTCATGTTTCTAACCGTCAATAGATTGTTATTTTCGCAAAACTTATATGAATATTTATTTTTGCAGAAAGAAGTTAATAAATCTAGATTAATTTATTTTATTATATAACATTATGCCGAAAATTTATTCAGACGAAGAATAATTGTTATTATAAATAGAAGAGGCAGGAAGAGGTTAACAAATAACAAGAAAAAAGATATCAGAATTGTCAGATCAAGAAGTTTAAGAATATTTAAGTGATATTTTTTCTTTTAGATGATATTTTTAACACTCATCAATTTGCTTATTACTCACCTCTTCAGCTTTTCAAACACAACCAATTGTTTGGTCTACGTCTTTCATTAAGATAATCCTCAATGTTCTTGGATCTTTATCACTAGATCGAGCAAAGGATTAGATAATATTCTAGAAAGTTTTACCAATTCGGCTTTACATTGTTTTAATTATTAAATATTATATTTTGTAGTTTTATAATTTAATATTTTATATATTTTTATTTAGTTCAGTTAAACAAGTAATAAATAATTACGTTCTTTTTAAACTTAAAACTATTGTTGTTTAATCTTAAAACTATTTATCCGATAAAAAAATATATTTAAAATTTACACATTATCCGATTATTTTTTTAAATTTCCTCAATTTTAAAGATAAAAATATAAATTTTATTATTTTTTAATTTGTATAGTTTTTATCATATAGTTTAACTGTAGAGAAAAACTTGCCGGCAGTGGTTATTATAAGATTGGACGCATTCGGTAGGCTGGACACGTGGTGCGGATGGATGAGGCTATAGTACCCAAACGCCTTCTCGACGGAAAACCAGATGGTCGTAGAATCCGCGGAAGGCCTAAGCTCAGATGGCCGGATGGAGTCAAGGACGACTTAAAGGCAATCTGTGTGAGCGACTGGAGGAAAAAAGCTAAACGAAGATTGGACTGGAAAAATTTACTGGACCAGGCTTAGGCCCGTCCGCCGCTAGCCCGCCGCGGCTGTAATGCCTTGATGATGATGTCAGTGGTTATGCAATTATCGTGTCAATCGATGAATCTCAACATTTTAGGAAAATAATGTGGAAACGTTTTAGAATCACTCGTTCTGACTAACATTTTGAATCATTTGGGATATTCCAAGTGATTTACTGGCACACTCACTTATTTCCTTAAACTAAGCATTACATAACTCATACAAAAGTGTTATTGCATAATAATAGCTGTGTAAAACATTATCGTTGGAATTTTGAATGGCAATAATATATGAGTTTATCAAGAAGGAACAGTTAAACTTTTAAATCAACATTTTGACTTTGAATTTGAATATAAATTTTATATGAATAAAAATATATATCAACAAAACATTATTTGATATTTTATATCAGTATGTTTGTTAGAGTAATTAGAAGACAATGTGAATTTTGTTTTCGATAGTAAAAAAAAAGTTAAACGAAAAAAACAATTGTAAAGAAAACAGATGAGGGCAACTATATATTTTTATAAAAAAATATCACTGTAAATATCGAATTTTGTATATAAAGAAATATGCAATTTATCTTAAGAAAATGATAATTTAAAACTGCACTAGACTTATTTTAAGACCGTTAGTTTTTGGAATTTTGATATATAACTAAATTGCAATTTTCTAAATAGGTAAGTAAGATATTTTCTTTGATTCTGTGAATAATCACATACATAAGTTAACTGTTAAAAATAAAAATAATACAGTCATAAACTATTTATTAAATAACACAGTAAATGTAATTACAACTGTAGCTGCAACAGTTTTTTTTTTATTTGAAGATAGATTTTTCTGTAATTAAATTAAAATAATATTAAAGATGGATTTAATGCTAAAAAATAATTAAAAAAGGTATACATTATTCAAAACTTTAAAAAATATAAAATAATATTATTCGATATCCATACCACAGATCTCCAACTAACCATGGAATCGCCTCATGTTCTGTTCTTTTCCATTTCTCACTCAAAAAATATTCGCAACGATGGTTGCGAGGCGACAAAGCATCCAGTGCTCATTCACATTTCCGCTGCTTAAACACTAAAGACAAGGATTAAAAATAAAATGGCGGCCGCAACGGACGATTATCGAAAGCGAATATTTTAATTTGATCCAACAAAGCGGGCAAAGTACTGGATGCATATAAAATGTTCGACGCTATTGGGTTATTAAAGTTTTAATCCTTTAGGTTTTAGCTCTGGAGTTGCGATCAATGTGGTTATATTAAAATACATCCATGCTTTGATGGACTTTCCAGAGATAAATGGTTTGTTTTGTTTGTGTCGGACTTGATACAGGAAATAGCATTGAAAGTTTATAACACTGAGATTGTTATGCTGAAGACTCTAGTAACATAAAAGAAATCTCAAATTAAATAATTATAAGGTAATAACAATTGCACCACAGGAAAAATATATATGTAAATTAGCAAACATAAATGTTCTATTTCCGAAAATTGTTTGCAGGGTCAAAGGCGCGCGGTCCTTTTTCTTTTTTTAACGAGCGGCAATGATTAGTAAAGGCGTTCGTATACTGAGGCTATTTGGCTGCACGTGTTACGGTTAGGGGTGGGCCTTGCACGTGAATTTTCCGAGGTTTCCACCCTCTGCGGACCGCCCCTATAGGCTTTTCTGTCCGGCCTATGCTGTTAAACCAATCGGCTATGAAAATACATGGAGTCGCTTGCTAGTTTTTTATTGTAACAATGTAAAGGATTGATTGTAAATATATTCCATATTTACATTTAATTAAAAATATTTTATAATATTTCATGCTTCTTTACAAAATAAAAAATATCATATAGAGTAAGTGCGTCATATATGGACCGGTCATATAATATAGTCCATATTGTCGACGTTTCTCCAAAAATGTTCGTTGTATTAAGTCGAGGTCTGTACACAGTAAGCATGGCCACTCCCGTCGCCCTTTATTCAATTTCAGTGAGGCAGCGCATGAGTATGTATGTTATCACGGTAGCAAATTTTCATTTTCGTCCACACACGATGTAATTTTTTACCGAACCGTGTAAGCTCATAATGTCAATAAATATAACTTATTGTGAAAGTGAATAAAATCACGGGAAAGGTGATTTTTTTTTCTAATATTATTATAATTTTCTAAATAAAAATAACAACTTCGAAATATGTGAGTATTACAATATGGACCACCGGCATTTTTTAAATACGGACTACTGGTCCATATTACAAACAGTCACTTATATTTAATTTTTCTCTTTTAGGTTGGCATCTAAAACAAAATAGAAGACCATAAAAATGCAATGGCAGTTAAATCTGTACGAGAAAAGAAAATTGGCTTTTTGGAAGCATTCAAATTTTACGGCGAATCAAAAACTACGCTTATACGTTTATCGAAAATAGAAATAGAATCGATGTTACCGTGTGACTTTATAGATGAATTGTCTGATTATATTCTAGAAATGGAAATCTGGATTTGGTCTAATACGCTGGGACATAAGAGTGTTTGGTTTACGAGCTAGTGGAAAGAAATAACATAAAGCATTCGACAAGATAAAGACTTTTCCTAAGACAAGGAATCTGCAGATAGAACATGGTTGAGATCATTCTTCGCGCGCCATCATAACCTATCCTTAAGTCATCCAAACGTTCCGAGAAATTCCACCACAGGGTGGTAAACCCACAAACCAAAGCGCCGACTACCACCATAACATAATACCTGATCCTTAAATATTTTTATGTAAACTTAAATCATACATCTTTTTTTGTTTTATTTTGAATTAAATTGATCGTAGTCCATATTTGAAACCATATGGTATATATTATGTTCACTTTATGCAAATACAAAGAAAATTTATATTTTAAAAATGTTAATTATAACTAAGATATTGATATTTTTGAAAAAAAGTATTATTATTTTTTAATACCAAAGAGTTAAGGAATCGTTTAAAATAAGTAAGACTAATTACTCTTTAAAACTATGAGTTTTATTTGAGAAATTCCTTATGGTGGTCCATGTTTGGTGCGCTTACTCTAATTATTTAAAAAATGTTAACCAAGTTTATATTACGTATAAACGTTTATGAGATTTTTTTTTATTAAAATTAAACAATTGATAACATTATTTTATAAATATTGATATCCTTTACTTTGTACAAAATTAATTAAGAAGATTTATAAGCAGCAACACATTTCGTATGTCCAATTACGGACCATTTCAGAAGCACTTCATTGATAAAGAATTAAATTATAGTAGGTATTGATACCTATGAAGTGGGTATGAGATAAATTCAATGTGCACAATTACGAATATTTCAAATAGGTTTTATAAACATCCTCGAACAAGAACGCTTAAATGTTTTTTTAAAAAATGATTAAAAATCGATAGTTGAAACTAATCTGTTAAAATTAATTTGATGAAAATTTCAACCAATATTAGTTATACTCTCCAAGCTGTGTTTGTAATAGTATCACATATTTTTGAACTTCATCGGTTTTAATTATTGGATGGTGACCATAAAATATCTTCTTTTATTACAAAGGCATATGAAAGGCAGTAATCTATTTTCTAAAATAATGTTAGTTCACATATTCTTAAATGACTACTACAGCAAATATATGTTATATTTCTCTTTTAAAACTTTAACGAGCTAAAATAAAAAAGACACAATGATTCAAAGTCGTTAAACAAAATAGATACTTTGCTTCAATCGCAACATGTTTTTAATTAGTTGAAGTGTAATATAAAAAGAAAACAAAAAAGAATTACAACAAAGTCCACTCCATCCACTTTACTGTCCAATGACTGCCTACTTTTCATGCTCTACGCCTACACGCTCAGTATTTCAGTAACAACACAGTTATTAAAGCAAAAGTCAACCTTAAAATCTGAACAAGAGGGTCTGTAGTCATTTCATGCGGGCTCGTACGCACCCCATCTCTTTCCCGCGTATTAATCAAAATAGGAGTTTTCTACTTTGACGTGGAATCGTAGCAAATGGATAAGGTATTGTTTCGTAAATTGAAAGTATGGTTTGTCGAGCGACCATTTTATCCTGAACTATCCCGTTGCCTGCTCCGAACGGAATGTTCAAAGTTTAAAATATTTGTATGAGATCGAAGGGATCTAGGAGCATGGCTGTTTCAAAGCTTGGTTTAGACAAGGCATATAATTGCCATTGTAAGCTAAAGGGTTTACAATAAACTGTAATTATAGCAGGCTATGATTAGAAATGTTGGTTCGAACGCACCGACATTATTTATTCGAGTCGTCACATTTTTCTTGGTATAGTGTACATGGACATGGCATATTACATAAATTCAAGCACAATTTATATACAATATTTGTGAAAATAGTCCTAGAAATATTTTTAACGCAGACCACAATGACAGTCACTCAGAAATATCTCTTAAAGATAAAAGATAAAACCTAAAAAAAAACAAACCAATTGTATCCACCTATACAAACAAATTTAAGAAGACTGTATCAATTGAATATTTACAAGGCTTAAAAACAAGTTACAAGATATAACTAAAAAAAATTATTTAATTTTTGAAAAATAAAGTTTGTGTCATATAATCAAAAAATTCTCAAAACTACCCTTTATAAATCTACATATTTATTCTGGGGTGTATTTAAAACGTGCATAGAACAAGTTTGGGGAGATATTGCTGTACGTTCAAACAAAATAAAAAACAACATTTAAACTAATTTATAACAAAATTATAAATTACCTTTTTTGTATTTCAATGTCTAAAGTTTTGTAGTTTTGAAAGTTTTTAATTTTTTTAATTTTTAGCAGAGTAGGCAAACGATCATGCGGGTCACCTCGTGGAAAGTTCTTACAATAGATCTATTTAATGAAAAACAGCAGTTTTATAATTCATTTGTTGAATGTATAGTAGCAATTAGTGTCGTATATCTTTGCGTTATATTTTATATCGCAGTCAATAATTTGTTTATGATTACTGTATGTGTGAGAACATATTTGTATGAACAATGCTTTCCAGCTACAGCTTTCCCGTTTTCAAATAAAACTGTTAAAAAGTGCGCCACGATGAATGAAGAGAACACAGTGATGTATTAAGAACGCAATGAGCTTGATAACTTTGAAATTTTTTTATTATTATTTGATGCTTAAATACAATGTGCTGGCAGTATATCTTCAAAAGCTAGCAACGCTTGTGTAATGCCTATGGTGTTTTGGATATCTATAAGCGGCGTTGCTTGCTTGTTTGCCTACCTATCCCATAAAAAGATAAAAATATATTTTTTGTTTTTTTTAATACATACATATTGTATATGTAAAAAAATGCTGGTAAATTAAATTTAATTCATATTTTATTTGAAATAATTAAGATACCTCTCGAGTTGTATCGATTTATTTTCAAAATTTATTCAAAAACTATTTAGTCATATAATTATGAAAACATATTATAGTTAAACTAATTTTCATTCACTTTCGCATTATTTGTTACATACAATTTTTTGCGCCAATAACTAAATCTTATCTCTTAACCATTTTTTTTATAAACCTCTCTGCGCCACTTGTCAGAACTGCGGGAAACGCGGACGTATGCTGCCCCAGCTCCGACGGCGCTGTTCCTATTTAGGATCGTCAATCTCATAGTGGAGATGACTGGGATGGCTCCCCAACTCCTCCCTACTTTAGAGACACATATGACGCACCACCTTGAAGTTCAGATGTCGAGCGGCTAGGTTCTTTCATTTCCGCCGCCCAAACCTGGGTTATGGGGGTTGTAAGAGAGCCTGAGAGAAGCTCATCTTCGCCGTCCTGTTCTCTGCCTGCGAATCGGGAGAGCAGATGAGTTTTCTCTCTCCTTCTCTGCAGCCTCCTTTCTTGCCAAGATCTCACAGAAGGCAGCCCCGGCCGTCCACGAAAGCTCATCTCCAACCAAAGCTTTCGCTAAGGCTGACAGTAAGAGGCCATTCCCCATCCCTCAACCACCCAACCAGAGATATTGACAAACAATGGTGTTATAATTAGGTATTATAAATCAATATAACGTAAGTCGGTGATAGGTACTGGTGAAATGTCTACCTCTCTAACCTTTTCTGTGGGCAAGCCAACAATTTTGGACTTTAGTCTACATTAAAGTTTAGAAAGTTACTAAAATGTTGCTGGTTACATTCGATTAAAGCTTTTATAAAATAAAAAAAGCCGAAGAAACAAACATACTGACATAGCTCTTTTAATCAGCGAGCTAAAGTGGAAATTGGTTTGTGATGTTAGACAGAAAGTCAACAATGGTTGGACTAGACGAATGCTGGAATGGAAACCGTATCTTGGCAAATGTATCATGGAACGTGGATAGATGGAACGATGATCTACTCAAGGCATTTGATATAACTAGATACGTGTAGCTAAATATAGCTAACTTGACTTGATGATGAATGTAATGAAACAAAATTATTTGTGTCACATTGTGTTAAAAATGTATTTTATTTAAAATATAGTAAGAGGTTATGTAGAAATAGGTAAGTTTTATAGTTAATTTATGTCATCAGTGTTTCCATTAACAAACAGCTGAATGATCACAAAATACACATAGTTGAATATAGTGGAAACCTTGAGAACGCATTAGTTTAATGTTATACTACATAAAGTTTTCAGCTATTAATCGAGGCTATGCACGAGTAAAGTATGCGCTTATCACAAAGTAGGTACAATAAAGCAACTTATTTTTATTCTGCCATTGTTGAAATGGCTTTCTTCACTACTAGGAGTGCGTGGGTTACGATCGAATGTCATACGCACATGTTGAATATAATAAAATTACTTTGTTATAAAAATCTCTACAACCTACATAATTAATACTAATTTTAATTTTTTTATTGGATATGAAAGCAAGCGACCCATAGACATCTGAAACATTACAGGCATTACAGAAGTATTGTCAGTCTTTAATAAATGTAGCCCTGCTTTGTCGTATTGGTTTGGAAAATTAGCTGGTTCGACAGAGAGGTGGTGATTAGGAAAATTTCAGGAAAATCGGGTCATACTGGATATCTACTCATCCAGACGGTGAAGAAGAATCTTTATCTTTCGTTAATTGTACGGTAGTAGAATTCAGTGACAGGAATTATTCCGAACAAAACTTCGAAGCAAAGAAAGTATGAATTAGGAAATTAATGATAACAGTAACAGTAGGTTTCGTCTTATATTTTCCTTATCGACGATCTGCTACGATGTGGCCATTAAATAAGATAAATAAAGAGATAAAATAATTCAAAGTTTTTATATAATATTATAGTTATAGAATTTTAGAAGAAAAACAGGATAAAGCTAAAGAAAAGATATCAGATAGCAACAAAACTATTGCAATAAATGCTCTTTAAATTAATCGTGTACCCTGCAGCTAGAATAAGCTGATACAAAACAATACTTATAATATTCAAAACATTCAGTTTTCTTATGAATTGTTCTATAATTACATAGTATTATCGTACACTACTCGCTCATCGATGGCATTGTTTGAGCTAATGTAGGTATTGTAATACTTGGCTATAATACTAAAAGGCCAAGGTTTTTATGAGATCTAGCAGTGATTTTGAATCAGCGAAGTATTTAGCATGACTAAAAATAAAATCAAACTAGGTTTTGTCAAAAGCATATTAACACATTTTATAATTTAGTGCAATAAATATTAATCATAATAATAATAAACTAAAAAAAGACTTAGAACAGAGATTTAAATACGATAGAATATATTCTTGTTAAAAAAACAAGCCATCGTTTAGTAATTCCTTAAATATGCTAAAGAAAACCCAATACAGGGTATATTTTGTTAATTTACTTCATTTCTTTAACATTACATACGTGTTTACTCTAAGGTATTCTTAAAACATTGATTCCTATCTTGTATAGTTAAAATTTGTTAAGTTAAGATTCGTTGTAAGTAAATTAAAAGGTAATACCACACTCTATACTTTTAGACTTGGTATAATAAAACACTATAAAAATAATAAATAAAATCGGAATCCAGTAGAATCTTCATTACATCCTCGATAGTTCAAGGGAATCTATCAATGCCAAGTTATTAGTAATAAGGGACACTTAAATGGTTTCGGTATTGTGTCGACTACAATAGTAAGTAATGTAGTGCGCATGTCCTTTTATTTACTTACAAATGATTAGTTTTAATTAAAATTCAAGGTGTCTTCGAGTTCATTCTAAGTCATTTAAATCGAATTAAAAATGACGTATATTTAGGTACAGTATTTAGCTCAATATTATCACAAACAAATAACTAGATGTATTTCTAAATAAAAGAAAGAAGAAAATAGCAATAAAGAACCATAGACAAATATTGGCCTAATAAAGGGTGAAAAAAAGATTAACAAAGGGTGAAAATTAGATTAGTATGATTTTCGTAAAGTCATCCTTAGGCGAGAAATGGATTTCCAAATGGAAGTGGTGATTGATTAAGTTACACATTTGCTCGTTTTCTACTCAGCATTTAATATGCTATCTAGAAGTTTTACACAGCATTTATATTGCGGGCACAGGACTACCCTATTTCTGAAGAAAAGAACATTAACTCACTGCGCTTTTGCCAAAATAAATGGGCGGGATAACCCGACGAAAATCAGAGATGAACCAGAGACCAATTAATTCAAAATTGGAACCTTAGTACTTACTTCATTGTATATATATAGCTTCGCGGAGTATATAAAGATATATACTAGGGAATAGCGTTTGCGAGAATACAGAATATTACCTATAAAGTTTTCCAAATGATCTGTAACAGAACAATAGCTAAATATTACGTGACACTGTAGACACTACAGGTTCTACTGTCATATTTCATTATGGACGTTATGATCATATAGACTTAAAATATTTCATTTACCTGATAAATAATGTTTAATTTTACAACTCAGATCTGTACTCAATATTATCTAAAACCATTTTTAGAAATACAAAGAGCAAAAGCTATAATTAAATAAAATCAAATTTTTTACTTTAAGGTTTAATATCTCGATGGATTTAATTTTTGTCGAGTTAAAACCATACCTATAATTCTTCTTCTAAGTGGTTTCACTCTTGATAGACCCTTTGTGGTCGTCATTAGGTATTGTTTGTTATATTCACAATATAGAGTGATATTTGCTAGGATAAAATTAAAGGTATCTACTTAAATGTCTCGCATAAAAAACGTCCAGAACTTAAAATTATACTTCATTGAAATGACATTTCAATTAAAAAATCGTGGGCAAAAGACAAATTGGTCGAAAAAGAAAGTCTTGGCTAAGTGTCTTGGCTACGTGTAATATCAGAGAGTGGACCGGGATTGCTAGTGCTCCAGAACTGCTGCACCACGCAAAGGATGAGGAAAGTTATGCTGAATTGGCTGCTAACTTTCGCAAATCGGAGAGGCGCTCTTAGAAGAACATTATTTTATTATAAGAAATAAAAAAATCACCTGTGTGGAACGTACCGTCGTCCCCATCGTCCGTGTCTCTCCGCCCTCAGCCCCATCCACACAGAAATAGCACTTATCTGGCGGCTTCCAATCTGTAGGTTCATCGGGCAGTTCCAATTTGGGTTGAGTGGCGGGCCGTTTGATGAGGCTCTCGAGAATAGTCTCCGGTCTGCTCGGTTTCTCCGGCTGCTTCTCGTTCTCCTCGCTCTCTTTTGTCTCTTCGGGCGCGTTGATCTGCTCTATGGTCTTTATCTTGAGAGCGGGCGGGGGGTCTGTGGCAGGGGTGGAATCTTCGTCGCTGGACGGTTCCCCGTCGCTCCTCTTTGGTATTAAAGCGTCCTGATATAGTTTCCATTTTCTTCGACCCATCAACTCCTCCGCCACCCGTTCTAGACCTGAAAATGAAAAAAACCGCCATGAGTTTTTATTTTAAATTTCAATTAAATAAATTGTTTCAATAACAAGTTTGAAAAGTAAAATAGAAAGCCATACCATCTCAAGACAAAATTAAAATTATTTTGTTTTGCGCAGAGAAAAGTTTGATTTTGATTTTATTAGCACAAAAAATGACCAAAAAAGTTTGTGAGAAAACTAAACAACAATAAAGATTATATAGTTGTAATCAGGGCAAATTACGATTACAGTAAAGATTTTCAAAATCAGAACGACTGTCGCAGTAGTTACGTTTAGCACACGAATTGGTGAATGCTCTAATGTGCATCTTACATTTATATTGCTGATGGCATCACTACGGAAGTTAGTATATAAATTTTTCTAACTTTATGAGCTTTCATGATCATCAATAGCCTGCGGCAGTCCACTGCCGGAAATAGGCTTCCTCTTAGCTCGATTTATAGGCATTCGTTTTTTGCCAGCTGGCTTACGCTCTTTGACTCTACGGTTATTGGTTCTCCAATATTATTTTCTAATTTTATAATCAGTTATTTGTTAACAATTTTGTTATTTTCAAATCCAAGTGGTTATACTACATAGTAATAAAGGTGCTTTTAGAAACTACATATAAAGTCTCTAAACTTTCTCCCAACAAAAATGTCGACAACCGGGTGTTTCGTTGGTTTCTACATAATTATCGAATATTAATTGCCGATATTTATTACACACAGCGTAATAAACTTTCTTGAATGCTGGCCATCTTGTGTGTGTACAGACTGGTTTGCGTCAGTAGGAGTGTGAGTGTATGCAGAGATAGTGTGGCCAAGGCTCGAATTACGATTTAAATGTATTTTTCTCACGATAACGATTGTCGTTTTTAATGATTAATGATGTCTGTGTACAGAAGTTATCGCTTTCAAATGTTTCATTATTTACTGCGAAATGAGACTTGGAACAATAATAAATATCGTTTCCTGTTCACAAATTTATAACATGACTAGATTTTTTTATTTCTTTACTGAAAAAAAAAGATTTATGCCAGTGAACATATAGGACCCCCCTTATAGGACATAGGGACAAATTATATCTATCTATTCTAGCTAAAACTAAGGCTCAAAATTAACACAAAATAACAATTGGCCTACGTTTTCCGAGGTTTACGCGTCGGATCAGTTCATATAACATCATAGCGGTCTCTGAGAGCGGATAGGCCAATATACTATTACTAATAACTATGCTAACGGCTATTACCTATTGAAAATAAGCTATCTCTCTCCCTAATTTCTTACGCATTTCATAATTATAATGTACACTCTCCACAACATTACATTCAGTGCAGTTGGCAGGATATCATTTGATTGTCGTATAAGAAAAATTGTTAAGTGGAATGTGATCTGAGCGAAGTGTGAGTGATATTTTTAAATCTTAGCTGCTGATGTTGCACTCGTCAAATCAGGGGAAGCGAAGCAGGACATCCAGACTCAGAATATCTGAAGGCTGGACCTCTGACTTTGAAGGTGGTAACTTCACGACTGAGCCAATTAGGTAAATAATTTCTGTTGAATGATTATGTTATAATAACTGCCCCACTAATACACGTAGCATTGTGGGTAAATGTGTATTCCTCTAAAAATGAAAAGACTTGTTCCAAACAGTGGGACATATATGAACTGCGTAAAAAATATATAAATAAGAATGTTAATTGCAGTTACAATATTATTAAAAACAACATTTCATATAGCATCAAAGCAATAACGGACTTAATACACTGTTGCAGAATCGAGATAAAAGTTTTTTAATTGTGGTATATTTATTAAATACGAAACATTTAATAAATAAACTTCAAGTAAATATTCCAGGTGTCAGAATGACTATAAAGTGAGCTATAAAGCATCAAGCTTTAGGGGCGTTATACACGAGTACTTACCTATTTGCAGTTCTTATTGACATTTACGTCGAGTTATCGGAGATGAAAGTTATTAATTTAAATATTTTTTTTACTATTCGCATTTTATTAACAACTGGTGACATCGGGCATCAGTATAAATGCGCCTAATTTACATTTTGAATTGAAAGAAGGGTAAACTATCAAGCAGGTCGCTTGATGCTTTCCATCAAGCGAATCATTGCTGCGCAACGAAATCTTTAATACCCCAGGCATAAATAACAGACAGACAGAGCCGTTGCTAGTCTTTGAGATATGTGAAGGCTTGGTTCCAATATCGTATTGGTCTGAATATACCGCTGATATTAACTGTCACCACACCCTGGTAGTGTCATGCAAACAACTTTCATCTTTCATTTAACCATCTTAAGGTAAGAATTTTCAAAAATCATTCCATAACGATAGATCTTACGTAGTTACTCATATATAAGGAACGCGCAATTTAGATGCGCACATGCTCAAAACTTGGTTGGCCAACTAAGTTTTGGGCGTGTTTGTTTTTCCAGATTCATCGCTTCAATTTGTGTTTTGTCTGTCAATCAGTCTTCTTTACTGTTCTATTTTGTCAATTCCTGTATTTAAATTTATAAATAAAATTCTAGTTATTATCAAATTTAATTATTATAAATTCATAAATAATATTCTAATAATTGACAGAACCTAGAAGAGCCACGTCAATGACCGTGTGAAGCGGCCCTTAAGACTTGTGTAGCAATCATAATAACTACGCACACATTAGCATACGACGTAAAAACTGTTGCGCTTCCATACTTATTGCAGCGATCAACAACCTTCTTCCCGATTGTTTCCACGGTGAATAAATTACAGTTGAAATTTAAATAACGTAACGAAGGAAACGAACTTCAATTGCTTTTTTTTTTCACATCCAATTTACGAGATTCACGGAAACCTTAAAGCAATTTTTAAACATTCATTGCTGCAGTATACCGTGAGATGATAAGAATATTTCATAGATATGGATAGTTCATATTTATAACGTTCGATATTTTCAACATTAAAATACATCAATTAAAGCGATCGCTCCGTGATATCTTTGGCAGCCGATATATCACAAAATTATTGTTATTCTTCTTTTTTTATATTTCTTATTTTTTTTATTTAATTTTATCTGTCCATTTTATATTATTTCATTATTACATAAGTAACCCTAGTGTCAAAATGTAGCCATGCTGTGCTCATATTTAAAGAGCTATAGTCCGGGCGTTGACACTGTAACTTGTTTTTGTGCCTAATAAATAAAATAAAATAAATTTATTTTGTTTCAGTGCCCTTTAAAAAAAATTACGCCAACCTTTTCGATGATAAATATTTGCTAAATTCTGAATATTGGAGTAATTAATCGCAAATAACTAATCATCATCGAAAATAACGTTATTAAAAATAGCGTTATTATAAAAGGCGATTAATTATTTATTTCACTACAATAAAAACATGTGCCAATTTATAACACCCACATTATTGTGAATTAATGAACACCGAGGTGTCAGTAGATATTAAACGTGGTAAAAAAATGTATATTATGATATGAAATTAAAAGAAGCATTTTTACGTTCGTCATTTCAATTTCGCTGTACTATCGACTTGTAACTAAAAATAACCCCGGGCAGCTGAATTCTCATATTAAGCAATTACGTCAAATGTTGAATGCTCTGTCGCATGCAAGAAACGCAGGCTTTTTATAATAAAGCGGCAAAAAATGTTATCTGCTCCTTAACAGTCGCTATAAGGAACGAAGATTATCGTAAAATAAAACTAGTTACAAATACGTTAATGTTAGGATGTTTTTGCATTGTTATTTTTAAAATATTTTTTTGTGCGACTACACTGACCGACTGAGTAAATTTGAAAATGAATGATGATATATGGTAAGGAGAAGGTCTATAAACTGTAAAGGTCTTCCCTACTTTTCCGTGAGAGTCTCATCAAAATTTATTCAGCCTTTTATAGTCAATCAATATATCAGCTTACGACGCTCATCATTTAGTGAGTTGGTTGATTTGACTTACTCATTTTTATCTCTCTTATTAAATTTGTGTAATTAGTAAATACATGTTTAATTGAGAGCCATAGTCATGACACTGTCTGGAAAATATGTAGAGTATATTTGATAGCTGTTCTGTGATGTATTAAAAATTAAATAGAAAGTACTCGTTTTCATTCATTGAACAGTTTTAACTGTTTGTAGAGTTTTAAAAAAAACCGAAAGATTTTTTTACCAATATAATTTAATAATATTAATTTTTAGTAATTACTGTAGTGATACATTCATAAATGTATTACTAATGCATTAAACCTTTTATATTATATTACAAATGAAAAAGAAATTGTTATAAAACAAAATGCATTAGTTCGACTGACGTCTTTTGGATAGACATGTCACCCGTCCGGCACAAAACATTGAAATTATATATAATATATTGATATATAAAATGTAAATTTAAGTATGATAAAGTATAATATGAATATAATATGAATACTATGAATAGAAGAATAAATTAATATCTGTTTGAAGAATTTTATTTGAAGAAGCCCCCTCAAGATCCCGAGTGTCACCGTAAGCATTACGGCTGGTACGTTATAGTATCTGTGATATTTATTAGTAAAATAAAACCCACTATAAGGGATAAAAAACTATAATCACGTTATTATTTAGAGTAGGACCTATTTTACTTTATTGTAACAACATGCAGATGGAGTTGCTATCAATACCATTTTGGTAGGTTGGTACGCCGTAAGAATTTGCAACTCAATAAACCTATGATCGTTAGAAGGTGACTAGCTGAAGCGAGACTCTCGTCCGTTATATTGTAATTTATGTATGGCGTTGAACTCCCATGGCGAGGTGTAATAAAAAAATAATTACACACCATATCCGTTTGGTAGTAAATTGGACTGTATAATGTGTTATGAAATCAAGAAGACCATTGCGATGACAATTGGAGTGTCATTGGACCGACAAAAACATTTTCTATTCTAAATTATAATCCCTGCGTCTTGGAAATTCAGAGAAAAAGCGTTCGATCTAATCTTTCAATCGCGATGCAATTTAACTTACTTCCTTCCACGACTTTAAGACACAAAGAATAAAGGCATCAAGAGGAAATATACGCTTTATTAATTAATAAACGTTTCTTGTTTTTTTTTATCGAGTCATTGCTGCTCGTGGACAACCCTAATGACATGGCTGACGGAAGACCATCACCGATCTCCAAATATAACTTGCCGAGTCGTCGTTAAAGCTGGTCAGAAATGGTCAGAAAACAAAAAAAAGTTGTGCACTAGCAGTAGTAGCAGTATTTTTCAATCATCAACTTTCCTGAGTCTGGTCCGAACGAATCAACCCAATTAGCGAAGGTTGGCAGCCAACCCAGCACAACTCTTCTTGTCTGCTCCAGAACTGCTCGCAGAAAAGTATCATAAAGTGTTTGACGTTATCATGTTAGTGATAATAGGGAAGTGATGGAGGATTTTGTTGATGGTCGTTTGTTTTCATGGTAAAAATTATCTCGTAATTCTGTATTCTGTACATTTCTTTCGCAAATCACAATACTATTATTTCCAATTTTTTTTCTCGTGGTTTTTAGTAAAGTACATTTTGACCGTTCATATTAATTTTCCCTAATATTATCAATTTATAATTTTCCTATGGGATTTAAAGTCAACTGCAACGAATTCATTGCCGTTACATAACTGGAGCTTATCATACAATAAAAGTATAATATATAGGTAAGTGTGTATACAGTATACAACCAAATTATTATATTCTCCATGCCAAGATATATTTAAATAAAATTCTTATTTACCAAAGTTATTTGCGTATAAAAACCATCGTCGTTATCAGGCTGCGGTTCGTAAAGACAATGGCTCATTCAATATAATCTAAAATACTATACTATGTATATTTTGTTGTGAAACAAAATATACATAGTAGCAAAACTACTGACAGCTCGGGTTATAGAACAACAGACAAGAATACATACACAAGAAACTAAATACATAAGAATAAACCATGAAGTCAACCGGATAAACGCATTAAAATAAAAAAACAACGAAAAATGTAATAATAGTACATATTTATCTATGCAAATGCAAATAGCTAGTATATCTATTTAATGTTTTATTACCCACCTGTTTCCACTTATAGCAACTGGATTCTATTAGTCATCCAGTTTTCAATTAAATTAAAAAACTCTTAGCTTTGAATCTTTTCATAAGGAAAAAGCAAGCGGTAACTATTATATTATTCATATCATGTTATTGTATACTAATTGATTTTTTACCAACGGTAAAATATTATGGTTTTTATTGATTAAAAAGTATTATGTAATAATAATAGTTCTAAAATACAAATTATTTATTTTTCGACCTATATTATCGGCGCGATCTCATAATGAGTTTTTTATGGAGATTAATAGACGGTTTATTGTTATTAGAACAGACCACCTACTCTTGATTATTTATATCATTATTAACAGCTTATACTCGTAGCTATGGGTATTAGGGTGTTTAGCATTTTAAGAGTGCCAGATTTTTTCACAGCCCCTGGAAAAAAAATACAGTTTTTTATGTCCCAATGCTGGGCACGGGCCTCCCCATTTTTGGAGGAACAGACGTTAACTCACCACGCTCCGTTGGCGGGGGACCCTGCCACTGAGCAAATTGATCGTCAGCCAGTTAGTTAACTTAAAATATTAATATAACGAGACAGCTTCTCTTAGTTCTGTTACGTAATTCCGTTATTTTGCTATATGATTCCCAGCGTAGAATATTTGTTCCACAACATTTCTTCCCATGGGCGTTATAGACGAGAATGGACAGATCATCTAAGTGAGTAATAAAAACCAATCTGCTATGCCTTATTCGCCGGCCTAGCAAAAAGAAAATGAGGAATTTAAAAAAAAGACTAGCAATGTTTTTAAATATAATAATACTACTAGAATTCTTATCACGAACTCACGATGTAAAGATCGTAAACCCGAGTCTTGCCACCTGAGCTATTGCTGTTTATTACACATTATGGCTACACCCCTTTATTTTGAGGGAAACCAATGCTCAGCCGAGGACTAAACTAGTAGAAAGAAATTGTTTTATTATTCGAGTGAATATCAGTGGAACGAACAAAGAATGGGTTATTTTCACGAAATAACACGACAAAGCAATGATAACATACAAAGGACAGAGTACCCGCGTGTGCAGACTACTGATTGGTTAAAAGTGCGATTAGACTGGTCTATTTGAAGGTCGACATGAGTCAACCCGCATTTGTGTATGCATGTTTATATGGCGGTACAAGTTGCAAGTGAAAGAGGTTATAATTTTAACAAAGGAGAATAGATAACAACGAATTCATATAGACAAACAAATTTTGTTAAAAAAAATTACAACATTTATATTTACTTTTTCCTACAACAACTATCTTGAGCTGTCGATTACAATAATAGGTACACAATACAGATATATCTAATATCATCACGTTGGACATAGGCTTCGCCTAAGAAGCGTCACCTAGCCCGATCTTTGGCTGCACGCATCCAGTCTCTGCCATCAGCCCTGCGCAGATTGTCGCACTATCTAGCGGGCGTCCTACGCTACGTTTGTCAAGACGCGATCTGCACTCCAGCAGTCGTCTACTCTTCGTATTTGTCGGATTTTCGACAAACGTGACCAACCACTTCAGTTTACTAATTCAAAAGACTAATAATAAGATTATATAACATAAAATATAAAAAATATTCATATTTATTGCTTTATATAGTTACTGATGGGATATAAGGTGGGTACATAGATGGAATGTAAGGTAGGTAGGTAAATGGGATGTAAGGTGTGTAGGTAGACGGGATGTATGTTAGGTAGATAGATGTAAGGAAGCACAATCTTGTTGCCTTAAATATAAACCAAACCTACATGTCGTATATCTTGTTTATGGATAAATCACCCTCTGTTAACCAATTATTATTTGTAGTGTAACCATTCATGACAAGCCTTCTTATAAATTATCACAGATCAGTGACAGAAAGCAGCGTTATTATTGCAATATGGCTAGATTGCTAGTTAGCCAACTCGGTTTAGGGACTAAGGCCATTCCTCCCAATGTAGGAGAGGTCTATGTCTAACAGTGGATTGCAACGAGCTATAATGATTGTACCGCTCCAAATTTGTTGTGATGTTTCACCAAAAACAAACATCACGTATAAATTAACAGACGCATGTTTTTTGCAAAAATATCATTTGTATTATTTTCGTTTAAATAAATGTAAATATAATAATTGAAACAGAACTTAAGGATATATGTATTTTAATAGCAGAGGAAGTGAACATGCAAACAACCATGAGGGTCACCTTATGGCAAGTAATCATCGCCACCCATAGACACCCGCAATAATACAGGCGTCACAAATATCTTACCAGCCTGCACCCTACCTTCAGCGACATCTCCGAATCAAAACGATATTGAAAATATCAAAAAGCAAGCTTACACGTTTCTCAAAGGCCGGCAATGCAAATGTATATGGGTAAATGTGACAAGTTTGTTTGGCTTCCAGTACATACATATCGTCACGCCTGTCTCCCGTAGGGGTAGGCAGAGACTACAAATTCTTTACATCCTCTCACATTCATCGTAGCGAAACGGCTCTCCGTTAGTCGCTTCTCGCCCTCGTGGGAATTAGGAAGTGACGGGTGGCGAACCAGTGCCGTCGTTTTTAACAAATTAAGTTTATTATAATTCGTCATAGTAAATCCAACTAGCCGGAAGGAAGGAAGAAGATCAGCCCCAGCAGAGCCTCGAATGCTGAGATAAGGCACTATTGTACCCGGGGGAGCCTGGTCCCGAGACAGTCCGCACGCTTGCGACTAAGCTCGCCCCTAGCCACGCATCCATTGGCACAGCAGACCGTGGATTGGCGGAGAGGAAGGGAAAACGATAGAGAAGAAAAGGAAGGGCAGTGGAAAGGTAAGTTTGATTTACTCAGGATGATAGAGATATGATACTATCGCAACGGAAGATAATGGATGATACGGTAGAAGCTCGGGAGGTCTGGGTCAAGTAGCCGTGTACCAATACCATAACTACCGCACAGGCGTCTAAGCAAAGATGAAAATGTTATTTGTTTTCGCTGTTTGCGTATGACTTAAATCGTGCGTTAAGTGATTCAACGCGGAAACGTCCCATGTCCTTGTTTGGCACATCGCGAATATGCGCATAGAATTGCCGACATTACCTATTCGTTGTTAATTATCATTTATTGAACAACGTACTTCTCAGCGGTTAAGACAGATTGTAAACTAAAACGGGTTTTTCTTCAATTTTATGGTAAAACGTCATTGTTTGCATGCTTTTGTAATGACAGGCAGTTGCAGTATTTGCAGATTTACGTAACAATATTGTGGCATTTTAACGGTTTAAAATAATAATGATCTTATCTTTTTAAAATATTTAAATGTAAATGAAAAAGGTAAGCGTTTCATTTTTAGTAAAATGTAGATTATACATGCGAAATACGTGTAAATTACAGAAACATAAGCTTTTTTAATAAATGTATGTTCAAATTGACTGAATATACTTTTAATTCTTATTTGCTTTACGCACATAAACACATAACGTAAACGCATTCATAAAAATGTATATCGAGCATAAATCTTTTACAGTCTACTCCTGGAATGATTCTCCTCCAAATTTCCAGCAAGTCCGAATTTTATCTTCACGAATTACATTTCTGCCTTGGATATATGCTAATGTCAATAACTGAGATATTAAACAATTTTCGGGTCTACATAGCTGCCTATTTCGTTTGCTGTATAATGTGCTAATGTATATACAAATCGATTTTAAATCGAAGCAAACAGATATTCGAATTCGCAGCTATTTTTGTCACATTCCATTTTACGATCACCAGCCACGAACAAAGGCATAATCTACGCTCTAAATCGGTACCCTAATAAATCATAGCACGACTCAAAGAACGGACATTTTCTGTTAAGTTTCTTGATTGATATTAACTGAACATTAACTGGGTCAAATGTTTGCAGACACGTAAGATTTAGAAAATGGAGCAAAATGCTACATCATTCTGCTAGTGATGGGCAAGATAAGAAAATTTACAAGCAATCTGTAATCACTGAAAATGTTTCTGTCAATATATAAAAGAACTAGGTACCTACTAAAAAATTGCAATCACTAAACGTAAATAAGCATAAGCTCTAGGTTAAGTTATATTATATAATTTATTTAGGATATTCACATTGTTTAAAGTTATATTTAACTTAAATTTTTCAAAGAAATAATTTTTAAGTAAATCTTTAGCTGATACGTTCAAATTCTCTTCGTTCACATTATCCCAAAACTTTCAAGGTAAGAAGAAACTGGTCAAATCAGACCTATTTATCGTGAGTTACGTGCAGATATACATATTAATATAATATAATGTGTCTTTACATTTTCTATTAATGACAAAAATATATTTGGGTAATCATCCAAATATATTTCTGTGATTAATAGAAAACGTAAATTACTTTTCTTCAACAGAACATATCTGTCTGTATATACAATATTGACTGATTATATTATAAAATTTAATAAACTTTTTAATCAAAAATTGTCATTTTTGAAATATTTTTATAAAATTTTCTGCTGCCTTATTAATAATCTTGAATGATTTTTTGCCTTTCCCTTTCTCGCTTACTAGTAATATCTTCTTAAGGACAGTTCTTCGTGACAGTCTTCATTCGTTTATATTATTTTAAGGCTATGTCAAAACAGAAGTGTTGCCGAACAGGATTCCGGTTACCTGATACAGCACTTAAATCTCAGTAGACAATATACGACCGGATGTAAGACGTCTCCTGCGATCTCTAGCATGCGATCTCGGTCAGACGGATTGAACTACTTAGTAGCTTGTAATTTGTAACGCAAACTTAGTGTCTACTATACTTATCATGTTATACGAAATATATACAAACATTTTTTGGATTCGCATATACATTTCTTTATGTAAGACATTTGAGTAATTTTAACTAACTTTGTTGACGCAGCGACCCACAATGGATATTGGTCTCCGAACAGATCTTACGCCCCCGTGCCCTGTCCAGTGCCATCTCCCGCCAGTTGCAGATTTGAAGGTTGCGCAAGTCATCCTCGTTCATATCTCTCCATCGGTACCTGGGGCGCCCCAAAGCACATCGTTCAGTTGGGCGACCCACATACGCTCTCTTGACTGCGCGATCATCCCTCATTCTTTCAACGTGGCCCAGCCAACGAAGTCTGTGATCCTTAGTGACTCCTATTACATTGGGTTGGGCCACCAGATGTTTGACTTCGGCATTTTTTCATAATAATTTAAAATATTTGAGTAATTTTAAATATTTTAATTAAAATCTTTAAATAGAAATTAATGCCACATGGCTTTTTATGAAAGTGATTAGAGAGCTATTGTTTTCTAGGAAATTCTCTAGTGGGCAGTATATTTTATGACGAGAGTGATCAGTGTGGATGAAACAAAGTGTCCCGACATCGTAGCAGATGGAGATCTGTAATGTCTGTAGGGGTACTAAAGTAAACGGGCGTGATGATATATACAAACATATATATATATATATATATATACAAACATGACAAACCTTTCCAGCTTTAAAGAGGCGTACGTTCAGCAATAGCTGATATATGCTGCTAATAATGTATGTACACAATGATAACCTTTACAGACACACCGAGGTAGGGATATTTAAGTTATTCAATATATATTAAGTTAGAGAAGTGACGTGACTAATTAACTAATTACATAAAATATTTATATAATAATATGATAGATATATAATAATATGTTTATATTTATTCCATTGTACATATAATAAGTGTATTGTGTCTATTTAATCAATTTCGACACAAAACACAACACCCAAGAGATAATTAATAATATCCAGTATTACTTTGCAATAATTTATTATTATAATGTAAATCAAAAACATAATTTGTTAAGATATTTGAATTTAAATATAATTAGAATACGAAAGAATATAAAAAGAATACGAAATGAAAAGAATATAATTCGTAGAGATGTATTTGACTGCGACTTAAAGCTACTCACAAATTAAAATACACCTAACAGCTTAAAATACATTATAACACAATATTATTTTATCATCACAGCGATCTTCTTTACCATGGCAACTCATGTAGGTAACTATGTCCATGGAATAAGATCATCATACTTAACTACTTGCATTATATTTATACATTCATTCTTGGGCATATTTTATACTATAACGAAGTTGTCCTTGTTTGGTCGTCCAAATTCAAAGGAAGCAAAAAAGAAGAATAAGCTAATAATAAAAATGAACATGCTAAGTCAAAAAAGTTACGCACACGTGGAATTCGATACGAGCTATTTGAATGAAGAATTAGAATAAGAATGCAAAAAATATGGGCATTAGAATGAACGGAACGATCGATGCGAAAAAAGGATAAAAGATCAGGTCGCTTCGTGATTGGCTGACCGCTTTTTATGCTTTAGTTCCCCTAATCTTCGTTTCGAACAACATCTGCTTCGCTAATTTTTATTCGAAATAGTGCTTTAAATTTATTGAATTACGATCTCATTCGCTATTGACGATTTCGTCTTCTATAATTTTTCTCCTCTATCTATCGCTAGGTCGTTGCACGCAACTAGTTATTTCAATTTTTAATACATCTCCCATCGAAGCGTAGTTTTTTAAGGTCATCGTTTATATGAAAAAGGGCCAGGCACGGTTTGAACTATAATTAGTTTTTACTATTCGGATATTGGTCGGCAGATGGATCGTACGATTTTAATGGACTTTTATATTTGTTGAATGAGAGTTGTTGGTTTAATAACGTTTCGTGCCGTATCACGTCGCTACCTCGGCATTTTTTGATTATCTAGTATTTTATACAAATGCAATGGATACTAATTAAATTAAAATAAACACTACTAACTACAATTTAATATACTTACTTACTTAATTATACGTTATGTTTTTATGATTTAATAATATTCTCGTTAATTCAAGGAAATAAAAGCACACAATATTTAAAAAAAAGTGATGTACATTTTTTAAATCATCATCAGCAGCCTGCGGCAGTCCACTGCTGGACATAGGCCTCCCCCCGCCACCTAGCCTAGCTATCTTCGGCTACACGCTCCCAGTTTCTGCCAGCCGCCCTGCGCAGATCGTCGCACCATCTAGCCGGGGGGCGTCCCACACTACGTTTACCGAGACGCGGTCTCCACTCCAGCACTCGTCTGCTCCAACGATCGTCGGATCTCCGACAGACGTGACCAGCCCATTGCCACTTAAGTTTGCTAATTCGAAAGGCTATGTCGGTGACTTTAGTTCTCTGGCGGATTTGTTCATTCCGAAACATATCTACCAGAGAAACTCCGAGCACAGCTCTCTCCATAGCTCTCTGAGCGACTCTGAGCTTATGAAGCAGACGGACTGTCAGCGTCCACGTTTCGGCGCCGTAGGAGAGTACGGGTAGGACACACTGGTCGAAGACTTTCGTCTTCAGGCTCTGAGGTATGGGCGACGAGAAGACCGGACGGAGTTTCCTAAATGCTGCCCAGCCTAACTGAATCCTTCTATCGGCTTCTTTCTCGAAGTTGTCTCCACCCAATTGCAAGACTTGCCTGCATCGGCAAAACGCAAGTGTGAGATGTACTTACCGTTTACGTTTATGCCTCGTCCTTTCCAGTCTAGCGTCTTGAAAACGTCTTCCAGTGCATTAGTGAACAGTTTCGGGGATATGACATCCCCCTGTCTCACACCGCGATACAACTGGATTTGTTTTGTTTGACTGCCC
Source organism: Baronia brevicornis (assembly GCA_031353405.1). Lineage (NCBI taxonomy): Eukaryota > Metazoa > Arthropoda > Insecta > Lepidoptera > Papilionidae > Baronia > Baronia brevicornis. The sequence continues at coordinate 63,465 of JASFAT010001121.1, forward strand.
TGTACTCGAACGGACATCGTGGCGGCATTGTAAAGACATCTCAATACCTCGATGTATCGATGATCTACCTGGCACCGCTGCAAGGCTTCCATGACAGCCCAGGTCTCAATGGAGTCAAAGGCCTTCTCATAATCCACAAATGCTAAGCACAGGGGCTGATTATACTCGTTTGTTTTCTGTATAATTTGCCGCACTGTGTGAATGTGGTCTATGGTGCCGAATCCTCCTCGAAACCCAGCCTGCTCTGGGGGTTGAAACTCGTCAAGTCTTCGTGCGAGTCGATTGGTGATGACCCTCGAAAACAACTTATAGACATGGCTCAGGAGCGAGATGGGCCTATAGTTGCTAAGTAGCGTCCTATCCCCTTTTTAGTGGAATAAGACGACTATGCTCCTGTTCCATGCCCGAGGAGTTCTCCCATTCTGCACGACAGAATTGAATATTCTGCAGAGCTCTTTAAGCACGGGTCGACCTCCTGCTTTTAAGAGCTCCACAGTAATCCCGTCTTCGCCCGGGGCTTTTCCATTTTTAAGTTGTCCGAGGGCCAACTCCATCTCCTCGAGGGCAATATCTGGCAGCTCGTCGGTGTAGTGGGAGGAAAGCGTGGCTCTGGGATCATTGTAAACGGGTTCAGGTTGTGGTGCATGAGAAGCGTATAGTTTGCCGTAGAAGTCTTCAATCTCACCGAGAACTTCAGACTTCGACGTGAGTATTCTGCCATCCTGGGTTTTTAATTTTGTGAGGTGGCTTCTCCCAAGCTTTTGTGCAAATACTTTAGGGCCCTTGTGTCGCTCTATTGCTTGAGTGCCACCTGTTCCCCATGTGTGGTCACTTCACGCCGCATGTCCATTAACTGTAGTGTCTCGTCTGAGAGCTTGGACTTTCGGCCCATACGCTTCCTTCCACAAAACCCGTTCCCTTCGTCCCTCAAGGTCTTCACCACGCTGTTGAGGTCCTCGTCAATGTCCAAAGTGGGTTCCAGTATGCCGAATCGATTTTTAAGTTCCAATTGGAAGCGTTGAGATCCCGCTACAGTTTCGAGCAGAGTCGGTCGGAGCGTGGACTTTACCAGACGACATCTTTAAATCTTGAAGTCGATATTCAGAGTGCCTCTCACGATTCGGTGATCACTGCCGGTATTGAACCTATTGATCACTGAGACATCTCTGAATACGTGTCTTTTGTCCGACATGATGAAGTCAATCTCATTTTTTGTCACAGTATCGGGGCTTCGCCACGTCCACTTCCTTTGGGGCTTCTTCTGGAAAAAGGAATTCATCAGATAGAGCCCCTCTTTCTCCAGGAAGTTGACCAGCATTTGCCCCCTGTGGTTCCTCTGTCCAAAACCATGTGGTCCCATAATCGATTCGATTCCTGTTTGCAGCCCTACTTTGGCATTGAAGTCCCCCATGACAACATTGAAGTGGGCCTTTGTGGTATTATGTAAGGCCTTGGCTATGTCTTCATACATAGCCTCTACTTCCACATCCGGGTGTGCTGACGTGGGCGCGTATGCCTGTACTACCTTTAGACTATATCTATTCGATAGCCGGAGTACAAGGTACGCAACCCTCGCCGACACACTGGATATTTCTTCAATGTTGTCAGTGAGGACTTTGTTGACGAGGAATCCCACGCCACCTTGGGAAAGACTATGTCCCTCTCGGTAGTAGAGCAGATGGCCAGATTGCAGGGCCAGCGTGTCCTCCCCCTGTCTACGGACTTCGCTTAGTCCAACAATGTGCCATCTTATCTTTTCCAGCTCTACCACGAGTTCGTGTACGTGCTCGTCGTGCCGCAGACTTCGTCCATTGTACGTCGCCAGGTCCAGTTTGTGTCGGTAGCCTAACCTCTCCCGGGGATTCTTCGCACCCCCCACCCCATCGTAACCATGACCGCTACCTTGGCCAGGAATAATGGGGCAACCGGGAACTGGGGGCCGTGGTTTTTTGGTGTGCTCCATGGGGTGTTTTCCCGTAGTCGCCACACTGGACAGGTGGGTTGGCGACCGCGGAGCCAGACGCGTCGCACCGGTAACGCCGCTGCCCGTTACCGGCCTGAGTTACTTTGGCCTGGCATTTTGTGCGATGGTTATACCGCCATCGATCGGTCGTCATTGCCTCGTTGGTTTGTGGCAGGATGCACCGCGTGCAGGTGAGGTTGACAGTTGGAGCAGAAGGTTCAAGTATGCTCCCTTGCATCCCTACATTTTTTAAATACTGTATTTTTATTCTATTATATTTTGAGCTTTGTTCATAGTTCCAAGTCTCTAGTTTATTGAGAAGTTAGTTTAAAATCTATTACAAAATTCATGCCGAACAGACAAATAAGCAGATATTTTAAATTTTGTCTGTTTACCGCAATTTTGAGGTAAAGTAATATTATAAATATTCTTTTTTAAAAATAAAGGTCTTCCGGGTATATTTCTAACTGGAATTTTATTAGCATTTTATGACAATAAAAATTATATTGGTACAGTAAAAAATAATGTTAAAATGAATTCACAGATAAAAAAGTGGGATTGTAGAAAACGATGTGAATATTGTAGTAATGAAGTCCGATCTAATTAGACGTTGTATTATGAGGATACTCGATGCTAGTATAATATTTGTGTAATATTTGCAAACAATAAACTAGTTTCAAGTTTCCGTGAAAAGGAAAACAGATTTCGTACTCAAGTGTACTTGTCTGTAATTATCTTGTTAATATCTCTATCGAAATCTTACAAAAATATTAAAATTGCAATATTAATGCGTACAAGTGCGTACTGTTTGAAATATGTATTAAATACAATAAAATTGAATTATGAGTTAACTACAAGATTTCATATATTTGTGAAATTTTTAGCATTATACATAGTTGCACCATAAAATACTCTGAATGTATTTTAAAATAAGTTAAGTCTTTATTCTGAAAATATAAAGTTAAGAAATCGAAACTCCATATAAAAAAAATACTAATTAGAGTCTTCAGCTTTTAACCTTTGTCATAAGCTGTGAGACGTAATACCACAGACACAAAATTAATGATTTTGAACAGAAGTTGTAAGCCTGGCGGTTTACTGTGTTGGTTATTTGTTTAAGTTTTCTTGCGAGCGTGCGCTTTTCTCACGCCCGCTCCGCACGCCACTCACGCGTAACCATTGGCCTATGGTGGGGGAAGGGGGATTCACAAACATGTTTTTGCTAACACCTTTACCATGCATGAGTGGTCTATAAATCTCAAAAATGCTGCTTGGATTGGTTCCGATTCGAAGAATAACTTGCTTAAAAAACAGTTAAAAAACTTATTAATACGCGACGCAACCGTCGTTTATGAGAAAATGACGGTTGCGTCGTGTATCGATAAGTTTTATGTAGAGTTTGAGCTAAAAATGCAGATGCAATGCATCTGATTGTGGTCAATAAGTACCTACTTATAAATTATGCAGCATTTATGAATGCCAAGAAAGCTTTTCTGAAATACAAATGTATGACAATAATTATGGGATAATTCTCAGTTTTTTCAATGCGTTAATGCGTACAATTTATAAATATGATTTTATATAGGAACTCGCTAAGTTTAAATTTTATAGTCAGGGACTTCCTAAGTTTTGCTCTCTTTTTATTTATTTTATAAAATCTTAACCTAAAGGTCACAAAAGGTCGAGGTCGAATTTAAGGCCTTCAGACTTTTTCTGCCACGGATAAACTTCAACACCATTTTGTATAGAATCCACATGAAAACATGTACATTTAAGAATAATTAAATTTATGAAAAAGTAAATGTACCTATTTCAATTTTAACACTGCAATCACCGTAATATTGATTTTTACTTTAATAACAATGAAGATCATTTATTAAAAACGGTAAGTCAAGTTGGTATTTAAAATTTTCGTAAAACTATATAAAAATTGTGATGGAGTATTCGGTAAACATTAATATAGACCGACTTCGGAGAAGTAGCTTCCATGCTACGCTGCGTTAGGTAAGCGTAGAAGCCAGAAACCCAACTCCTTTTCCCTTTTAATGTACTGCGTAACATAGGCAAAGCATTTTTATTACCGCCCGTAGCAGTGAACGCTTGCTTCTTTACCTAACTCTTCCTAATATAAATAAGGATGTAATAAATAATTTTAACGGTGGTACTGCCATGCTGCAGACGAATGCTTTGTCATATTATTTGTCTGTAGCATGAATGGACCGGCTCGCCCGGGGAAGTACCACACTCCCGCAGAAAACCGGCGTCTGAGTGGTAGCTTAGCTACCGGGCTTCGTACAGTGAGCGTTCCGGAGGCCCAACACCCTCCTCCTCCCCCCTTCCCCCTCCGACTTCCATAATGACACTTTCCTTCACGGAAACGCTTCCACACTGTCTATAGCGCTGCAGATGTCTATGGGCGTCGTTGACTACTTTTCATTAGGTGGCATGCCTGCTCGTTCGCCTACCTATCCCATAAAAAATATAATCACATTTAAAAAATGAGTAACATAACACTACTTATTTCACGTGTTAACTTCTTGTCTGATTGAGTTAGTTCTTTATAAAAACTTCCTGTCATTATTTTGTCATACATAAGTTTATCACACAAAGTACAGTTAATTAAAAAAACAAGTCAAACAATTTAATTCAATAGATGACTAGAGCGCAGGTGTTCAAAATTACGCAATATCAGTAGTCAAACTATTTTAATATAAGCAGCCATTGTACGAACTGCCCGCACCAACTTACGTAACCTAGGATATTGACAAGACCAGCGAGGAAGTATTTTGATTGAAATTGTTACGGAATTCAGTAGCAATGGTTACTTTTATGCGGAATGCGATGAAATAAGTTGTAGCAAATATTTGCAAGTTTTGCTAAACAACAAAAATTATATTATCTACCTATCAGTAAAAAATATACAAATAAGTTTAATCCCTTGGTGTTCAGAACTTTCATAAGTATGTATTCAGAGTATAGATCCTTTTAAATATTGCCAACAATAGATCCAAATTTTTCTTTTCAAAATCAAGGTCAAGTGTCAGCTTTAAGTATTTATGCATCTTTAGGCATTTTAATTTTATTATGGCACACAAACATTTTTGAATAAAATAGTATGCTCGGCACTTCGTGATAAGGATGGGCACATCTTTTATTTTTTGGGTGAGACTTAAATTCAACATGTGATTGTTACAGTGCTCATAATGATAAAATACCTACTACGTACAAATTCATAAAGAAATCGATTTATAAATGACACAATTAAGCGTAAAAAAGCAAGACAGTAGAATCGAAAAGACTCCATAATTTAATAGCTGGATGCGACTATAACTTGTAATTTCACAAAGTTGGCATCACTGCCTAATGACAGTTAGAAACGCGCGCAAATTCCAAAATGGCCGCCGCAATAACAAAATGATGATGCGTTTCGAATCTCACAAATAAATTTGTTTTGACGACGTGAATTTGCGAAATGCGAGAAATTTCTATTTCCAAGTCATTACAGCCGGGATAAATTCGATGATTACGTATAAGTGTTATGTCTTTATGTAGGAAGTAAATTGTAATGCCACACCTTTAAGATCATATAATTAAGCTACGTACTGAATAAAGAAAATAAATAAAACCTACATATTAAATGAAAAACTGAAATGTATTTAATGTATATGAATAATTCTAGCAATACCATATAAAATAACATTTAGTGGTTATTCAATAAATAATACATTTATTTCAGAAATTTAATTGTATTACGAGCTTCGTGAACTTTTATGCCATGCTTATCGCGCTTCCTAGTCCGTTCGTAACATGCAGGAATTGAAATGCCAGGTTTGTATATTATTAGCACCTATATATATTTTCGTTTTATTCTCTAGTACAATTAGTAATATCTCGGTATCATCATCACTATATCAATAGATAGATAAATATCAATAGAAGATACTAAGCATATAATCACGATCACTTCGAGGCGATGGATTGTTATTTCTTTATTGATGAAATTGATCGGTGAACTTATAATTATGACTATTATAACATTTACATATCCCGAAACTTCTTTCCAGCACCATTGGCACCGTCTAAAAACAAGCCTATACATACCTAAAAAGCCGGCAACGCTTCCGTGACTCCTACAGTGTCGCGGATGTCTATATGCGGTGTTGATTGCTTTCTATCAGATGACGCGCTTGCTCGTTTGCCCTCCTATCACATAAAAAAATATATTTGTGGACAGTCAGAACTTTTACTTAGAAGAAACGGCCGTCAGCAACTCTCTACCTCCCAATCACTAACAGCAAAGACGGCTGTTTTTTCACACACACACACAAAACACACATTATTATTTTTCTGTTTTTGTTTGCTTGCCGCGGGTCTTAGCTAAGTAAAAGTTCTGACTGTACACATAGTAATGGATTTCCCCGAAGTGACGCCCGACTCCATTAATCATATTAAAAACATATTTATCTCTTAATAAAAATATTATTACTACTACAAAAATAATATTTTGAGGGTTATTAATCCTTCGTGGCGGGATAAACTAAGCTCTCACGGTTCTGTGTAATCCTATATCCTTCAGTATTATAATTATAATGGTAATTATTTATTTACAATATTTATTACACGTATTATTCAGGTGAAGAGTAAACACGTTTCTATAAAAAACATCTACACAGTTTTATATCGCAATTTCACAAATAAAATTGTGTGATTAATGCTTTTTAACCCTATGGAACGCAATTTACCTTATCTGCAAAAAGAGTGTAGAATAAGTATCAACATTAATAAAGTTGACAAAAATTATATCTGTTATTAAACAATTATACGCTATTTAATATAATATATTAATTTCACAAAGAGAGAATATATAAGGTGTTTTATCTCTTTATGAGCAACGCAATATTGGCTAGGAGACGAAGATTAAAGGTCAAGAGGATCAGCTTTCTATCTAAATAGAGAAATTATGTGTATACTACGTTCATTGTCGATGTAACGGATTGCTTGAAAATAGCTACCTGCATTGGGTTCTTGAATCTTCAAAAGGTTTATTAAATATTTTTTGCTTGGTTAACATAGTTTTGAAATATAAACTGTAACGTTTATGATTTATACCTAAATAAAACTTTTAACTAAATATAATTGCTGTGTCGTTCGTAACATAGAATGGAGCTACTCTGTTCTTCCCGTAAGTATCATGTGAAGCGATTATGGGAACAAATACCATAAAATGGGTAGCAGCGTCCAGCTAAGTAATAAAAACCTTTCTTCATCTCTTTAATACGTTTTAGTTCATTTAGCTATTCACTAATAGATGTCACTAATTGTTTAATTTATATAATATGGATGTCAATGTTCAAGCAACCATGGCTCAGTTGGCAGGACTCGGGTTTACGATCTGTACGTCGTGATTTTGTATCCTCCACTAGACTACTGAAGTGAACCATATCCTAGCCACAAGCATAATAAGCTTAGTTGTAATAGTAAGAATTTTGAATGTTAAAGGAAGCTTATGCTGACTGAGTTGTGTTGATATTGATAACCCAAGTTAAAACATAACTTTAGGTTAAAAGGTATTAAGCATAGCTTGTAATTTTAGCACCAGATTGGCAAATAGTATTGTCTTTGGACCTCCTAATTCACGATCATCAATAAATAATGGGCGATGACAGTCAAAATTGTTTCACTTTGCTTCTATACTATGAATAATACATATATTAAGCGTCGCACCCAATCCTCAAGTTACTGTGGGTCATACGAAATTGAAACGTATAACCTGTAAATAAGTTATAATTTACAAGCAAAATTTTATCTGTTTTAATTATGATTAACTTCGTTAAGTCAACCTTTCACACTATGACAACAACTTAACTTTGAGGAAAAATAAAAAATATATTATATATGATCATAAACTAAAAGACATTTCTTTATTGAGTTGTGTAAATTAAACAAGATGGCTCCAGGAACTATGATCAAACTTTCTTTGGATAATTATGGGGAAAATGTTGAATCTTTAAAATACAAGTGGAAACGATTTGAGCATGGAATCAAGGTCATGAACATATATATATTTTTTAATTTATGTACATTTATTAGTTATTAATGTTTCTTTTTACAGCCCATACATATGTGTCCCACTACTGGGAATGGGTCTCCTCATTTCTGTAGGAATTAACATTAAGCATCCACGCTTATACTAGGCGGATTAGCGGGCACTCAGACTTGTTACTAAGTCCTGTAGGCTATACATATTTTGTTCGAAAATTAAATCCGCGAGCACTGACTGTGAATGCGGCCTCCTCACCACTGAGCCAATTAAGTCGTACATAGTTATATTATATACCTTTAACGTAATGTTTTATATGGAGTAAGAGCTACACTATTTGTACATAGGTTTGTACATATATATTTAATTTTAAAAGAGTGGTAATGTTTTAATTATATTATAATGCTTGGTAACCATTCTAACTAATAATTCTTGAGCTAGGAAATGGTATACATCAATAGTCTACAGGAAGATACGACGACAACGTAAAGATTATGATGTTGGAAAGAAGATTGGTAAAGCTCACTTGGTTGGGCTCGTAAGCCCAAAGCCTTACTAATTGGGCTATTGCTGTATTTTATATGGAATAGGAAGGTAAACGAGCAGGCGTGTCACCTGTTAGAAAGCAATGTCGTCCATAGACATCCGAAGTGCACTAGACATTGTGATATGACATACAAGAACTGTATAGGTTTGTTAAATAAATATATGTCTCATATTTGTAAGTATATCTGAAATAAATAATAATTAGGCTATATATAGTTTAATGTTTTATTTTAATGTTATTGACAGTAACATTAAAATAAAACATTAAACTATAACTATTACATAAAACAGGCGAAAATGAACGGTTGTCTTGAGTTGATTAAGCTAATTTAGCCTTTCAGTGACGGGGGCCAAATAACCAGGTGTGCGTCATACGTACTAAACACCTAAATATAGAAACGAAAACTAGATAAGTATACATGTTTTTCACATGCGCGCTGAATTGTATGTCAGGGTCGATTCAGGCGACCGTGCGCGCGACATGTGATACCTAACGATATACAACTACTGATACATACGTATTCAGCTGATATTTGACGTACTAATATTACTGTTTGTTATCTGTGATAGACCTGCGAATAAATAAATCTGTGAGCGGTTGCGATGGTAATTTATCTGTGGATATTTTTTTAGCCAATTCAACCATATTATCAATAAGTACGTCTAAATCTACAATTTTGGTAGGTGAAAAAATTTGATTTTTTTCAATGACGATTTGGATAATTAGCTTTGAGTGCTATGTACATACCTGTTAAGGATCCAAAAATAATAATAATAATATAGATTTGCTTTTAAACATTTGTTTCGCCTTAGTTATCATTAGCCGTTAACAATTTAAGACCACCTATCTTAATCGAGCTTTGTGACTAAAGTGATATATTTCCTAACTTAATTTTTATAAGCTTTTTTGAACTTTGAAATTAAGCTAATGCATTTAATATTAATTATAACATTTACTATGCACAATAAATTATATTGAATTGGTTCAATATATTTTTTTTTTACTTTTTTGAACTATTCCGTTAAAATAGTTTCAAAAATGTAAGTTAATATTTATTTACCTTTATCCATTTATAACATTTACTATGCACAATAAATTAATTTGAATTGGTTCAATATATATTTTTTTTTACTTTTTTGAACTATTCCGTTAAAATAGTTTCAAAAATGTAAGTTAATATTTATTTACCTTTATCCATTTATAACATTTAGAATTGGTTCAATATATTTTTTTTTACTTTTTTGAACTATTTCGTTAAAATAATTTCAAAAATGTAAGTTAATATTTATTTACCTTTATCCAAATATTATTGCAAGCATTCTACAAGACCTTGGCTTTAAAAACTTATTTTTGACAAATTTCCCCCTTCCTAAAATTCTCTGTATACACATATATGTATTAATATTCATAAAAATATATACTAACTCATATTCAGCTATACGATCAAAATAATGACAAATAACGACACATTTCAAAACAATAGTTATCTCATACCGCAGTTCCATTACTAAACATAGTCAATATTAAGTAAAGTCTCTAGACTAACTGTGGTTATGGCTAAAGTCTTTTAAGCACTGGTCATTTTTAACTACTCTATTAAAAACAGACGATATAAATCTTAGTAAGCATAGAATAACGCTAAAGAGAAGCTATTAAATACGAGTACTACCTCGTATTTAGTAGGTTGGTTTTTATTGACTCAGTTGGCAATTTTGTTGGCAAATTGGAAAAATAGACACTAATACAAGAAGATTTAATTTTAGATATATTAAATTAGTACAAGTTATGTCCATCAAAACATAATAGGCAAGTGAAAAAAAAAAGTAAATATTTTTTAGTTCAATAATTACTGATATATTACTGATTGAACATAAAATAAATATGTTACCTAAGTTATCAAATTCTAGAAAAATTTTACTCCGTTTAAATGTAATCAACTTTGTTAATGATTAACGTATAGGCAATGAATGCATTTCTGCAACTAGTTAAAACAAACCAAACTGCCGTTAAATTATCGAAAGAGCAAAGAAAATATAACAAAGAGCTAGTGCATTTAATCAGCCTGGCAAATAGAAATGTCTAGTTTTTTAATGAGTAGAGACTTAGTAAATAGTGTATTGCACGGAAATCATAAAATAATTTGAAGTTTTTTACTTTTGTTAGAATAAATGCTTTTAAGTAATGTTTATTTAGTCATCGCTATAGATATTTATATATATACTTTTATATATATGTCGAAAATGACGCACGCCACGAATCATCGTAATTGCTTCATACGGGTACACGCCCAACGATAAAAAAACCGACGAAAATGAAGCGCTATTGGACGAAAACGTAGCCTCTGCGGCTAATTGATGGATCGCCCGATTATTCTAACGTTTATTTTATTCATAGCTTGTCGTTACACGCGCTGATTAGATATGACTATAGATAAGTATTAACCATTTCCTAGCCTTCGGTGTAGTTTAGCAAAAAAAGATTATTTACGCGTCACAATCTATTAATTTTAACATAAATTATTATAGTATAGTATAGGAAAATTTTATATAGAAATTATTTTCAGTATACCTATTTACCGAGGACTTGTTTCAGCAACGTTGACCGTTATGAATTTCTATGCAAACATTACACTGATAAAACGATTAAATTTGTCATAATTAATGTTATTTATGTAACTGAAAGGATATTTTTGTTATTTATGGAAAATCTATCAATATTCAAAATAAGAACGGTCTTACCATCTCATCAGTTGTAGATGTGACCTCTAGTCTTAAGCCGGGTTTGCTTTCTCGGTCAGGGTGGTCTCAATCCTTTCAGCGCAGTTTTGGCGGTAATATTCTAGTGCAAGATTAGAGGTTTTCCGCCCATCTCTAACGCACCGTTTCTAAATATGCTACTAAAATGGCGCTGCAACACACAAATCACTCAGGACGTTCAAACTATTATAGCTACGCCCATTTTATCATACCAAAACCAACCAATGCCATGTCAAACTACAAATTATTCCGCGACACACAATGATGGACTTTATCGCGAAGACTGAACAGTTAGAATGCGACAGCAAACGCGCTACTACGCTAATGCGTTTACTGTGTGATGTACACAACCGTAAGTGTGTACGCACACACGCTCAATAGTCGCGAATGTCACGAAATCCAGCCCGTTTCTAGGTTAGAGTATGCGCGGGCGCAGTTGTAGTGACCACGATTTATAGAAATAATGCATACTTTGAATAATATTATTCAAATTCTGATGTAGTAATGTAGTAGTAGTACGATGATAGTGTGTTGTTCCCATAAAATTGTATTGAAAGCATATGAAATTCTTGAATCTACTTTTTCATTTAAAAATTTTTAATTGTTTCTCTCTATATTACATTTGTATCACTACGTATTGAAAAAAAAAATATTTTTATATAATGAAAACTTAACCGGTATATCAAGTTGTCTCAACATTTATATCAATAAAATGAGATGAGGCTTAAGTCAAGCAGCTGTGGACTCCCGCAAACTGATGAAGTATACATTTCTCAAAAGCCAGCGACGCTTTTGCAATACCTATAGCACTGCGGATGTCTATGGATGGCGTTGATTGCTTTCCATCAGGTGACACGCCTGCTCGTTTGCCTATCTCACTAAAAATATATATTTGTTCGAAAATAGCGTTGAAGGTAGTTCCACAAAATGTTGATGCGTGGAAAGAAGTTTTTGGAAAAATACGGTGCGTATTGGGTCATCACTAATCCAGATGAAACGTTGTATGTATATATGTAATTGAAAGCTTGTCCGCGATCTCTAGATATCATGGTTCCAAAGCAACAGTGACCTTGGTTTGCAGCGATCGCCGCGTGGCCTAGACATAGCGAATAACTTTATTTATTTGATTCGCTGCACCGCACCGAGACCCGTGTACTGCTAACTCTTACGCATATACTTATTACGTATATTTTACTTATTATTATAGAGTATAACAGAATACGTTAGCAGCGTTGATTTTCAACGGCATATGGAAGTTTAATATTTTGAAAAGCGGGTTTATAAGAGCTTACTTACCTATATTTAGCAAGCAAAAAAAAACACTTGGTTGGAAAAGGGCCGGTGAGCTATACAGCGGTTTTGTTATTAGTCGCTTCTGCGCAGTTTCTTAATTGCGTATTTAAAATACTCTATTTCTGGTTCTAAAATAATTTAAACTTACTTCGTGTGATGCGTGGCTATGTGTTTTATATTTTTTAATGGAAATAGTTGGCAATCGCGGCAGCTCAGTTGATGGTAAAAAAATGTCACTCATAGACATCAGCAATATATCAAAAGCACTGCAGTTACGTTGTCTTTGCCTATCAATGATAACCGAGCGAAGCGCATTAGCAAAGCAACTGAGAAGTTTTCTCTAGAGTTCTCTCAGTTCTCTGTTAGAGTGGAACAGAGTGTATAAAACTTTAATATTTTAAAAAAAATCCGCCAATAATTTTCGACAGAAATCAGCTTGAGATATATTTAATACAACATATAGAAATGTTTAATAATAATTATTGAATAAATATCTGTTTGTGTTTAAACTCCTCCTATCCCATAAAAAAAGCTTACTGTATTTTTTTTAAAATATTCAAGCTCAATTTGCGGGTGTATACATAACATTTCTTTATAGCTTAGCCTTGAAACGTGGAAACATAACCGTCAAACAAACGCACACAAATCCAGCCGGCGGCTCGTTAGTCTGTTTGCGGTGTTAATAGTCACTTAGCGGGTCGTAAAACCACGTCCACAATCCGCCATTATATTGAGTAATGTCTGACGCAACTCATTCACTTGGGAACATAACGCAAATACTACTGGAAGGTCTTCCGTATGTAGGGAGCTTTAAAGTGACGTACTTATACTTGCTATATGCTGTCATTGTTCCATTGGGAAATTAGTGCATTTTGTAACCTAGTGACACGTTTCATGGTTTGCAAGGTATCGAATTTACTTGTTAAAAATTAATATAAATTACTCAGAGTGTTGAAATTTTTAAAATTTTAAATTCACTGAGAGTTGAAAACTTAAGAATGCTACTCCGTTCTTTTATATTGTTGTTATATAAAATTCCGGTGTATTATATAGTTCTTATACCACTATTTTCATAGAACGTGGCAATATATCTGGAGATGTCATGGGATTAACCATATTAAGAACAATATATAAATACTGACAATAAAACCTGTACTGTAATAGATGAATACTTTTGCGAGGGGCTCTTATTTCCTTTTACCAGATAGATAGATATAATAACAGGAAAGAAAATGGTCTCTGCTAATTTTGGTTGGGTACGATGATATTTTTGCTTTTACATACATACATATTGACACGCTTGTCTCTCGTAGGGGTAGGTAGAGGCCAAAGATCTCCATCTGCTACGACCTCGGCATACCTTCCTTGATTCTTCCACACTCATTACTCTCCTCAAGCAGGCCCGCCGATTAAGGGTACTCTTGACCTGGCCTTTCTTAAAAACTTCAGCAATTTGGTCAATGGAGATTTTTGCTTTTCTTATGGAAAATATTTATAGGAAAGCAATAAACGCAGACATAAACATTTGCAACACCATAATATGCATTGCAAAAGTTTTGCCAGTCTTTGAGAAATGTCAAGACATGTTTTTTATTGTTATAATATATGGTAGTGTTGTATTGTTGTTTATTTGGCTTGAAAATCTACTTAAAAAAGCTATCACGACAAATGGATGTCAGAGTGTTATTTTTTTCATCAAACAACAGTCAATAGGCACTCGTTAATCATTTTGACAGATAGCGGTTCGCACGTAGGTCACGTTCAGAATCATAATTCAATGTCCTATCGGGAAAAACTATATGTGTAATGATGTCATTGCTTAATTAAGTTGTTTGGTATATTAGATTTTAAGTCAAGTTTGACTAGTCACGAATGTCAGCCAGGCAAATTGTAGTTACACAAATATTTGTAGAACAACAACTGAGAAAACTTTATTAAACCTACGTATAGAATAAGGATAAAAACCGTCACACCAATATATGCAAGTATTTTAGGCAAGTAAAAATTCTGACTGTCCACATAATAATCGATTTCCGTATAGTATCGTCTGACTCTATTAATCATCTTAAAAACAAATAAGGAAATCTTTTGGCTTAGGCTTAAGAACGAAGTTGAGAATTTGATACCCACATCAGGATAAATGTGTATATGTATGGCCTACAGGTATTCCGAGTACCTAACCATCATGGACAATCACGATGGGCTTTTCCTCATTCCTATAGAAATATGGAATCCTCTAAAAATGACCCGTCATTTTTTAATAGGCCCATTTCTATAGGGGCTGCAAAATAAATATACAAATAGTTTTTAAATATTAGTAACAACTAGATTATATACAAGTTGAATTCTTCAAGAGACGAGTTCTGGAATTGATACAGCGTCTTGGCAATCGCAGTGTGGGACGCTCCCCGGCTAGATGGGGCGACGATCTGTGCAAGGCGGCTGGCAGAAGCCAGATGCGTGGAGCCGAAGATCGGGCTAGGTGGCGCTCCTTGGGGGATGCCATGTCCAGCAGTGGACTGCCATAGGCTATGGACGATTATGATATCAACTATAATAATAATGTTTTTAACAGAAAAAATTGTCAAAAAAATCTATCAATATTTAAAAAAATGTATAAGTAATTTTGGAAGTGCTGTTTTAATTTAATGTGACGTCACGCTAGGTGATGGGGATTTACACATTTACGACCACGTATAACACTTCACTATTATAGTTTATTCTAGATAACACGATTTTTGCAGTTTAAAAACTCCTTATTATTTTCAGAAATTCCATTCTATTTTTCACAATAAAACCGGCAAGTTGTATAAATTGTCAACCTTAAAGTATGTACTTAAATAAAATCTATATACTTAAAGAAACTAACTATGCGACACAACATTATAATTTATAATGTTATACGAGTATATTAAGAATTATCTCGGAACGATTGAAGTGAATAAAATTGGGTTAATATGTTTTCAACAACCAGATTTAACATTGTAAATAGAAATCTAACGCTATCGACAAGGTTGACCTTGCTCTATTATGAGTTGTCCTAAGAATGATATTATATCTACCAAAGTATTAATTACATAGGTAATTAACAACCAACACGGTCGCAATGCACCGCACGGCTTTGGTCATGAATTTAATAATTGTGTGCCGTCGGTACAGTCCGCTGTAAATGGCCTAAAAGCGCAAAACTGTCAAGTAATTATTATAGGTACTTCATTTCATACTTCAGGGTTCACTACAGATAGTCCGTGTTAATTACTATGAAAAATATTTTCATAAATACACATACACATTCAATTTCTTCTATTTTAAATGAACTTTTATTTTTTTACCACAATGACCTATTATAGTATTATGATTTGAAAAAAGAACTTTAAAATTTAAACTAGACATGGGTTTCTGGTTTTCATTTCATTTCATATGATCATTCGTTTCATTTCATGTTTCAATTCAATTTCAGTGTACAGAATAAAAACAAAATATACATACCTGTATATACTAATCTAACGACATTTGAGAACTCGTACTTTAAAGAAAAGTTTCTTTCATTAGATTACTTATTTTTAATGTCTAATTTTCAAAAGTTTCGTAACTTGAAAAAATATTAACCATTTAAGAAATATATTATTGCAGACTTATATGCATACAGAGTATAAAGTCAATATTTACAGCTATTTAAAACAAAACTAATACAACTATTATTAAATGGATATTTCATTATTAAATTTTAAAATAAATAAAGGTTCTCTGTCAATTGCACTTTGTTCCACGGACAAATTTATTTTATAAAGCATTTGTTCGAATATTATATTTTAAAATTATTATATTACGTGTACATACTTACTTTTGAAATATGCAATTCTAGCAAATATAATTTTTTTACAGCTTATATATGTCTTACTGCTGCGCACAGGCCTTTCCATTTTCAGAGAAAAGGATGTTAAACCCATCACGCTTCTCTAGTGCGGATTGGCGGGGTTACCACACTCGGAATTAATATCTATAGTAGGCCATAACATATATTTATTTCGATGCGGGGATCGAATCCGCGACCGCGCAGGGATCGCCAGATACTGAGCCAATTGGCCTGATAATACATATATCGTATACATCTTATCCTAATAATCTTACTTCTTATCTTACTAATATTATAAATGCGAAAGTTTGTGAATATAGATGTATGTTTGTTACTCTTTCAGGTTTACTAGACGGATTTGGATGAAACCTTAAAGTAATATAGGTTATACATCGGAATAACATGTAGGCTACAATTTATAATGATTTTATCTAACTTTGGTTATAATATTATAACGATACATGTCAATTAAGTCGGAAAAAATTTGACCTCTGGTATCTTGGCGTACGCTGCCTAAACCATTGGAGTTACACAAAGATGATGTACCGCAGGATTGTTTGCCTTGAAAAGTTCTAAATAAAAGTTCGCGACAGCATATTCTACCTTTTATGTGGAAGGCACTATGACCAAAATCATGAACCATAAATTAAGTAAAAAAAATATATTTATTTACAATGATCTATCACGAAACTTAATGTGGCAGACCAAATTCCACGCAAGCAAAGCCGCGGGCAAAACCTACTTTAAAATAATCATTCCAGTTGCTTACACATATCCAATCAATACTCGCATAGTATACGAACTATTCCTACATATACGAACATATTATAGGAATGTATACACATAGGTATAGAAACGTTAATAGTGGGACACCTGTTTCCGCCACAAACTGGATTGCAATGCGCTAGGCTTCCACGTCATACGGCTCTTGAATCAATGGAGGAAAAGTGATATGTATTGAATTTTGTTATTTCTGATAACTTTTATACTATAAACCGAACAGCGGAATGTTTTAAAGTCTAACTATTTTTGATAATGACGCAAAACTATATATATATATATATATATATATATATATATATATATATATATATATATATATATATATATATATATATATATATATATATATATATATATATATATATATATATATATATTATGGTATAGGAAGGCAAACGAGCAGGCGTGTCACCTGATGGAAAGCAATCAACGGCGCCCATAGATTTCCGCAGCGCCATAGGCAGTGTGGATGCGTTGCCGACCTTTAAGGAAAGTGTCATTATAGGAGTGGGAATGGGAGGGGGAGGGTATAGAGAAGGGGGAGGAGAAGAGTTTCCCTAATAATAAATGTTAATTGCTAATTCTTTTAGTCGTAATATTAATTCGTGAAAACCAGATACCAAGTGGAAACATGTTTCTATGTCTACACGCATCCGCTAAGTTTCATTAAGCCGTCCCGTGTAAATCGTCACTCTATCTAGTCGGAGGGCATCCCACAGCACGTTTACCCAGACGTGGTTTCCGTTCAAGTAGGTACACGTCTACTCCTGCAGTTTTACTGCGGCTAAGAGAGAGGCTTAATCGGCAACTGTGATTCTCAGGCGTTTTGAAACATATTGGTCAGAGACACTCTGAGCCCTCTTCAAAGCACTCATTGTCCACGTTCGGTACCATAAGAGAATACAGTTAAGACATAGTGGTCGAATATTTAGAATTATACGAAAAACATTGAAATCAGTTAATCTAATTTTTGTATAGCGCGATTACTGTATTTACAAATAAGACGTTTACTTGTTGATTTTAACATTTTTAAAACTGTTTTATAATCCATGTTTGTTTCAAAAACTCCATAATTTCATACATCTTTATTATCTGCGTGTAAGTGAAGAAAAACATTAAATTAAATTTAATAGACTTTAGTCACGAAACATGCGTAAAGCAACTTTTTAAATATGAAATGTACTAAACAAAAACAATAACAATTATTACAAACAATAGTGCCTACGTGCTTACAGTGATAACAAAATTTGATTTGTGATTAATATAACGAATTGCTCGCTTAAAATTCTTAAACTGTAATAAATATTCATTGCGTACTTTTATTGGTGGAAAAATATATAAAATAAAAATATAAGCTTGGCGCTTAACGTAAAGAAAGAAGGCTTAAGTTAAAGAAATGGGTGCGGTCCCTCTGAATGAATCACGCAACCTGTGGCAATCGCCTACAGATTACGGAAAGAACGACGATTAAAAAAACAAAGGTTTGTGACAAATATATTTTTCGTGTGCTGACAGGTCGCTGATTCCAAGTTTTAACAAGTTTCATTTCTTTTACTGAAAAATTGTTTTAAAACATGATTCCGCAATTAAAGGTAAAAAAATATGTGCAGTAGAGTACGCTAATGTTTCTCGTAATAATTTTTTTTCAGCCCATATAGGTATGTTATCCTAATTTGTTGAAAAATGACGGCGACGTGGTTCGCCACCCGTCACGTCCTGATTCCCACGAGGGCGAGAAACGACTAATGGAGAGCCGTTTCGCTGCGATGAATGTGAGAGGAAGAATGGATGGATGAGTGTAGAGGAGGCGGGGCAGGTGTGCCGGGATCGTAACGGATGGAGCTCTATGGTCTCTGCCAACCCCTACGGGGGATAGGCGTGAATATATATAAAAAAATAATAATATAAATAGGTATTTATGTATGTATGCGAGAAGTGAAGAGAGTATGTAGACGGTTGCCAACAAGATGGTCCGATCAAGTGAAGGAAACCACATTCTCTTCCAAATTTTAGTAAGTGGTGAGAGCTACTTTGAACAGGAATCAATGGAGACAGATTGTGCTTGTGACTACGATCTTCAGTAATGAGGAACAATCTGAAGGACATTATTTAAGTATTTAAAGTAAACGATTTACCTAATTTGAATTTGCAAGTCCGATTTTATTAAAATATTATTTAGAAATTAGATAAGCTAAAATATATGTGACAGTTTGTAATGGTATGTAATATAAAGGCATTAACACACTGCGCTACATTGCTTATCAACTAATCCATCCGACATATTGCAATGTAATTTTACAACCAAAGAGCTGGTCGTAATTCAGATCTTTATTGTCTTTCTCGTACTATAAAAAGGAATGGCGACATAAAACAATAAGCATACCCTTTTAGTCATAGACTTTATTGGTGGTATTTAATGCATTATTTTATAAACCCATAATATTTTAGACCATTTTTAACATTAACTAAAAAAGTATGGCGTTAGTGTCGTATAACTTTTGCTTATTATCTTAATGAAATTTATAAAATAACTGTCAGTGTTATTTCATCGGGCATGCCAGTAAATGAGGATTTCCCCTTTACTCCCTTAAACTCCTTTGAAAGATGTATCATATGTCTACGGAAAATGACAGCAGTTTAAGCTATTCGTTGTCTTTGAAAAGTGACCATGAAGAGGTTCTTCAAGAAGTAAAGTAAAAACGTATCCAAACCGTCACAGTAGAAAAGTTGTTTACCTTGGGCATATTATGAGATATCATAGGTACAAATTGTAGAAATTAAAAATGATGGGAAAATTCACGGGAAAATCATGAGTTGATTGGAGAAGTAAGTCTTGGCTACGCAATATTGGGGAGTGGACAGGCATAACGAGTGCTGTTTAACTGTTTCGCCTACTTAAAGATAGTGAAAGTTATGCTGAATTGGTCGCCAACCTTCACTAGAAATTATATTTAAGAATTTTTTCTCAATCAATCAGTTTTAGTTTCATTAAATAAAGTTAATTGTACATTTGATCTTTAACTGTTGATGATATCGAAACATAAGTGAATTTTTCATAGCTCATTTACGACATCAAGAGCTAAAAGGGGATTTTGTATTTAATTGTTTAGTGTAATATGTTTTAACGTGAAAAAATTTAGAAATCCTATGTAAATGTTGGACTTCAAATGTTGCGCCGCAATTGAACTTGGATAGGTCATACTCTCCGTACAAGCCCCGATCACATTCGCAGACAGGCGCTGGATTGGACTGCTAAAGGGAAAAGGAAGCGAGGCCGACCAAAACACACCTGGAAGCGCTCCGTAGCGGTAGAGATGAAATCCATCGGATTGACGTAGCCTGAAGTGAAGCGCGTTGTCCAAGATCGATCGCAATTAAGAAGCACTGTGTACGCTTTCTGTCCCACCTTGGGGACATATGACCATAAAGAAGTAAACATTTAAAAATAAAAAGTAATGAAAAATAAATTGTAAAGAAGTCGGATAAAATTAATGAAAAGTCTTTTGCGTTAAAGAGAAAACAATATACTTTGTACACTCCACTAGACTTTCTACTAGATACAACTGAGTTAAGAAGAGTAGGTAGGTACTCACTTAAAAATATTGTCTAATATAATAAATAACACGATGTATGCGTGATAGTTAAGCTTGTTAACTCTGTAACATTTAGCGAGACGTTTTGATGGGAGATAAGATACCTCTTAATGTTAATTCAACCGTTGTTAGATAAGATAAACAACACCGCGCTTCACTCCTTTCCGCGAAATAACAATTTCTCAATTAATACAATTGCAAGCTGTAACAACTTGTATTATATTATGTTCGTAGGTTTACAAACCGAACCAAATTATTAATTAATTCAATTAAATCTTGAATCATTAATCTCTCAATTAATAAGATTGTAAGAATGACTTGCTTGTTTTATATGTTTATAGCTTTGCAGACTGACCAAAATTATTAATTAACTGAATTAAATTTTGGTCAGTCTGCAACTCTATAAAGTTATAAAAAAACTGCTTTTTGTAATCATTTACATTTATGTAAATTGTTGCAAAAAGTAGGCTAGTTATAATATTTTGTAAGTAATCACTAGTATTTATAATTTATAAGCGTTACTAGTGATTGGCTAACTTTTTGATGGTCAACTGAACCGTCTAGGATGGTGATTATGGATTTGGGATGGCCAAATTGAGAGAGACCCATGTCAAACAGAGGTTTAAAAACTTTGTAAAGAAAGTTTTATAAATAAGTGTTTGCTGCACTTGTAGCAATGTTTCCATTGTACTAGAATTTTTTTAACTTTTTCGGTTGTCTTCCGTAGAGTCTACTATACCTGAAGATGCCTCGTATTGGGGCGAAACTAGTGTCGTTTACAAGGTGGAAAAGTGGTAGTGGGTGTTTGGTGTTGTGTATAGTGGTTGGTGGGTGAAGAGTTGCTGGCAGTTTTTCGGTAAGTTTTTGGTTTGAGTTCCAAATAAATCCACGTCATCCAGCAGGAAAACACAAATTATTAATTTTCTGTTATTGTTTGCTTGTCGCGGATTTTAGCTAAGTAAAACTTTTGACTGTCCACATATACTAGAATTGTTGTTAACCATTCCAACTAAGCTAATAAGTCTTGTGCTATAAAATAGAGTACATTTAGCGAAGCGAGTGAAATCTGGGTAATGAAGAAGATGTAGTATGTAGTCTCATCATCTATTAGTGTCATCGTTTAATCTAACCCAGAATGTGGCACATGGAAGCACACTGTGTTTCCATGTCCTACTTCAGCATCATGATCGAGGTATAATGAGGAACAGCGTAATCGCAACTTCTTTCTTGATGGTATACTATTATGCTAGTGTCAAAGAACATATAATAATAACAACTATCTTGAAATGTACTACTCAGCTTGTTATGTTACGTCTTGATAAAACGGTGGCGCTTCTATCAGTCTTTTATTGTACAGTCACCTTAAAAAATCACAATGTAAGCGTTTATTTCACTTCATTTATACGCCTTAATCGAACTTTATTGTACAATAGGCAACCATATAATTGAAAAATAACATAATATTAATAAAAACAGAACTACAGTGATGGAAGTCGGCGAGAAAAGTCCACATTTTATTTAATTGCTTTAAAATAACAAAGACAAAGAAATACATAGTGCTGTTAGAGTTGTATCTAAAAAATAAATAACGCTAATGTATGAGATTCAAATAGACTACGCTACCAAGATACAAATGAATATGTCGTCGGTAATAGTAATTTCAAGATGTCTTCCGCAAACAAGCTGTATATCAGTAAATAATGCTCAGCTGAATGTACGGAACTGGAGAGACCTTGCATGAAACCTTGGATTTGATCAGAATACAAGATTTCTAAATAGATTTTCCTCGATTCTAATTGCCGAGGGAAATATGGAATTCATTTTTCAAAACGTGTTTCAACAGTTGATTCGCGGAAAAGGAACGTTGGATTATTGTATTAAGTTTCCTCACTTACTTAAAAGCAGTACAACAGTCAACAATAAATTATTATATAACAAATAATTTAATAATAGTTCATTAAAATATAGAATACACAACTTTACAAACTTCTTCCTCTGTCTTCTTAGTCAAGCAATTTAATAATAAAACTGTTATATACATAGATAGATAAATTTATTTACTTCTGCAGTATACATTTTAGTCTATTACATATCACATATCAATTCACATTACATACAGATGGAAATAGGTGATGGCTTAGTCAAAACCTCCACTGATTGAGCAAAGAAACTAGTTTTCTGCCGACCCTCACGGAGATGCATTGCAGCGCAACTTAAGAAACATGAGTCCCATATATATAGTTGAGATCGAACCGCAGTCATAAGTATCGATAAAAATTATAACCAAATTTACTATCTGAATGACGTGAGTTCGTACCTTCCACTGGACTATTGATGTGAACCATATCCTAGCACAAGTAATATTTGCTTAGTTGGAATGATTAACAAGAATTCTAGTAATAATAATAAAGAAAACTTACGTCTTGAAAAAATTGGTAACCATTCTACAAAAAAGTCACTTCTCCAACAAAAGTAACCAGCTCATTGCCGTTTTAGTTAGCTAAATCGAAAAACTGTCTACAGGTTCGGTTCTAGGCCGGATTTCTTAAATTCCGATCGTATTTTTGGATATTTCCGAACATAGACTTTAAACTTGTGTTGTAACGACCTGTAATTGTTTGCATTTAGACATAAAATTTGATACCTTCTTCTATTGCCATACGGTAATTTGAGCACAATGCCATACAATAGTGAGTTTTGATAGAATCTTAAACAATATTAAATGATATAAAAAAGCTCTAAAATTAAAAGTCGCAACAATTAAATAAAAATTGCTTTGCCAATTTTAGTTTTTGGCATGAAGTCCTCTACCCTAATCGATTAATATCACTCTTTAGTTATGATTAATGTTACCGCTCTATGATCCATGAAAGTAAATCCGTTTATATTCATACACAAACCACATGGTTTGTATATGAATATACACTGATAATATAGACCACTAACCTAAGCAAAGAATACATTATACCAGCAACATTGCTGGTACAGTGTATTGAAACCTAACAACGTGTCAATCAATACGCAAAACAAGCGACATCTATGAAGTGTAGCTAGCAGTGAATGCAGTCCTTCACAGAAGCGTATCACTCGCACAAATCTGTGATTCACTTGGGACAAGTTGCTGGAAAACGAGGCCTTTTATGGTCACTGAGCCGATTTGATGCACGTTGGAGGTTTTATTTCGTGTTAATGTATTCGTTGACGGTTTACAGTATTGAGTGTGGTTTTATAAGTGCTAATCTCTCACATTACACATACATACACACGAGTGTAAATTGCATTCATTAATGTTAGATTAAAGAGACAAAACAAAAACAAAAGTTTAAACGCGAAAAGTACAATTTTAGGAAATATTTCATTGTAAGAACGTTATCCATTGCAAGTTTACTACTTGTAAATTAGATACAATTAGATATTAGTAAATTAGACATACGTTTTAATGTCACAAAAAGTAATTTAATTAATTGCATATAATAATATGTATATATTGGGTTGTTCGGAAAGTAATTTTGTTTTTTTTTTGTGGAAATGAAAGACAGTTTTCGTATAATAAACAAATACTTTATTAAATTATATATTGGCCGATCTGGTCCGTAGTAGAATAATTCCACGCTCATAAGATTTTTGGTCTTTGCTGGCAAAAAACTGATCGAGGTGGTTTTTGACCTCCTCATTTGAGGTGAAGGTTTTACCTTCACCTCAAATGAGGAGGTCTAAAAAATTTTGGAGTGACCGGAACAAATAATAATCCGATGGTACCAGGTCTGGAGAATATGGTGGGTGTGGCATTGTATCCCATTCAAGCTGTAAAAGCTTTTGGCGAGTGACCAAACTTGTGTGAGGTCTTGCGTTGTATTGGTGAAACACTACACCTTTCCTGTTGATTAGTTCTGACCTTTTCTGTTGAAGTGCATCATTCAGTTTGTCCATGCCAGTAGACTTTCGAATTAATCGATGTGTTATCCGGTAAAAACTAAAAAAAAAAAACGATTCCTTTAAAATCCCAGCAAATAGACAGCATCACCTTTTTTTGGTGAATATCGGCTTTGGAAATGGTTTGAGCCGGTTCATCTTTCTTACTCCATGACCTCTTGCGTTTAACGTTGTTGTATACAACCCATTTTTCGTCCGCAGTGATGATGCGCTTCAAAAACGGACCATTTTCGTGACGTTTGAGAAGCGAATCGCAGACGTCAATGCGGCGACACAGATTTTTCTCTGTGAGAACATGGGGAACCCATACATCTAGCTTCGCGGATAATCCCAGGCCTTTCAAGTGGTCATAAACTGTTAAATTTGATAAATTTAACCTAAATCCGATCTCACGTGTTGTTATTCGCCGGTTCGCATCAACTAATGCCTTTATCGCGTCTTTATCAGCTTCAACCGGCCTTCCCGAACGT
Organism: Baronia brevicornis; assembly: GCA_031353405.1. Classification (NCBI taxonomy): domain Eukaryota; kingdom Metazoa; phylum Arthropoda; class Insecta; order Lepidoptera; family Papilionidae; genus Baronia; species Baronia brevicornis. The sequence continues at coordinate 88,699 of JASFAT010001121.1, forward strand.
GGTGCATCTTCGACATCAAAATTGCCGAATTGAAATTTAGCGAACGAGTTCTGGCACTGGCGTACTGTCAACACACCATACACATCGGTCAATTTCTTTCTGTATATGGACAGTCAAAAGTTTTACTTAGCTAAGATCCGCGACAAGCAAAACAATAACATTAGTCTCTCCATTAGTTACTTTTCGCCCTCGTGAGAATCAAGACGTGACGGGTGGCGAACCAAGTCGCCGTCATTTTCAACAAATTAGGTATATTAACCGGGATGGTCGGCACGCTTGCGACTAGGCTCGCCCCTAGCCATGCATCCATTGGCACGGCAGACCGTGGATTGGCGAGGAGGAAGGGAAAGGATAGAGAAGAAAGGAAAGGGCAGGAAAGTAAATGCGGATTGGGGGGTTAACAGACTCAGAATAAATATTTATAAATCCATATATATATATATATATATATATATATATATATATATATATATATATATATATATATATATATATATATATATATATATATATATATATATATTTATTCCGATGCGAAGCCGCGACCATTGACTCCGTAGGCGGAGGGCCGCGCAACTGGGCCAATCGGTCGGCCAATTAAAAAATGATCTTACTATAAGAAGTATTCTTCTATAGGTACGATACATCGAACACAAAATAGTTTGGTAGGTATTATATAAATAGTGTTTTATATTGTTATTTTGTTGATGGCTCATGTTGATGAAATGTTCTCCAAATGTATATTTGGAGTGTATACTCCAAATCAGTCAAAACTGTGTTTATTTGCGATTAAGATTGATTGGTGAAGTTTCAAATTATTTAATTTAATCAATACACTTACGAATGTTTTAGATTCATAGCTAGGTACTGGCTAAGATTCCCTTTTTTTGTGATCTGTTACCATACAAATGACAAGAACAAATATGCAGACTCAGAAAAAATTTCATTTTTTCAATTCAACCTGATTCCGAAATTGAACTGACAACCAATTTAACCATATTTTTTCGTATATATGATCTTATTCATTTTCCTCTTTTTGCAACAGCTGATGAAACTTTATTGATGTAGGTATTTCATTAGCATGCAACACATATGAAATTTAATGCTCTTATCTACAAACAATGTTGCGTAGTCACTTTACATGTGTATTTGGTGGAAATTTAACAATGGTCTTTTGTATTCAGTTGAATTTTAGACATTTTTATCTAACAGATATACCAGTTTCATGAACAGTGTTATTCGTTCTGTGTAAAACTTCAATATTAGTATTGTATTAATTGTAATTTTTAACATTTCTATGTTTATTTATTTATTTAATCAAAAAGTTCAGTGTCAAAAATTTGTTAGTCAAAGGAAAAAATTATTTCGATAATTTAATTATTTCTTTATATATTTGCGCAGGGCGGCTGGCAGAAACTTGATGCATGAAGACAAAGATCGGGTTAGATGGCGCCTCTTCGGGGAGGCCTATGTCCAGCAGGTGACTGCCGTGGATTATTAATGATTGATATTTTACTCAAAACACAGCTTATAGAAACATAAGTATTAATATATTATTATGTTACTTAGTAAAATAAGTAATTAAATAAATAGGTACGTGTAATTAATTGCTACAAAAGTCTTTATATACAAAAATAATTGGGTCAATGTTCAGAAATATGTCTAATATTTATTTTCTTACTTCTTGTCTACATTATAATATGGAAATGTGTTACGTATACATATTATTTTTGTGCAAAAAAATTATAATTAAAAAAAAATAACTTGACTTAATAAGTAATAGGTACTTCATTTAATTTGAACGTCTGTGTCTCGCACGAACGCCATATTGGAATCGACACGGAAAGAGTGCGGCTTTCCTTATCGTCACCAAAAGTCAACATCGTTATGCGGAAAGCGCTTAGATGCGAACCGTTTGGTTTGGGCCGTTAGGTTACCGTGAAAAAATAACCACCGCTCCCGCCCACCACCGCTGGCTTACGGTATTTCGAACGTGCGACAAGGACAACAATTGGGTCCAACATGTGTTAGAGGGGACCAGCATAATTTTGTGCGTACCTCTTCGAGCTCCGTAGTTGTTTGGCCTAAATGATGATTTTATTACATTAATTACTTGTCTTTGAAAGTTCTGGGTACAGATAACTGTTTACTTTTAAGTAAGTTCTTACAATATTTTCTAATATAAATAGTTTATTTTACATTTTAACTATATATTATTATAGATAATGCATTTTTTTTTATTTCATGTTGGAATGTTAATCGCATTTGAATGTGTGGGATCCCGGGATCGTAACAGATGGAGGTCTGTAGTCTCTGCCTACCCCTACGAGATACGGGCGTGATCATATTTATGTATGTAATAATATTTGAACTAATTTCCATTTATTTATCATAGGCTTATTATACAAACTTAATTATCTACTCGATGTAATACATGTCATTTGGTAGTTAAGATATAAATAATAATTATACTTATGACATTAATTTCCAAAAAATATATCAGTAATAAAATTCCAAAAAATTAATTGATTTTCAATTTCATAACACCATATTTTCTTACAATCAATTCAATGAGATAATAGTATGAAGTTTCCTAAACTGTTTCTAAAAATAAAATTATTTGTGTCTTTAATCTGAAGTAGGAAACAAACTTTCTTTTCAAAAGTATTATTTTAGTTATACAACCCATACATGTTCTCCTGGTGCTAGACACGGCACCTGCAATTTTTCATCTACGGAAGAATAGATATTAAATCATCATGTTTGTCCATAGCGAATAATACCAAGACTCTAAACAACTGTCGGGGTCGTTTTTAAAAAAAATAAAAAAAACGACCAAGACGAGCCGTTTTTTTCTGATTTAAATGGTCTATAAAACCAAAATACGTCATTTTCTACTTATAGTAAATATGTTTTCTGTCGTCGATATTTATCCTGATGAGACGATTAAATCCGCGACCATTTACTCCAAAATCGGTATATTCTCAACAGCTCGGTGAAAATAGTCAAATAATTAGTGGAATTAAGAAATTAAAAGCCCTTTCGTATTTTATAACATTGAATTTATGATATATTTCTGGCTTGCTATCATTTAAAAGAAAAAAGAAGAAGGGTAAGGATGAGAGAAATTTATAAAATATGTAGTTATTTTTTTTTTACAATTTCGAGCCGACCTGGCTGGTTGGTAAGGTTGCGACCAGCATTTGTATAATGAACTGTAATTATACCGGAGGGCGGTAATTTGCAACCGACTTTGGAGTTAGTTTCATAACTGGCGAACAATGCGACTAAATAAAGATGTGACGTAGTACAACATATTACTTTCGTCTGTAAAGTCCTATTCAAGTAAGGTTGTCGCAAAATTTAAAAAAATATAAGCAGGGAGACAAAACCACATGTTCTCCCCTTTTCCGCATTTGGTTTTTTGTTATTCTTTAAATTGAAGAACTTTTTTATTCTAATATACTAATTTGGTTCAAATAATTAATGTACTTAAATGTTTCACTATAATGATATAACTTATATGAGTAAATGCTTGGTGTGTAGTTTATGGTATAGAATATAACCACCCTATTTCTTAGGACTATGGGAGCATGTACCAGTAGATCGTAATAACTATGAAATTCAAAGTCAAGTCCAAGATAAAAAGGCAGCAGAGAGATCAATGCTTCGTTCTTTCTCTTGATAAAAAGAGAAAGTAAAAGCCAAAAATTCCTCAGCACTCACACGAAACTACTTCGATATATTTATCCTAGAGAAAGTGAATACAAGTAATTAGACTGACTGGCACTTGAGCATATATGTTTTATGCATATATCGACACATATATTATATACATATATCGACGTGTATTTAAATTGATAAGACGGATTAGGATAGTGCTGATTGAATAATCTTTTAGGTGATAATTGAACATGCTCATCGTGCGTGAGTGTAGAGTGCGTTAGAGGTAAAGCCACGCAATAATGTCATATTAATTGTCTGTAGCATGAATGGGTCGGCTCGCCCGGGGAAGTACCACACTCCCGCAGAAAACCGGCGTCTGAGTGGTAGCATAGCTACCGCGCTTCGTCCGGTGAGTGGTTGAGTTGAGGACGCCCAATCCCCCTCTCCCTCCCATAATGACACTTTCCTTAAAGGCCGGTAACGCTTCTGCACTGCCTATGGTACTGCGGATGTCTATGGGCGGCGTTAATTGCTTTCCATCAGATGACACACCTGCTCGTTGCTGCGGAAGGCAAACCTTCCGAGGGTGTTTAGATGCATAGTATGGTTGCAAAGTTTTCCTAGAAATCATTCAGTACTTTTTATAATAGAGCAAGCCTACCATTAGATCAGTAAACTTGCCATTAGGTAACCCGCATGTTCGTTTATGCGGGTCACCTGATAGTAGGTGATCACCACTGTCCATAGACATTTTCTACAGCTGACGCATTAAAAAAGCATTGTCGGCCATTAGTTAGTCCTAATATCATATTAATATAAAGCTTTTCTCCATGACTACATCCTTAGAGGATCTACATCTTTAGAGACTAAGGAGTCTTTCTGTCTACATCCATTCACCGAATGCCAAGATTAGCCCGACCAAACGAAGAGGCTGACAAAAATTGTCTAAGCTTTTTGAGTGTCAAATTTTATTAAACATATACTTTATTAATTTATTATATATCATCCAGATATATAATAAATTTATGTTCACAATCACTTTTCAATGAATTAAAATCGGCGCAGAATTGCTGATCATAAAAATTACACAATTATACCTATACTTAGTGTCACCCATTTAGGATTGAAAACCGATAAAAATTGCATTGCATTGTTCGGCAAGTTACCATAAAACGAAAAGTTCATTGTCGCCGAAGTTATTGGCCGTTGTTGTTAAAATAATTTTGTGGATATCAACGTTACCGGTTATCAGAATCGTTACGACCTTGCCTTGAGAATTGCATTTTACTTCTAGCTCTGGAATACAATAAAATTTATTTATATTAGCTTTCCAATTATTTATGTTTTTAGGACATTTTCTCAGCTCATATATAATGTGTCCTGTACAGTCTCAGTACGGGCCTCCCTATTTCTGGAGGAATAGACATTAAGCCACCACGCTTGTCCATGATGTTCATGTATCCCGATCCGAAAATCAAACCCGCACACATCAACTCCGTAAGCGGAAGCTTCGTCACTGAGCCAATAAGATCGTGGAGTGTTTATCTTATTTAATTAAACTATTCATAACTATTTGCTTTATGTTACGTGTCTTCAGAATTGTTAAGTTATAGATATTTTGAGAAAAATGATTATTTGCTTGTTTATTATAATTACATGGTAAGATACCAAGTGAATTTATACCATTTGTCTATTTTAATCAAGGGTTTTTATTCCATTTATATTATATATCCAGGTTTCAGGACTCCTATAAGACAATGGAGTTTGTGCTGTTTTCATACCACTTTAATTACTACCATTTAATATGTGATTACATATCCAACCCGAAGTTCAGAACTCGAAGAACATCGGATGGAAGAAAGGAAAAATTCCAACGTCTTATAATTGAGCTTTGACAATTTCGCGAGCAACTCATTGATAAGACACATTAGTTAACTATAAATGAAAACAACGGTTGGATACGAAATTAGTGAAGCTAAAAATCATTAAAAAGTTCAAAAAACACTCATCGCAAAAGTAGTCGTTCGCTTAAATTTACGAACACTTCTTGTACAGAAAATACCGATATTTTACATAATTATTGGGTGTTGAAATGTTAATTATTAAGAAAGCATTTAAAATATGATGTTTAAGCATATACAAACATATACAAATTTTAAGAAAAAATAGGTTAAACTTAAGATATGGACATGTTCTTACTTTAAAATGATAGAAAATGCATATCATACGGCAACTATCGCTTAGTAATAGAAAAATTACTTGCTCCTTATATACGCCATGTGTCGTTACCGTTTAATAAATAATATATACTTAGTGAGATTATCAGAGCATGGGTTGTTAGTCGCATGACACTGGCATGAAAGCCGTTTGAGTTCAAACGTAAAGCCATTAGTTTAAAAAAGAAAATAACATGTACATTTTTCTCTTTTACCACATTTTGTGAGCGATGTTTTAAGTGCCAGTGTTGCCATGTATTGCACTTTGGACGACACGTTACTATTTTCAGAGGCGGTATGACCTTTCCCATTGAGATGGAGAACGACACTTTTAAATATTTTTTCGTGACGCTTTTTCATCTATTTGTTGCTTTTCGGTTGTATCCGAGGAATAATATTCTTTCAGTAAGCTACGTGTAATATCTAGTCATTTTTCAACTTAATATAGTTGCTAAAGATCTGATATTTATATTTTTTTAGTGTTTTAATGAGTATATGTCTCTCGAATGAACTTATTTGATGATTTCGTGTTTATTGAGATTTGGTTATACGTGTTTGGTTTTACACAAATATTTTATGTAGGTTCTGTGGCCAGTCGTACTGCTTACGGCAACACATGGGATCTTTAGGAGGTTTTTATTTTTGATTTAATTAAACTCTTCCAAATGAAATTAATTTATTAATGTATCAATGTACATTTTATATTAATTAAATATTTTAATATTCTAATATTACATTTTATATTAATGAATTCCACTTTTTTCTTTACATTTTATATTCAATCTCTATTTCTTATGCCGAACAGGTGACATGTCTATCGAAAGACGTCAGTCAAACTAATACTATTGTTTTTCTAAAACAATTTATTTCTTTTTTATTTTAAATTTTAAAATTACGAATGTAAAAATAAGTAATATAATATTATATTCAAATAAAAAGTTTTAATACATTAGTAATACATTCATTAATATATAATATCACTTATAGTACCAATGTAAAACTGAGTAATCATGTATAAAAAAATCTTTAGAACCGCACAATACGTTTATGTTTAATCAAATTTTAGCCATAGGTACCATATTTAAGAACCAACAAATGGATGAAATCAAGTGACCCACGGGCGGATGTCGTGTCATTGATTTGAGCTGGAAATACAAACGCAATGCCACCGCAACCTTGTCCCGTCGATCTGTACACTCGCCCTTATCTCTGCACTTGTGGAGTGTAAGCCGTTTATCTTATCATTAGTGTGAGTACGCTGTGAGAGGAAAAGTAATTTCCAGAATTTAATATTATTTAACCCCTTAAAAATGATTTAACATAAGAGTTGTCTATATATTAAACTCTTCTTCTTATGGTCCTTTGTCCCCGAGGTGGGGCAGAGGGCGTCCACAGTGCAACTCCATTTGGATCGGTCTTGAGCGCGCTTTGACGCACTTCACTTCAGGCCACGTCAACCCGATGGATTTCATTTCAGCCGCTACGGAGTGCTTCCAGGTGTGTTTGGGTCGGCCTCGCTTCCTTTTCCCTTGAGGAGTCCAATCCAATCCAAGTCAATTTAATGTTTAAACTCTATCATTAAAATCCAACAAAAACTGTTATTAATATATACATTTTTCCGACTAAGCTACAATGATACGTGGAAACATTTCAGAGTCAACTCACCAGAATGTTTAAGTGATTTGGCATTTTGCATTGACTCGTTTGTGCAGTGAGTTTTTATAGTACAATACAGTAATTACTATTTAATCATCACAGTTAATAACATAAAGTAAAAATTAAAATGTCATTTCTTGGGCAACCTATATTGAATATATCGATGCTCTTTCTACCCACATTTTTATTTACAGTTGTGTTTGTAAATTAAGAACCTTACTTTGTATTATGTTTTTAATTACTAGTGCTACCTACTTTAATCTCGCATAATATTGCTCAACAACCTATTGTAACTATTTTCAAATAACATTCTCGACAAACGTATGTGGTTTTATGAATATTATTTTCGTGAAAGTGAAAAAAATCAAAAGGAAACTCGGATTTAAAAGACAACAATGGAGGTAACAAGGCCGGCAACGCCAACGCAATCTGTGACGTATCCAACGTATTTGATGTCTATCTATTGCAGCCTGCAATTTTAGAAATAGAAACATTTAAGGATAAGGGCCACGGTCCTTGGCTTATATATTTAAATTTCTGTACTTTTAGACTTAAAATCTGTTTTAAAATCATACGGACCCTACGCTGCAACATGCGTTAGTGTGTGTGTGAGTGCATTTTCGGTTGAAATCAAACTGCGGTACTGCACTTGACTCGCACTATCGCGGACACGCGATAACGAACTTTATTAACGCGTTATTTATGTGCCTGTATACGTGTACATACATACACTATTAACACTGAGCATGATTATAGCTGGAAGTGACATATACGACTAAAGCGTCAGTAGCAGTTTCAACTCTTCCGCGACTCCTGCGGTGTCGCGGTTATCTATGGGCGGCGTTGATTGCTTTCCATCAGGCGACACGCTTGCTCGTTTGCCCTCCTATCCCATAAAAAAAATATTAAGTTGGTGTTGCTCTTACGATCTTAGGTCACGGATTCTTTCTACTTAGGGACCATCTATAAATTACACCAATTACATTATTTTGGACCCCCCCCCCTCCTCCTTGTCACATGGATGTGGTGCCACAAAGGTTAATTTGTGTCCATAAAGGTAAATTCATCCCCTTCATCCATTAATATATGACGTAATTAATGGTGTGTCCCTTATCGTTAAACTACTAACGTGAACTATATTTTCCTAACACAAGTATTTTCAGTTTAATTGGCATTAACTAAAAGAGTTTTGATTATAAAAGAGGGACTAGCAAAAAAAAACTAGCAATTTTTTGGTATTAGGTACCCTACAAGAATTATAAGTTGGTATATCGTGCCAACTAATACTGATTGTATTAGCATAACGTGGTTCACATTAATAGTCCAATGGTAAAATCAAACCCGCGACCATAGATCGTAAGCCATCCTTACCAATTGTTTGCTACTTAGTTCTAGTGTTGTTTTTTTCCTATATTAGTAATTTTTCCTCTCTTCAAACAATATCATATCATCATAAGAGGTTTTCAATGTTATCGGGTATGTTCCATTAGGGTGCATTTTGATGAATGTCTTTTGTTTGTATTGATGGTAAAGGCTCTTTGATATAAATAGTTCGCATGACATGACAATTAAGAGACTTCCCAGATGAAATCATCGTAGCTCAATTCGGTCAGGAATGAGATGAGATGGAATTTCCATACATTGTGTCACACCATTTAATACGAACAAAATCGTATTACTAAACGTACTTACTCTAAATTATTTTTTTAATAAATCGTAATAAATGAACACAAGTAAAACTAATATCCAATATAGCCCAGAAGTTTATATATTTTTTTATAATTTAGCGAAATTTGTATATAATCTAAGATAAGAAAAAAAAACATGATGTATGTTTTATTTGTTTTAAGAATAAGCAGAAAAATAAAAAAACCCATTTTTCAACTCGAACAATTCTTAAACAGGGTTTAAAAACTTACGAACTAACACCTACATTGGGCACACCCAAGGAAAAGCTAGAAAAATGTCTGCGGAAAATGAACTTTCTTAAAAACTAAAAGTCGGACCTACGAAATTACTTCCTTCGGACAGTGCAATATAACTCTTTGGGATTAGGGTGCGCTTCGAGTTACAGCGAGGAACCATTTAATATATAATTTCCATTGTTTATTACGATACATTAAATAATAATAATAAAAGAAATATTTTAAAATTGTATAAGGGTTGCGCTTTCGATTTCACATCTTCAGACTTGTTATTAATCTACAGACGTGAATAATTCTTGTTTTTTACTTACACCGACTTCCTTATGCAAGCTTAGGTTAGGGAAATATTTGACAAGAATTAATTTTTTTATTAATTTTAAATTACGAATTTAATTTTAATTTACGAATTATAAAAAAAAACTACTAAACCTTCGTTCGACATGCATTCACCTTTTACAATATTTTTATTTATTTATAATCATAAATTTCATATAATATACAAATACCTCATAGCTTTTCAGAGAGAAATCATTGGTTGTTTTTAGATAATAATAAAAATTATTTTAAGTATATTAAACTTACAGCCGTAAATGTTCAATGCCAATTTTCAATTAATACCAACATCGTAGTATTTACATTAAGCTCAGTTTATTTTTTTTTGTTTATGTAATAATTACTTGTATGTAAATACAAAATAAAACTAATTTACTTACAGACTAAAACAAAAAAACTGTAATTTTTTGTTTTAGTCTGTAAATAAATTAGTTTTATTTCGTATTTATTATATTTTTTTTTATATATTGTCTTTAAAGTAAGTATATATGTATGTGGTTTAATCTTACTTGTCACTTATTTACTTACAATAACTTTAATATAATAATTATAAAAATTTTAAATTAGACTTTGAGAGTTTTGATGTTCTTGACGTAAGTAGAAGAGATGATATCATTAGGCCGACGTCGTAGATTATTTTTGTATCTTAAATATAATAACTAATTATTTTTATGTGTAAAATAAAAGGATTTTCATTTAATTAAAAAATTATAATCTATGGTTTAAAATTTACTTCCACACAAAAACCTTGATATTCTTTGTGACGATATAAAATGTCACAAGTTACATTTGATTTTTTTAAAAAATTACCTATTTCTGAAACAAGATATTACAAGCCTGGTATGCCTGAAGAATTTGTCGGAAAATATCTTTTTATGTTGTTTCTATTATTAGTTGCTGATCTATGATAATAATTATTTGCACCCTTAAATGTTACCGAGCACGCTTGATTTTAATGCATAAGACAAATTAAAATTAATAAAATATTTTTTTTTAATTAACACATTAAAATGTATTGTAACAAAGTTGATGAAAGATAATTAATGTTATAACTAACAAAACCAGTAGCAGCAAAAGAAGTAGTTGAAGTGATAAAATAATTTTAATTTCATTTTTAGTTCAAATAAAAAATTTCAAAGTAAACTTAATTACAAATTACGGTTTCAAGTAGAAAAATAAATGATTAAAGGCATTTCTCGGATGATTTAAAAAAAAAAGATAAAATGTTTGAAGAGCTCCTTGTGTATAATTAGAGTACTCTCGCTGTTAAACGGACCATACCCGCAGGGAGTTGCGGGCAGGGTGGAGGGGGGAGGGTGGGACGACTGGGAAACGTAATTGGGACTTTTTCTTTGGACTTTTGTTTAGCAAAGCGAGTTCTTTCTTGTCCCGCGCTCTCCGGAATCGATGGAGAGCGAAATGAGATGGCCTTTTGATTCAACAAGCAAGGTTACTATATAACGCAATTCTTGCATTTCATTTCTTTTTTAAAATAAATACTTATTATAATAGCACCAATCAATACTATAGAATGATTTGGTTTTGTCAATATTCCAGGTGCCCTATAGTTTTGATTAAATTTAAGGTTGAATACACGCTTTATGTGCATTTTGTTTAATTAATAAAAAAAATTGATTCATTCAAACAGCAATCATAGACGATTAAAATCGTCAAAAATGTGGTATGAACTATTTTAATATCAATCAAAATTTACGCAAAAATCTGCCAACCATGGTTGCTAAGAATCAAAATAGGGGCCAAAATCTGCCAACCGTGGTTGCTAACAATCAAAACAGGGGTTAAAATTTGTCAACCGTGGTTGCTAACAATTAAAATAGAGGCCAAAATTAGTCAACCGTGGTTGCTAAAAGCGCGTCACTACTACTTTGTTTAAACTTCAAGTAAAGAAGACAAATATCTACTCAATAAACAGTTGGACTAATGTAGGTACTTTTGACGGTATAATAATTGATCCGATTCATTCATTCGTTGTCATAAAATGTGTTAGGCTTTCAATTGTTCTTAATAATTTTTAAAATGAACGTATTAAGTAAATGACAGGACATTTAAAAAACTATAAACAAATAAATGTTGAGAGAAACTAATTTCAAAATATTTTATATATGCATTTTTCAAAAATGTCTCATCGGTTTTAGGTTAAATTAATAAGGAAATTGTGTGATATAATATGTATAGGTTATAACAATATGATATGGATGTAGTTTTATCTTGATGGTTTATATTGCGAAATATAATGATATCATACCAACAACTACGACATCTCCGTTTCGCGACATGTCGGAACGTGTCCAGCTGGTAAAGAAAATCCTCTCCTATCAGTATGGCCATATTTTGTACTATGTTTTATAGTTGGAACATTTCGTATTGGTCACATTTCGCGGACACAGCGCGTGCTCTATCGTTTTGTAGTAGTATTTACACAAATTTGCTGTTTTTTTCGTTCAAAACGCTGTAGTATTAAAGGATATAAATATAGGGCTAAATTATTTATAAAAGTAATTATAAGTTTAACGCCTTTCCTAGTTAGTCAGCTTTATTCTTCTTATAAGAAAGCATTAAAATAGGACTTGCTACAACCCTGATTTTTAAGCTGTAAGATAAGTAGATAGAAGTCCTCTTTAGGATGTAAGGATTGAACAGATCTTATATTTAGTCCGAGTGGAGGGCTAAAAGTAAATTCATACTACTGTTTGACTCTCACGTATCTTTGGATACATTTTTTTATTTTATATTAAATTAACGAAATAAAAGAAGTATTATATTTTAATCCACAATAGAATATTTTTACGTATTTTAAGTCATGAATTATTTTACTGCAAATGGCATTGATAAATTTATTCAAGAATCTTTGTCTTTGTAATATTTAATTTTGCAAAAATACTTGTCAGACAAACCAGTAAATTTTTAAATATAATATTTAAAATATAGGAATTTATTTATAAAAATAAAATAAAGATTTTATCCAAAATTGTTTGCACTATTCGAAATACTAATGTCCAATACAACAATACAAATAAATAAATTAAGTCTTCTCCATTTGGTAATGACAGGATATTGTTATAAGTTGACACTTACTATGAAAAAAATAAAACCATAAATATATTTTAATATATTATATTATACGGGGACATCCACACCCACAGGGATGTGGGATCGACCCCCGAAGATATACTTTAATGGACAAGGTATTCATAAAAACATCTTCACGAGAACGTCGGACGAATAATCGATACTAAATTAGTACTTAGCTCAGCTATTACAGATCCAGAGAGAGCATAGTAAACACACACATACAGACACACACCTACCCACATGTTCGTGATTTACACGCACACACTAAAACAATTAGTAGTAATCACGTTACTATGTGATAGTACACCCTTGCAATTTTTCGCCTAGGTCCCTGTCTAGGTCTGTAACGAGCCTAGGGAATAGGGTGCGCCTAGATAAAGTACGGTCCCCAAAGACAAATTTATTACTATTCATTATAAGTCAAAAGAAAACTTAAAAAATATGTAATGTCTGCTACTTTAGTAATGACTATTTTTATACTCCTTCTTAACTTGTAATATGTTAAAGTTAAATAGCTTTTATGTATTTTAAATAGGTAATAAAACAAAAAAAAATAATTTTGTGTAAAATATGAATGACACTTTGTTATATTATATTATTCAACTTTATATTTTATTCTACCAAATTTATCAATATTGCCATTAATTTATACAATAACAACAACAAATACATATTTCTGAATCAAATAAACAATTGAAAAATGGTTTTCGTAATTTTATTTAAATATTATATATTACAATAATAAAAAAAGACAGACGATGAATTGGATTAAAGAAATAAATTTATTTAATCCAATTTATCGTCTATCTTTATAAAACAGCAATATCTGCAAATCACTAGATATGAATTGAAGTAGATAATCCAAATTACGATTAATTAATTACTCTATATTCTGTCTGTACTATAACCGAACCCTCTCTACCGACGATTTGTTTTAGAGGTCATCGCCCTCTTCCCATCCCGTTTCAACAGTATGATATGCAGGTCCTCCGTCCCTTTCATACACAGATGGGGAAACACGCCTACGGAACTCTGTAAAGGAAGCCCTTTGATTTTTTTACTGAAAAAACCGGAAGTCAATATTTCGGAGTTTTTTTACAAAAAAAAATGTTGACTATTTTGAGATGCGTCAAGTGAATCATAGTGTTAATTAATAATCAAATTAAATTGCTTTATGAACGTTTTCTTGGATAACTATTAACGTCACGTCATATTTCTCATATAATTTATCATTGTCTCAACATAATATTGTACATAATCATTTATTATTGAATAATGAAATCTACACGCGTGTTGAGCAACAGGGATTGTAGGGACTATGGTGCGTGGCATCAAGTAGGTAGGTACTGTAGTGATACATTAATAAATGTATCACTAATGTATTATATTAAAACTTTTTATTTGAATATAATAAAACTTTTCATATTATACCACTTCTTTTTACATTCGTAATTTTAAAATTTAAATATAAATACGAAATATATTGTTTTATAAAAACAATAAGATTAGTTCGACTGACGTCTTTCGATAGACATGTCTAAATAATTGAAATTGAATATAAAATGTAAAGTGAAAAGTGAAATTCATTTACATAAAATTTAATATTAGAATATTATTAAAATATGTAATTAATATAAATTGTGTGTTAAATGTAGTGATATATTAATAAATAAATTGCATTTGGAAGAGTGTTATTATAAACGAAGATAATAACCCCCTAAAGATCCCGTGTGTCACCGTATCGGTACGGCTGGCTGTTCTTGTGAGGGTGTTTTCTACCAGTGATGAAAACGACTTTAGTGATAGATTTGTACCAGTAACAGCATTAACACCGAAATTAGCAGAAATAGAAAGCATCACATTTTTAATAAATGTATTTTTAATGGAATAATTTAGACGTTTGAAGCGATCGATGGTCTGCGCAGAATTGTTGGTAGAGTCTGGGTGCATGTGGCCGAACATTGGGCAAAGTGGTTCGCTTTGAGAGACTTGTGTCTAGTCCTGACCTGAGGACGATTCAGATGTTTTATTTTTCCTTTTTCAAAAATAGATTATTAAATTCCTGTTTAAAATGGATACTAAAAATATATAGCTTTTCTAAGCACTTTAATAATTAACAACACAAAACAGTTACAAACATATTTACTGTATTCATCATTCATCATATATGAAAGAATGATAATGATGTTACGTACCATCATGAGATACTAATAAAGATAATATTGTTACAATTTCTTAATTTTATTATGATAGCTAATGGAATTTCTCAGAATATCTCTATGTAAAAGATTAATAAAAGGTATGTAAGATGATAATATAGTGATTTAGGTAAGTTTCGATTTTACATTCTAATCGATATCTTGAAGGTTTAATGGACATAGGCAAAATGTTAAATAGTGTACATGTACTTATATTCATTTTTTATTTTTGTTTCAAATCGATTATCACAGTTAGAGAATGGGTAAGACTAGATAGTTACATCATATTTTTATTATGGGTATATATCAAATAGTTTTCTATAACACAACTATTAATGGTTTTTAAATATTTTTAAAGGTTTTACATATTTGCATATATTTATATATATATACACGTCGCATATGTTTACATATGTGTGTGTAATGTGAAATGAGCGAATAAAAATATATGAATTCTAAAAGTGTAATATTATTTTAAAAATTGATGACTTTTAGTTATTACTATGTAAGTATTCATTTGTATATTATCCTTTGTTGTAATTGTGTTTATCGCGGTATTATTCTGGAATACTGGTGACGAGTAAACTCTGAAACTTTAAAAATAAAGAAGGCTTTATTAAAGGAACTTTGACGTAGGTCAGTGACCCAGTCGTCATTCATTCCAATTTCAAACTTAGAATTCCGAGCGAAGAAGCCAAACACGCGCGCGACTCTCGCACACGCACATGAATTGGGCTTTTAATTTGTATTTGTATTTATGTGGGACACGCGCGCATGTATTATATGGGTCGGCACACATTTACAAAGAGTTTATACACGGCGCCTGCGTTTGGTCTCAGCGAGCCATATATACAGATTATATTAAATGCCTTTTTTATATAAAAAATAATGTTTGTCGATATCAAGAGTGAGCTTATGGTTGAATGACATCTATCTAAGGTTGACAATACTTTATTTACCTATTTATTTTATGGTAAAAATTAGTAAGATGTAATTGTTAGAGGGAAATGAAATCATAAACTTTGTAAAAGTTCATTTGTTTTTGATTTATGTCAAGATAAATAATTTTTAAAATTATAAAAATATTTAAGAAGAAAATTTAAATTCGGATATAATGGAAATTAAATATCTATATTTTTAGATTTGTGTATGTTTTAATTGTTGTAATGAATTGTACATATAGTTTATGGACAAATTAAGTAAGCATATATAAAGTATAATTCTATTCGAATTTCTATGTATTTTTATTTTGCACGTATGAGATATAGATGATATTACTGATAAAATTGAATCTAGTGAGTCGTCGCTGTACTTTACAAAGATAAATTCGAATAAATATCGCATGACAAATCGAACCTCTCAATTTGTAAGTCTCACCCACACTCGCTCAATCTCAATGTCGTCTCACGCACACACCGGCACCCTGCGTTTGCTTGGGGTAGGTTAGGGACGAAATTGGGGTGGCGGCCACGCCGAATGTTCGGTCTTGGGCTAGGTCCGTAATAACATACTGCAATTAACGTGAATTGGCCTCTATAGTTTGAATATAATTGTGTTATGCACAAGATGAATGTTTTATCGTTTTATTCACCAAAAATTTAATTCAATTCAAATCAAATTCAAATAAAATATTATATAGAATTTGGTATACATACATAATCAAATATTAATAAATATTTATAAAAAATGTTTTGTTTGATAAATGTAATGACCGTTCTCAATAGAATATTGTTTATTACTCACATTGAAATAATTATTACATATGTAAAACTAACTTCGGGTAAGTAAATAAAAAAATAAAGTAAATAAATAAATAAAAAAGAAGTCTTTCATCGAGAATGTATGACAATTTTTATGATTTTAACATTTGATCTAGCACATATTTAGATGTGGCCACAGGCGGAACTTACAAATGTAAGCAATATCAAATGATATAAAATAATTTAAACAAGAAAAAGTTGAAGTTAAGTATTACGTATTACGATTGAAAGTTACAACGTAAGTTACATAGGGTAAGGTAAAGTTGACAGGTTAAATAATAAATAGAACGGAGGCAAAAAATATTTGATGGTCTTTTCTAAGATTTAGTTGTTTTTGATGGAAATATGACCATTTCCAATGCCATTACATTTTTATTTATTTTTATAATTTAAAACTAGATCTTTTCGTAAGTACATAAAAGGATTTAGCTGAGAGAATAGGATTATGCATTTGCGCATCGTTCTAAAATAAGCTGTATTGAAATAAACGGGACGTAAAAACGAGTTGAGTAGGTTGCGAAACAAAAAAATGACACTGACATCATATCCCTATTCCCACAGAACATGGTATGGCGTGCTCGGGTATCAACTGACGCGATCGAGTGAACGATCTTTCGGAGTTCGCGAAAAAAAAAATAACCACCGGCCAATGCACTATGAGAGCAGTACGCGGTGCGGCTGCGTTGGCTCGCAAAAAAACTCAGGGTTAACGACCTCGCCGCGTGTCCTTCGAGAGCACGCTTGTGTGTGTGAGTGCGTACGAGTTACACATACACGACGTTCGCATTTTTCATGCATGCACATGTTTTAGGCTTGTGTGTGTGTAATACGGATGCTTTTGAGTGCGTTAACACGTCGCTCACGCAAAAAAACATGCGTTAGGAGCGCGTGTGTGCGTACTGCGTACGCGGGTTACGCATTTTGCTCTTAATTTTATCATTACAGATGGACAATGTGAACGAATCGAAGGCTGATCTGTGATTGCTTTAGTTTTTGCCAGAAGATTATTTTATTTAATAAGTTTGTATTAAATTGCACTCAAGCAAGTAATAATTCTATTACCTTTAATGTCTTATTTTTAGATACGGCAAGCTTTATTGTTATAAAAATGCTATTCTCAACGCAGACGACAATAAATATTGATGTCTCAAACGCTCAATAACAGATAATCTAAAATACATTTGAATCCACTTTCATGGCTTGATTCGCAAATCGAAACACATGCTAGCACCACATATTCATCTCCAAGTGTTGGTGTTTGTCTAAGTTATTGTGTTTTGTAATACCATGTCATAACACAGTATTCTATGGAAGATATTTGTACGTAATTTTTAGTAACTTCGGATCATGTAATCAACCTTTTTGCTTTTCAAATATTTTTTCTATTTATGAAAGAAGACCAATTGCGTCATGTGCCATCAAAGTTCGCATCGGCTTGCTTTATAATTTCTTGTTTTCAATTTACGATCAGCCCAGCGGCGAGATAATTTAACAAAAATACAGGAAGTCCATTTCAACAACTTAAAGGTTTCGATCTGCAAAAATGTCAAAATTTTATCGTTTTTAAATGAAAAAGGCAAGCAGGAACCTTTCGGTAACATTTCGAGCTGCCACCAGTTCAATTACCGAGAAAGGTCAAATTTTTGTGAACGGGGAAAAATCACTTGTCGTGATTCATGTGTGAGATAAAACTATAAATATTATGAACATTTTTACATATTTAACGCATTGTATAATGTAATTAATTGATTACTTATGAGTGTATGTATATTATAATGTAGGTCGCCATAACCGTCAACCTCTTTTTTTTACCATGTATCCTGCTTGACTACGGACTAAGGGTGATTCAATGATGGCGAAAAACCAAACTTTCAGAGCCAAATAACAGGAAATCCGGAGCCAGATAACAAGCAGCGTCACCGATACAAACTCCATAGTACTGAATTTGTTAAACTACTTCCTAAGGTAGGTAGGTACAATAATAACGGCAAATTTTTTCAACTCCGAAAGCTCTAGTTGTTGACAATGAAAGTAATGTAATATATTGTTTATGAAAAGGCGTGAAGCCTTAATAAATACTTCAATTTGAAAAAGTTGCAATTAATATTTAACAAGATAAGAATACGATGTCAAGAACATCATTCAAAAAAAGATACTAAGGATTTCGAAAAGAAAGGAGACCTTGTAATTTTCGTGTATGTATTCCATCATTTATATAGCCGATTTTTATATTGAATTTTAAACTCGGAAGTTGTAAAGGAAAACAAAGGACCCACATGATATTTAACGACACTAGTAGACGAGTAGTTTTTTGTACTTAACAACAAATAAGTTATACCAATATTACTTAATTATCGAACAACAACCCAGTTGTAAGATATGTAAAGCTTTTCTCCGGTCAGAAGAATCAATTCACATCCATCACCATCCTCCTCATCAACATCCTCAACCTGGCGGTTGACTAACTCGAACTTCGACTACAGCTCTACAATATACGAAAGCCACTCTACGCAATCACGGTGACTTAGTGAGCATCGTATACTGTTTGCCAAGTCGCGATATCCTACAGCACATAAAGGTTGTTGTCTTACAACCTGTTGGTAGATTTTATATGAAAATTTTTCGGATTCATTTTATATGTCATCCATTGGAGAGACTCGATTATAGCCTTCTCTATAGCTCTATTATCTTGATGTACGTGTAGAAATGTGTGTTCATGTGAAACAGTGGCGGTAACCTAAGTTTGAAATATTTATTTGCTTGATAAGGAAATACATTAAGGACATCCGTTTGAAACTGAATATATTTCGTTTACTATAACTTACATATATCCAAACAGGGCAAACGAAAGCAGCAACACAATTTAATATATGTTTTTTCCTTATGTTTTCTATATTACTTTATGTCTTTAGGAACGATTTCCGATATATTTGGTTAACTAGTAAAGACAAATTATTACACGTGTATTTTTTTTTTATTTTAAATCGTCTAACCGCTCAAATAAGAATAATGGTGTTAAAATATTAAAAGTGACTAATTTCTCAGAACCATCAATTAGGATAAAGGGGCAGCGTACATTCAGTAAACACAAGGAGCAAATAAAGGTGAGCTCACATAATGCTTTGGGCGCGTCGATCGAACGTGTTTATAGTTAACGACACGACCGCGACTACGTGACGATGTTGCTAAGGAGCTTGCGAACAATTTGCGTCGTGTTATTGGACCATTATTAGACGTCGAGTGGCTGTCAATTGATCTATCGATCAATCATGATTCAGATTTTGTGGTAACTAAATTATACTCAGTCATTGGATATTTATACATGAACCTATCTGAAATATTATAAGTTAAGACATATGTTTATATATATAATAGATGACACATATATATATATATATATATATATATATATATATATATATATATATATATATATATATATATATATATATATATATATATTAGGTTACTATATTAGATATACACTGATATCTACACGTCTGATATTTATATGATATAGCTATACATATATATATATATATATATATATATATATATGCCTATTTTCCATGAAAATATCATCAGATCATATCAGATACTGCATATCTATATGACAGGTTACATTGCCATCAGGTGATGAGGAACTTGATCAGATATGCATGCCTATATGATAAATTAATATTGATATCTAGACGTCTGAAATAAAATTTGATTTGGCCAACAAATATTACATAAAATGCCTACATGATATGCCTCTTTCATAAAAAAATAATCTACTTAGTAAGTCATAGGTCTGTTTACCAGACGACATTGGCAATAAACCGTAACGGAAGGTACTTAAATACAACTAAATAGGTACGAGCAGATTTCACTTACGTCTATGATATTTTCTTCAGCATAGAGGTTTTCTCATGATTTCTATCAGTAAGAGCACGTGTTAGGTTCACACTTAGAATTGTAAAATATAAAAAATTTAGAGATACATGCACCGGGAACAAAACAGTTTACTAGCGCCCATTAAACTTTAAAATTGGTTATTGGATAGTTATTATTAACATACACAGTTGAAAAAAAAACATAAATACGTGTTGCATATATTGTAATACATATTAAATTTAAATATAATTATATCACCCCCAACAAAAGCAATGAGTAAATTGATAAGTTTTCATCGTTATATTATTTGCGATCCCATCATGCTTTTCGCTTGGGTAAATAAGTAAAAATAAAAATGTTTAATATAATATAAAAACCTTCAGCTATGTGTTAAAATGTGAAAATAAAAAATAATTTTTGGGAATGTTTTCTGCAATTTTCAACTTGAAAATTGTTGTGAAAATAGCATATATGTTTATATTCGTGTAATTATTCGTTTCAATCAATTAGTTTACTTAAAAACAGGAAAACCTTGTGCATTTACGAAGTTATTAGGAATATCAAAGTAAAATATACATTTGCGCTCATTTGAGGTTATCAGGAGTAGGCAATTTGAAGGGACAAAAGGACTTAATTTATAACCAATAACATAAGCTATAGTACAAATATTTTACATAAAGTTTTCCTACAAATTCTGCGAATTGCGGAATCAAATCAGCATTTCATAAAACAAAGTTTAAATATATATAGTACGCAATAAGAGTACATCAAATGCTTGTTCCATGCAACAATTCTTTTTGGGATGCTGATAGGACTTCTTCATTAATGTACTGTATGTGGGATATTAACAGAGATAAGGTTTGATGATCTTTGGGCCATTAGACGTAAAAAAGTTATCTCCAGGTTATACAAAACCTGGTACAGTGTCAAAATTATCTTGGAAGCTCTTTTTTTCCTCCGTACTAGATAGGAGTACGAGTTCTGGATTTCCAAACCAATAAAACATTGAAACTTTCAAAATACAAGACTACTGATATCTTAAAGGCTGGCACGTATTTGTGATGCCTGTGGTGTTGAAAATATGTCTATATTTGTTAATTGTTTTCTGTCAGATGCACATATTTGTTTATCTCCCTATTCCGCAAATAAAGGAGTCATGTTATAGTCGCAGTTTTGGATTTATTCCCGTTTTGTTTCATATCTATTATTCTTTGAGACTTGAAAAAATATATTATAATGGTTGAAGTTTTTCCCATTATCCCGTTTTTAGCTGGTATGAAGATGAAAATAAATCTGTTAATTAATTTACATATGTGTGTTAATTTATAGACTGTAAGATTAATGAATATTATAACTACGGTATTTAATGGCATAGGTAGAGAAACAAGCAGTCATGTCGCATGATGGACAGCAATCGTAACTGCCCATAGATAGCAGCAATATTGGGGGAACTACGAAAGCGTTGTTGGCCTTGCAGAAATGTATGTATTACACCTAGGAAGTATTTATTATTTATAATCAAAAACTAGACGTAGTCTTCGATTGGAATTAGATCTTTCAAAACATCAATACAAAACAATGGGCACCTACTTCGATAAATATTGAAACAATTAATTTTTAAAATAAATTATATAAAATAATGGGTAAAATAAAATACTTGTACCTACCTAAAACACTATTCAAACAAGATTATATAAGTCGTAAAACACACGAATATAACTTATGTATACATAGATCACATTTCACCTAATAAAATAAAATTCACACAACATTCAACTCTCACATTTCAACTACTTATATTTTATTATATATTACAGTTATTATATATATATTTTAAAGTCTAAACATTGTAAATGTCTTTGATTAATGATAGTAACAAATCTTTCCCCAAATTAATTTTTAAAATTAGGAGCAACTCAAGTATTGGTTTTTTTCTGAAAGAGAATCTTATTATATATATAATATATTAAATCAAATTCTTATAGCATATTAAAATATAGGCGTTTATAATAAATAATGTTTTGTAATTATTTATTACAATTTTAATTACGATTACTTAGTAAGAAAAAATATTTTGATTAAAATATCTATCCATATTTATAAATGTAAAAAATAAACATAATAAATTATACATAATTTTGAAAATAATATATGACGCTTACTAAATAAATTATTAATAAGAAACAAATTTCGTATCGAAATGAAAAATAACTTGCTTAATTTGATCCACAATCGTATGAATCTGCAGGTTACAAACAAGAACCCAAAAAAACTATCGAAAAACGAAAAGTAAAATAAAATCTAACGCGTCCGTCATCAAACGGAACGTTCATAAAAAAACAGACAAAACCGTCATTGTGTGTACGAAGTCAGCGGAATTGAGAGGCCCCGCCCGCGCACGCGATTGGAGGGGCCCACAACTCGAAATTTGAACAAAAACCCCCAACCTAGTTCCGCCTTCTAAAATGTTTTTAACGAACCAAAATGGCCGACCGCTCTATTTGTTTTGGTGCTAGACTCGGTTTCATTGTTCCGTGTTCGAGTTCAATTTATGGGACGGCACGGCCCAATATCAAGAGAAATTTTAATATCGCCATAAACTTCTATATCACAACTTTTATAAAAAAATGATATATTTTACACATCGCGAATTTTGTAATGGCTTATTGTAAAATTTAATGTTAATAGTGAAAACTTAGGTAAAATATTTAAATTATCTTTATAAAGTTTGTAATTAAAAAAAACTAATAAACATTGTAATTACTAATATTTCTCTGCATGTCAGTGAATATTATTCAATTAAATATAGTATAAATAAATATGGTAAATAGGATATATTGTACTAATTCTTAAATTTATATAGATATTTTTATTACGATGTACCTTAAAAAGCACATGTTTTGACAAAAAAGCACAATGTAAATAAACATGCCAGTGGACGCCAACAAACAGCCTTCAGTGGACACAAAAATAGACACAGTTGCACATTTTGGCGCCAAATAATTTTTATTTCTCTTTGATGCCTTTGCTATGTTTTTCGTTTTATTCGGGCAAGCCTTTTTTCGCATATCCACATTTCAATTTTAAAATATTCGTTTGTTTTTATTTAGTAGCTACCTCTTGCTTTTTTTTGCTAGGATAATCGTTATTGGTACGTATATACATATGTATGTATATATAGCTAAGTAAACTATTTATTTTCTTCAGTTTTCTTTGATGGCAATTAGTTATAACTATTATGTCAGTGTCAAGTAAAATACAATATTATTTGATCTCTTGAAATGTAACTAGTCAACTTATCACGGTACGTCTTGATAAAATGGTGGCTATTGTAATAAAATCTTTTATGGACTTTTTCAGTCAAAAAGTTGTTATGTATGTGTTGTGTGTATTATTCTTTTTTTTATTTTTTTATATTATGGGTATAAGTAGTGTATTTATATATGTATTCCAAATTTGAATAATGACCAAATCGGAAGGTTTAAACACGGGCCTGCCTAGTGAGACCTACTTACTACGCTCCATCCAACTTCAAATAAAATAAAATTAAAAATAAATAATTAAATTTAGATAATATAATAAGATTATGGAAATGAAATAAAACACAACGTCACTGATGAAAGTGAACGGGAAAAGTCTAATTATACATCTATGTACATTCGTACATGTATCGATTTGTTAACAACAGATAAAATATCTAACCCAATCAGGTGTAACTCTAGTCATTGCGTGGACAAGGGCTTAGTGGAACATCGATTTCAAAATTTATCACTGAGATAAGTGAACAATATGCTGTTACCTTTTCCGGCTTATCTATAGGTAGAACAAATTGCAGACATCATAAAATTTATATCTAATATTATCTTTTTACCTAAATAGATATGTGTTTAAATATTCTTTTTATATTAATACGGAGAAAATGTTGAGAATTATTACGGTCCTTGCTTTCTTATTGCATTATAGTGTAACCACGATGTAAAAGTACTAATATCGTATATATTTCGTTTGTTGGTTTTCTGTGTTTTCGAATATATAACAAACAGAATTACAAAAATGTTTTCAACTAGTTGGATCTTTAGTTCAATCATTACTATCCGGGTAAGTGGCAATCTAGTAGGTACACGCGGTGTTATTCTATATAGACAATTATTTTTATTCGACGCACTACTAGGTATTGTGGTGATACATTGATAAATGTATCACTAATGCATTAAAACTTTATATTTGAATATAATAAAACCTTTTATATTATATTATTTCTTACACATTCGTAACTTCGTAATTTCATACATTTGTAATTTTAAAATTTAAAATCAAAATGAAATAAATTGTTTTATAAAACAATAAGGTTAGTTCGACTGACGTCTTTCGATAGACATGTCACCTTTTCGGTATAAGAAATGGAGATTGCATATGAAAAGTGAAATTCATATATATAAAAAACGTAATATTAGAATATTAATATAAAATGTACAATGATGCATTAATAAATCAATTTCATTTGGAAGAGTTTAATTTATGAAACGAAGATATAAACTCCATAAAAATCCCGTGTGTCGCCGTATCAGTATAGCTGGCAAGCCACAATACTCTATGCAACCAGCTATCTTTAAGTGAAAATGTATTAAAGTCTCCGAATAACATACTTACACAAAGGCCAACTCTCCTGCAAAATTCCTGGTGTTGTAGACGTTTGTGAATGACATCGATTGGTCAAGGAGGAGTTTCTCCTGATGGAGAAAACGTTTAACCATTTTTCTTCCTATTCCATAACAAAGTCGAATAATAATGAGAGATATAATTATAAACAAATAACTTGACATAAAATAATAAATGACGTATTTAATATAGGTACCGTAAGTCCATTAACTGAAAATATTTTTTAAAATAATTCGATATCTTTCTAAATGAAATACCCTGTACCTTTCTAGGCAATAAAAGAAATTTATTCAGTAAAATTGATTCATATTGATACGGTTCCAAATTTATATAAGTGTATCTAAGTTTGTGATTGACAGATCTAATAGAATATCGGTGTAAAGTAATAGCACTTTTTCTGATACATTGTTTTGAACACTGAACGCAGGATACAGAGACAACTCCATATTCCTTCTATTATTTCCTTCCTATCCTTCCATTATTCACATCCTTTTTCTTAGGTACCTAGGCAAGGCAATGGTGTCCTAAGTATTGTTGATATCCATGAGCAACGTTGATTGTTTACAATTAAAAAAAATCAAGTGACCCAATATTTGTATATCTTTCTTCTTTATCATAAAAAAGTATAAAAATTAAAAACAAAAATATTCCAATTGTTTGTAAACTTTTGTTTTTAGTCACATACAAACGGGTTTATAATTAACTTTTGTATTTAAAAAAAGACCGAACATGGCCAGTATTTAAAAATTAAAAATAATGTATGAAATCTGTCAATGTTTATTTATTTTATTTTGGAAATACAAAACTTAATTATATACCAAATAAATGCTAGAAATACTCGTAAGATCTTTACTTTATTACCAAATCAACATAAGTCTCAACATTTATTAAACGGATAAAACTTTCACCAGAAATCATTGTAGGTGTTTTAAAGTTTTAATTATTTTTCTTTACTCATAAACCCTTTTCGAATTGATCCACAGACGTCAAGAGCCAAGCCCGGGACGTGTTGGAGCCGCCATTCGTCATCCGGGCGGCCGCTGTCGAGTCGGACATGCAACCAACGCCCGACTCCACTTGGCTACAGGCCAACTGATACGGAGTTGAGAGTGAAACTCCCGGGACATTATTTTGTGTAAGTGCTTACGCGTGTACAGTATCTGACACACGTTTCAGCATTAGGTTCACAAAACTTTCAAAAAAGATTTACATTTAAGTAGATCTAATCTTTTTTTCAATGGAGCAGCATTGAAATAAAGTAAATTTGTTTTTTTTTCTTAATTTAGAGAAAAATAATCAGGTGTATACGGCAATACGATTTCTCGCCATGTTGATGAATAAATTTTTAATATAAACTGAATGTTATTAAAATTGTTTGGCCAATTATATTTTAAGAAGTTTTATTTTTATATTATTTTTTTTTGTTATACAAGTTACAACAATAACGACTTATTAATGTTGTTGTATTTTAGTAGTTTCTTCATCAAAACATTCTTATTTTGTCATTACTTATTTTTTTACAGCTTCATTATTTAAGAAAACCCAGTTATAATTCAACAAAATTCACTCCCAATTAATAAGAATTTAATAAAAGATTAAAAATTTATAACCATTTCCAAAATAAGACTTTAATAAAAATATTATAAAATCTTGTTTTTGTTTGTATTGTTTAACTGTATTTTTCCATCAAAATCTTACCATGAGGAAATTATGTCTATTCATACAAACTTTAAGTATTTTTTCCACAGCTGGGTAAAGGCCACTATGGCTATTCAAGGTGAATTAACGGGCTGCCGAATAAAAAAATACCTGTAGGCCATACATATAAGTATTTATTCCGACGCGGGAATCGAACTCGCAACGATAGACTCCATAAGCGATAGCCTCGCCGCTGAGTCAATTATGTAGTAGTAGTTTAAGTATGTCATTTATCAAATAATTTAAATCGTACAACTTACAAGACATCAAACATACATAAATGGACATATAGTAATAAAGATCTATGTAGGTACATAGAATAATTTTTTAAATTTATTTAAGGACCATACATACATATGAAATAGGTAAAAATGAACATTAGGTACAATATTACACTACATTGTGTGTATGTGGGTTATTCTATTTGAAGATGGACGTAACATTTACAAGAAACATTTACAAATAACGATGATGAAATAAATAAGCAAAAGTGAACTATAGAACGTATATATAGGCATTAATTCACAAATTTAATATTTTTCTGTAATGAATTGTATTGAGGATATTGTATGTTTAATTAATTAAT
Organism: Baronia brevicornis; assembly: GCA_031353405.1. Classification (NCBI taxonomy): domain Eukaryota; kingdom Metazoa; phylum Arthropoda; class Insecta; order Lepidoptera; family Papilionidae; genus Baronia; species Baronia brevicornis. Next base: position 116,365 of record JASFAT010001121.1, read on the forward strand.
AATTTTCACGTAAGTAACAAAATATTTTATCAACGAAGTTTATCAATTTGTAGGGCAATGATCAAATGTTTTTCGAATGCCTCCCAAATCGGGTGCATTCTAACCTTAACCCCCAGACTCCGCACCCCTGCGTCTTGATAGCAGTTTTAGAGGTCGGCGGTCTAATCATCCACGAAGAGAAATCCGCCCGATCGATCCGAACCTCCAACGTAACTTGTTTCACATCGAACCGAATATTTTGAAAACTGTTCAGCTTATGCTATGCTGTCCCTTAGAGTTTTAGCTTTATATGCAAAGCGTATAAAGCTAAAACTCTAAGGGACAGGCAAATGCGCAAGCAGCAACTTGATAGTAAATAATCATCGCTGCTCTACTATAGACATCTGCAATACTAAGGGAAAAACAGATGCATTGTCTACTTTAAATTAAGCATGTAAATAAAAGCAGGGGAACAAAGAAGTAAGAAAGGAAGGAAGAAGTTGCACCTATGGATCTTCAGCATTTACTGTACCGAAAATCGGACATCAATTCTCCACCCATCACCCACTATACACAACACCAAACACACATTACCACTTTTCCACCTTTTCGGTTGTCTTCCGTAGAGTCTACTATACCTAAAGATGCCTCGTGGTGGGGCGAAACACATGTCGTTTACAAGATGGAAAAGTGGTAATGTGTGTTTGGTGTTGTGTATAGTGGTTGGTGGGTGGAGAGTTGATGGCTGATTTTCGGTAAGTTTTTGGTTTAAGTTCCAAATAAATCCACTTAACCCAACGGAAAGACACACATTATTAATTTTCTGTTATTGTTTTGCTTGTCGCGGATCTTAGCCGAGTAAAACTTTTGACTGTCCATATAGTGATGGATTTCCGCAAAGTAACGCCTGACTCCATTAATAATCTTTTCTGTTATTGTTTTGCTTGTCGTGGATTTTAGCTAAGTTTGACTGTCCATATTTTGTATCTACGCATAATTTTAAAAGTATCTTATATATAAAATTACTACTTTATTACTTCACTACTTTTTTTATGTTTGTATAAATATCTTATAGCGTTATTGGTGAAGCATTTACAAAGGTTGTTGCACTCATTTCCAGCGTGTCAATGTCCAGACAGCTTTTATACTTACTTAAACCATCCAAATAACGTTTCACAAATTGTAATCGGAAGCTTAACGACAATGATGTTTTAGAACAAATTAAATACTGGTGGTATATTTGCTCGATTATTGAAAGTAAAAAGATGGTAAAGTGAAAAAAATGTAGTCCTGCCATGTTTCAGTATAAAGTCTTAACAATATTCATATTTTTTTTTCATTATGCATTATATTTTTAACAAAGTTATAAAATCAACCATTGTATAACTTTGTTTTTGGTATACTATCTATCTATCCATCAATCTATCTATCCAGCTACCTATTTATCTATCTATATTTTTACTTGTATAAATTTTATAGCGCTCAAAGAGCAAGGGCCTCAATATTCTACGACACGGTCGCTTCCAATAGTTCAATTTACTTATAACGACACTGGCCTGACTCATAAAAAGTGTATCGAACTGATAAAAATAACGATGTGACCTTAAATAGCCCATAATGTCGGCAAAATACATTCGATCGTTGATAAAAAATAATCGAACTGTTGTACAGCCTGTTAGCAATGTTTGCGTTCTAATTTTAAACTAAGAAAAAACATATTTATATATTAAATAAATTATTAATTTTGTAAACAAATTATTCTTATTTAGATGAAAACATATTTATGCCATTATTAATAATAATTTTAACAGTAAACCTTTGTTTTACTTTCTGTGATGCGTATTTTTCTTCCTAACTCGATGTTATGGTATTTAGTAATTATATATGAATGTAAACATTAATTATTAAGTTTCAGGAAGTAAAATTATATATAGAGTAAACGACTTAAGTTTTTATTCGAAAAATAAAATCAATTATGTGGTGAGCATGCACTATGAACAAGTCAATAATTGAAAAACAGTTCATTGACTTTCTGTAGCTTACACAATAAATTAAAAAAAGATGAAACGTGATAGACCATTATATACAAGTATCTGATTAAGCGAATGCAGAAAAGGCCTAACGCACCATGCAGGTATGACTTGAGCCCGAAGCGAATGAAACCAAAAAAAGTATATCGACGCCCACAATTCAAAAAGAGAACGCACCTCAAAAGCTGTCAAACTGCCCGCGCTGACAACGCGCTCAAACCTGCCCTGCCTCAACCGACGCTCGGTCGTTCACCGGACGATTTATTTTGTTTTTTACCCGCATACAAACTAAATGCACACGTATAGAGACGTAATAAGTGCGTCGTAGATATAAATATAAAGCATAACTTTCGTATCTGACGTATGGAACTGGTTCGTAACTGGATTCTTATACCGGGCAGGGCTGCCAAGCGGGCTACTCAAAAATGCTAAGCATTTTTGTGTTTATAACATTTTTGCGTGTGGCTACACAGGAAAAGTAAAGATAAATAGTTTATAAAAAGTACTTTTGTCTTCATAGTTCAGTATTCGTGCAAATAAATTGCTGTTGTTTCAGACAATGTATAAAATTTCAAAGATTGAAGAAAACATTTAAAAAAAAAACTTAACATGCTGTCACTACTTTTCTAACGAACAATAAACAATTTTGATAACTAATTTAAAGTAGGTAACAAACTGATTTTGAAAACATTTATCTTTTAAATGTGTAAATATAATAATTAGCAACAAATGTATGAGAAATAGGTCATATAAATTTATTAAATAAATTTAATGATAAACTAAATTATCTGCAAGTACTTGTACAAAGACATACTTGTATGTATGGTATATAAATGTAAAAAACATTTAATGAGTAACATTATTTGTTAATAATTTTGTGACGACTCTATTTAAATATCTAAGACTTCAAATTTCAGTATATTTTTATACAATAAGATTAAAATTAATATATATATATATATATATATATATATATATATATATATATATATATATATATACACATATATATACATATATATATATATATATATATATATATACATATATATATATATATATGTATATATATATATATTCTTAGAAAATACATTGTATCCCATTTAACATTTTACTTGCAAACTATTAAAAATTACTCAGAAGGATAGGTGCTATTTATTTTTCATAGAAGCATATTTTATTTGAAGTATATTTTTGTAAATAAAGTCACATTCTTATTCAAGAAAACCTACGTCAACCCTGTCCTGTAAAATGCGCCCGGTAGCTTTAGATTGAAGCCGCGGAGGCTGTACTCCGCGCTTAGAATTCAAAGTAGATAAAAAACAATCATCAGTTAACACCGCTACTATATTATAATAGTGGTAGAGCCACGCTACCGACGAATACTTTGTCAAGAATTGCATTATATTTGTCTGTAGCATGAATGGGCCGGCTCGCCCAGGGAAGTACCACACTCCCGCAGAAAACCGGCGTTTGAGTGGTAGCTTAGCTACCGCGCTTCGCACGGTGAGCACCTGAGTTCCAGAGGCCCAACACCCTCCCTCCCTCTGCCCCTCCCCCTCCCAATCCCAATCCCGTAATGACACTTTCCTTAAAGGTCAGCAACGCTTCCACACTACCCATGGCGCTGCGAATGTCTATGGCCGGTGTTGATTGCTTTCCATCAGGTGACACGGCTATATAATATAACAAAAATAATAATTTTTGACCAACGCTTGGTTCAACGGTTACCTAACTTTTGCGGCAAGAATTCTGGATTCAATTACCGGTTGAAATTGAGTAAGATAGCGGATATTTATCTCGATTCATTATTTTATCCCGTGGGCGCGGTCATTAAGATATTATTCACAGTTGTAAATAGATTACTTCAATCAAAATATTATAATTAAATGCAATATTTATTCGTGAAAATTAGGCATCTGTACTAGTCAAATGTATGGATTATTTAAATTTTAACACACTGAACCAAGGTGAACAAAGATTAATTGAGTTTCATATCAAGACAGCATCCCCTATTCCGAGTCACGATCCTTAGGATTGTGGGAGCGAATGAGAAAGAACCCAAATAATGACTGAGTGAGAAAATGTCTTATATTTACGTTGATAATCCCCTACTCTAATAAAACGTATATACATTATTGTTATATATATATATATATATATATATATATATATATATATATATATATATATATATATATATATATATATATATATATATATATATATATATATATATATATTTGGGGGAGGCCTACGTCCAGCAGTGGACTGCCGCAGGCTGTTAATGATGATGATGATGATATTATTTTTGGGATAGGAAGGCAAACGGGCCGGCGTGTCACCTGATGGAAAGCAATCAACGTGACCCATACACATCCGCAGTGCCATAGGCATTGTAGGAGCTGTGCCGGCCTTTAAGAAATGTGAAGGCTTGTTTTTCGAAGGCTCGTATCGGTTGTTTATATTATTAATGATACATTTTTGCGTATCAGTTCGGGAGATTCAGGGATGGCGAACAAGCTGAATTCGATTCTTGATGCACATCATTTTGTTTCGAATTGTTTTCAATATACATAGACGAGATCTTCTGCGTTTAAAAAGTTTATCAATTTAGAATAGAGTATTGTAGCAGAATTTATCCTACATCTTTCATATAATATGAGAAAGAACCTTTGCCCAACAGTGAGTTGTTAATACGATTATCATGTATAATACTTAATTTATCACATATTTCAAATAATGATAATTTTTGTGAATGTACTAAAAGTAGGGATAAAGTATATTTTAATTGGTTATGGTTAGTAAGGAATATCTTTTAGTAAAATAAAATTTTTAAATGAATTAGGATTTATGCGATGTTATGTCTCCCAAAAAATGATGACGACGTGGTTTGCCACCCATCAAGTCCTGATACCCACGAGGGTGAGAAGCGACTATCGGAGAGCCGAATGATGATGTGCCGAAGGATGAATGTGTGAGGAAGGATGGGTGTAAAGATCGAAGGAATGATTGTGGAGGAAGCAAGGTGTGCCGGAATCGTAGCGGATAGAGATCTGTGGTCTCTGCCTAACCCTGCGTAAGGCGGGCGTGACAATATGTTTGTATGTATATCTCCCAAGACTAATGTTCTGTGTGATGTTCTTCAACACGCCCAGCGCTTAAAATGGAAGTGGACTGGCCGTGTAGCCCATGCTAAGATTGAAAGATGCACCAAACTAGTCACAAAATAGGCAGGTCCAAGTGGCAAACGAGGGAGAGGCCGTCCCAAAGTAATGGGGGTCGACAAAATAATCAGCATAGCCGCACAGGTCAAACAAAAAGAGGTTGGAAAGTTCTGGAGAAGGCCTTTACTCGAAGAGAGACCTCAAGAAGCATCAAGTAACATTAATTAATTATAATTTTTCAATATTATTTAAAATAATGTTAAAATAGGTTCAGGAAATAAAAAGCTTTTATTATTATTATATCTCCCAAGAACAATGTTAAGAAAAATAAATGATAGGTGGCCTTAGAACCGGCGGGGATAGTATCGAGAAGGTTTTTGTGTTGCCTTGTTTCTTGTTTTAGTTCGCAGACAGATGAGGTGCATCAGTTTTTACTTGGGGGAATTTATTTCGCTGCCTGCCACTCGCACTAGATAACCTGATCTTCGCCCACGGGCGCCATTTTGATTTCAGTGCTCAGCTACTAGAAATTATTGGTTGCGATGTTTGAGAATTCAAAATAAATTTGCATCTTTTATGGTACAATATTCATGAAATAAGTTTATTTAATTACAAATTTTAGACTTAATTTTACGTAAATGTACAAAAATTATAATCTGGCAAAATTTTTTAAACGTTAAAGTACTTACGTACCACAATTTTTTTAAAAATATAGAAATGTACTAAAATTCTTGTTAATGTCTTACTAAAAACTTGTCACTCCATGCTTGTTATGAGAAAAATAATTCACATCTAAAGCTTAATTTAATAAGGCTATCATGTATGAGAAAAAAATTAGGTAGGTTTTTCCAGCATTATGAATAAATTAGAATTTTTTTTTATTTAAAAAGACTAAGAATGCTTTGAAGCAGCAATGGTTGTCGGTCAGTGTGCCATCTAAAGGGCTAGTTTCATTCCAAATAATATTAGACTACTGAATGGGAGCCCCTTAATGTTCAACACAATCACTTTTAGCTTTGTGTTAGAAGTTAGGCATGACTAATAATTTTAAAAATATCCTTGCAAATTTCCTTAAAATAAAATATAATAAATACTAATAGAATTATTGTTAGTCCTTCCAACAAAACAATGTTACTTCTTTGGAAATATAGGCATGTTAATAGTCTGTTGCTAGATACTTATATCACAATAACATTCCACATTTTAGTTTTATGCAACAATTATTCACGTTTATATAATCTGTGGCTCACTAACAGATTGTTTAAAATTTTCGACAAAGAAAACATTAAGCACAAACATTGAAATTCGCAAAACATAAACACACATTTTACTAATAGAAACAATTCTTAATAAAGCATCATAACACTTCCTTATTTTAAAACAGTAGCAATTTTACAATCACACTTACTGACATGTAAAAAGTGTGTCTTATATATATGTATCTAATTATATTGCAAAATAGGCCATAGGCAGTTTGAAGGTTCAAACCCACACAAATGCCTTAGCCAACCTAAGATTTTATACATATTTACAAAAATATTTTCGACTCTTTCAAAATAATATAGTGTCAATTAAACTAATTAATATGTAATTTAATTTGTAATAATATAAAATTATAATAACATATATTTATTTAAAAATAAAGATGGTATTTATTTTCGCTGGTTGCCGGGCCATAGCTTGACCAATTATAATATTATTAAATATTGGGAACTAAAATGGAGATTTTGACAAGAATTCCATGAGAAGGTACTTTATCAAGATGAAGATTTTGATGAAAACATTCAAAAAAAAATTTTGCTGTTAAATTTAAAAATAAATATTGGAATCAGTTATCTTTATGTAGTGTCTTTTCCTTCTTCTTTTACCTCTCTCTCTCTCTCTCTCTCTCTTTCGTAGTAATTGTGATAGGCTTCATTTTCTCAAAATTTTAAAATTATTGTATTTACTTTCATCAAATATGAACAGACAAAAACATCAATATGTACCATATTTGATATTTTTGTGGACTAACACTAAAATGTATGATAGCTTATCTAATTTGAATGGTTAAATTTTGTTGGTAGATGTTTGGACAATTTACAAATTAAATCTAAATAAATTATTATTATTCAAACAAAAAAGTATGGTGTACTTATATAATAAAATGTACTTACACACAAAGTGTACTATTTATTTTAGTGTCAGGAAAAGCATCAAAAATTCAATAGGTTTGACGCAATAATACTATTTTGATAATTGCTTGTATTGTAGTCGCAGGCATTTTCGAAATAAGCCTTTAGGTGAATAACTGTATAATTATAATTAATTTAAGATTTATGTCGAGAAGTTATATTTGTTGCAAATGCACTATGCAAAAAACTATTAACACCGATACTTATCAAAATTACTGATAATAATTATGGGATTTACATAGAAAAATTAAAGTAAGCACTTTACAAGGAAAATGAGTATAACAGATCAAAATGGCATTATAAAATATTTAAGTTTTCAAGTTATTTTATTTGTTAATGATTGATATAAGCAAATGTAGTGATAAATCACTGGGCACTTTGCAAGTTGCCTGCCTTTGTACAATTGTTGAAATATGGGATGGGAGAACGCAACTAATGGAAGTGGAAGAGGGAAATAATAGAAAAGAATAGAAATTGGTTTTCTAGTTCTTAATGCTTACGGAAATGCAGTAGAGAAGTTACTACTTCTGGAAAAACCAGCACATTCATGCCACACAAAAGTTTGTAAAAAATGTTAGATATCTTAAAAATGCTAGAAATTAATGGAAAGATCAAAGTGTCAGAATATTCGACGTCAAGAATATGTATCAATTTGAAGTTATATCTGTATATTACAGAAATGTGGACAAATGATTAACCGGTGCATTATTCACATCCAGACATGCTCGACTATACATATAATACAGCAACGAAAAATTTGTTAATTGTTTGTTTATCGATTGCTTTTTGTGTGTGTTTATTCAATTTTTATTTACTAATACTTGTACGTAAACATATTGTAAGTTTTTAATTCTAATAATATTAAATTCTTAATTCAGATGATATGTAATAGAGGACTCTAGTATCCACACTACGAACTTCTCTATTGTGAACAACTATACTCTTCCAAGAGAATGTCATGGATACTTAAAGAAGAATATTAAAATATTAACGCTCCTATTTATAGCCTAATACTAATTACCGAGTTAGGTGAATCAATAGAATGATTACTGTGATAATACACGTATATAATAATAGTGAATGTTGCCCCAATAATTATTTTAATAATAAAAAGTAAATATACAAAAGCATATACTGACATAAAGAAGTTAAGTGTACTGACATCAGAGAAGTAGTACAATGGCCAAATTTTACCCTTTTATCATTTCCAACATGATTTTATTTAAATAAAATAAAATTGTTCAAATACATAAAAAAAATTGTAAAAGACTTGTCTTTTTATTAATATTGTACCTATATATTATAAATATATCCAGAGACTGGTATTTTTAACTCAAACATTATATTGTATTTTTTCTGTAAACCAAGACATCTTGTCTAGCTGTAACTTATTAACAACTTGGCCTATCAGGTTGTTGGTCATAGTTATGTATATACTTCCGTAGTTAATGTGTAGAGTGAGTCGTTGACATATTATGCAATGCCCCAATTCCGAAGAAGGCACAGACAATATAATGCTGAGAAAAGAAAAGAAAAAAAAAACAGCAAACGAAAATGAGGTCATTCAATTTCGGGCGGGCCGACGGCGAAAGCGGGCAACGCGATATTTTTTATTATTTTTCGTTTCATTACTTTCGTCTGGAGGCCGCGGTCAATGTGCACTTATTGTTGTCGTCAGCGTTAGGATGCGATCTTAATGACTACTTTTAATTGCGTTTTTTGTTTATTAAAAATTTTTCATCTGAATTTTATTGTTTCTTAACTGTACTTCAGTTTTAAAAAGTATGTTTCACGGATACATTTTTATAGAATATACGCACAAAAAGTATATTGTTATTTACAACATTTCGATTATGAACCTTTACTAGGCTGATTAAAGTAATGATTCACAGAAACTCCGCAAATGAAAATCCACAGCGTAATTAGTGATCCAGTTTCTCTATTCATAAAAATTAAGAAAATAAAGAATAATTAAACGTTATTTCGATTAATTAAAAAAATATATAAAAATATTTCCAATATCAGCTTATATTTATTTAGTCGTCCAACTTCACGTATTTTTTATTTATTTATTTAAACTTTTTGCGCAAAATGTACAACGGGCGGACTTAATGCCATTGGGCAGGCATTCTCTACCAGTCAGTCAACCTGCGGGCGAAGTTGAGAAAATTGTATTGGAGGTGGTGCAGCTTGTACTAAAGAAAAAATTAAAAACTATTTATTTTATTTTTTTTTTCATATTTTACAAAGTATTTACAAACGTATAGACTATGCGCACAGTCATAAAACTTAATAATTACTTACCTATAGTTTTCAAGAAAAACGAATTTATGAAAGTAAAAGTAGTATTTCAAGTAATTATAAGAGGTTCATTAGACACATTTAGTGAACACTAAGCAGTTATTATGTAGATACTATTGGGTTATGTATTCAACATTCATTTATCTGACAATAATACACAAATTAATGTACGACAATAATTAATGTACACATGCTAATAAGTTGTGGTCAACTAATGTGATAGATTGGTAATAACTGCACGATGTAAACGACCTTTATATTGAAAAATATATCTTTGTACAATTGCACTACATTAATCGAAGCCAAAGATATATTAGTTTATTAAACTCACATGTAAAAATATATATTTTTATGAGCGAAGGAAACACACGTAAAAGGTTTATTTTAAAGTTAAGGAAATAAATAAAATAGATTTATTTACTTAGTACTTTTACATTGGTTTTGACGTTTATCAACATATGTATGCAAAAAGAATCAATATAATTGTTTGAGGAGATTTTAATTGTTATTGTCAATAGGTAGCACTGATTGTATATCATTAAGTGATCAACTTGCTCGTGCGCATATTTTTTTCCTTGAAAAAATGAAAATTATTGAATAAAATTTAGTCAACCCGCATTGGACAAGCGTGGTGGGTTAACGTTCGTTCCTACAGAAATGGGGAGGCCCGTGTCCAGCATTGGGGCATATATGGGATGTAAAAAAAATTAATAATAATATAACTATAAAAATAACTATTAATAATGCTACTGTTTGTTGTTCTTTAATAAAAAAATAATAATTAGGGAAATTTCACTTCTTAATGTACGATTCGTGTTGTTAACATTATGTGTGGCACAACTGTAATTCAGTTAATTCGCATGATCTCCATCACAGTATGAACGTGTCCTTATCCGACAGATGTTTTCGGTACAAATTGAGTTACGAATAAAGTACTCACTCATACGCAGTAAAAGCAAACGGAACATTAATTTAATTTTTGATTACGTTTCATTTTCTTTGTAAAATTTAAATTAGTTGAATAATTTTTGTAAACATTACAATTTGCTGGCTAAATTCAATGTAATGAATTATTGCTCCAGCCACTGAATAAAAATTCAATACAATAAAAATGGTTTTTTTAATGGACTTTAAAAATTATATAATACTATATTTAGTAGTGGTGTATTTTTGATGACGATGGTTACAATGATAGATATGTTTTTATGTTAGACAGTCGGGATTTAAGAGACTGATCAAAAGAAATTACTGCCCATACATATCCCATTCCAAGGGTAGCAATTAGCATTTTCTGGAGAAATGATTTAAATCGACTTTTTGCTTTTTATAAAAAAAGAATGTTGCGACCATCGGCACCTATATAATTTTCTTGCAAGCAGGTTTTGCCCATAGTTATAAAGCTATAAATACAGATTACCGACCAGAGAGCCAGTCATCTTTAATCAGTGACGCTATTGCCTTTTGTTGGTCTATTGACGCACATGACTTAAGTTTGTTTTTTGAAATGGTTATAATCACCGACATCAGTCGCCTATCGGAACCTAGTTTAAAATGACGTGTGATTGGACTCTTATGTCCTTTCCTATTCTTATCGTTTGCTCACTTTTGAGCATCGTGATACTCCGGAACCTTAGTAGTAGACGGCGAAAACTGTTTACATCTATGAGAGAGTTTAGCCTGATCTAACGCTCTAGAAACTTTCATGTCTAGCTAGTATTTTGAAACTTGATCGGTTCACATTTTTGGGTAACACCTTATGGGTCTCTTTCCTTCCACTTTATTGGTAACTATGACCTTCTCCATGTTGTCGGAAAACTATCGTGCAACGTGACCAAAATACTGCAGCATTCTGTGGATACCTACCCTCATACCCTGATACGATATAATCGATAAATTTTTGATGAATAAAAACAAAACAAACCTACAAATACTTTAAAGGCTGGCTACGGTTCCATGATACTGTAATATGGTGACGCGGATGTCTATGCTTTTCATGCGGCGACATGTTTGCTCGTTTGCCCTCCATAAAAAAATACATAGGTATGAAAAACGTTTAGTACGCCATGGGCCACGAATTGTGTTATAAATTAAAGCGGCAAGTGCGGTAGTACCACCCACTCGATATCAAGACATTTCATTGCGCGATACAAGCTATCTATCTAACGACCAGAATAAATACAAAATGGCTGCCGCGTAACATTGACCGTTTTGTAAGGTATGCATTGCGGTAGCTAGGAATAGATGCGTTTGTTATTTGCATTACAATTCAATATGCGTGGGCTATTTAGCTACATTACAACTTATTTGACAGATTAAAATTTTATAAAACATATGTATGTTAAACTGTGATTATTTGTTTCATTTACGTTTATTACGATGAATTAATATTAAAGTTAAATACTTATCGATCTACTTTTGACCTGCTATACATTTTTATAATTTATTTAGTCTAGCTATAAGTGATATTAATTTTATTCAGTATAATAAGTGCCAAGTAAATAAAATAGAATTACTTATGTTGTAAACTGGTAATATATACATTTTTACATACACATACACACAGTTTTGTTTAATAACATTATAACCTAGCTTTGGATATAACGTTACGTTTAAATAACCATAATAACAAATCATTTTTCTCAGAAGCATTAACATTCCAAAACATAATTTTATTATAGTTATTAAATAACGCCTTTTATTCGAGTTATTCTTGGAAACTCGATTTTCCTGTAGTTAGAGGAGCAAGTAAATGTTAGAGGAGCATTAATTCAACTTTATATTTAAGAAAAACAGTAGGTAGCTACATATTTAGAGGATTACGATAATGTTATATACGTAGGTACATATAATTATAGCCTCCTAGGCTGTGTTACTGTATAGTTGACTGTGACTACCTTCATGTACACTTCTTAATTTATTCCTATTTATTTCTAAAATTATGACGACTTAATTGGCTCACTGGGAAAGTTACTCTCGGTGTCATTGGTCAGGGGTTGAATTCTCACATTGTAATAAATTCACCTATTGTCTATTGGTATTTAATCTACTCTAAGTCCTTCGGTAATCTGCTTTGGATCAAACTGGTTAGTTAATAAACATTCCTCCAGCAATAGGGAGCCGCTGCAGGCTGTTGATGATGATGATGATAAATGTCATGATAATTATGTTTAAATAATAAAATGTAGACATAACACTGAAAATATTATAGTGGGAAGGGAAATTGGTTGCCATTCAGCACAACTTTCCTCCTCCTCTGCGAGGTCGAGCAGTTCTGGAGCACTCGCTATCCCGGTCCACTCCCTGATATTACGTAGCCAAATTTTCTTTTTCGACCAACTTGTCTCTTGCCCGCGATTTTTCCCATCATGATCAATTGCAACAATTTGTACCTATTATGTCTCATGATATGACCCAAGTAAGCAACTTTTCTACCTTTGACGGTCTGCAAAAGTTCACGTTTTTGCCTGACTTGTCGGAGAACGTCGTTATTGGCCACCCTTTTATATTATGATTAATTTATATATTATATTATACATCTTTTGTATTATGATCAAAATTGTATCAAATAACATTGTGCCACGGAATACTTTAAGTCCGTATGTACGTACATATTATATAATCTAAATTCGCTGGGGTAATAGAGACAGCATGACATTAATGTTAGCCACGAAGCGGTCCGGTCGGTGCTTTCGAACGCGCTGCTCCAAATTTGCTTAGATTTGTATCTGCCGGCACCGACGTCTTTCAATTCAAATCGCCTGGTGCAACTGGATTCACGGTAACCTGCTACGCACTTGGCATTAACTATATTTAAGCTGTACCTACTTCTTTCCTACCTAGTTGAGGACTGTAAGTAGCATCGGTAAGGGTTTACCAAGTGAAACATCATCTATTGTATCCAACATAATTATTTTATGATTTACAATAATTGCAATTATAATATATTACTGAAATAATATTGTTTCTAGTTTATTAGGATTTTTTTGTAAATATAATCTTATATATAAAAATCAGTATGTCTAAACCATTCATCCGATTGTGATGAAACTGTGGTGATTTGTTCAGTATACGCTCGCGAAAGTATTCAGTCCAAAAATTATTTTTCTTTGTTTTTTTTTTCTTTATATAGGGTTGCAACGAAGGCCGTGTACAGTCAGTAGTTATATACAATGTTTTTAGAATATAGATAATATGATAGATTAAACGGATCTAAGTTGTATGAAAATCATAACAAGGATAAACCTGAATAAAAAATAACATGATAGGCTTTTTATAGAAATAAATACCTTTGAATATTAATTTTAATTAAGTTTAATGATATGAGATGCATCGATTAAAACAAAACAAAACTGTCACGTTTCTGTCAATGATTCGTTTATAAATATTGGCCTAATATTATATCTCTGAAAACAAAAAAGTACCTACAAGTTGTTTCTATTTTGAGAAACTTCTTTTTTAAGGTTTGAAGTGATTGTGAGGATGCTATATGTAGAAGAGTGCGGAATTTTAGTTTCACCTTTACTACGATAGCAACTGTCATATCCATCTAGTTTGTCCTTCGAGTTTATTTATATTTCTATCAATAAACAAATCCATAAACCATCTTTTTTATTTTAAAACAAGTAATTACGTACGTCTTCAAGTTAACAAAAAGAGGATGATGTAATCTTAGGAGAATAAACGCGTATAGAAACGTCGGCGCGTATCCTAAGTAAAACATTAGCAACGTGATATAGCCTTCAAACGACTAGTCCTAAAGGCAAGATGGCGGCGGGCGGCCGAGTGGCGAACTAGTGGATAGGGTTACCGTTTTATATATGAACTGATCTATGGTTATCTAATACGGCTATAGACAATAAGTCTCATAACATATGTCAGATGAAGCAAAACCGTTATTGTTGTGGCGGACACACTTATGAGCATTTAAGAATAAAAAAATTACAGTAATGCGGCTATAGACAATAAACTTTAAAACATGTTTCAGAGAAGGTAAAAATGTCATTGTTACATACGGATGCATTTATGAGAATATAATTTAAATATTGGAGATGATTTTTCCATAATTTACAGCTATCTAGTGTGTTTTTTTATACGTAGACATTTATTCCGAGTCTGTTAACCCCGCTAATCCGCATTGGACAAGCGTGGTGAGTTAATTCCTACGTCCGTTCCTACAGAAATGGAGAGACCCGTGCTTAGCAGTGGGACATATATGGGGTATTAAAAAAAGTGTGTTTTATTGGATAGGGCACGTCGCGTGATGCAAAGAAATAATTGCTGGTAATAGACAAATAAAAATTATGAGAAATTTGTAGGTATTTAAGTTTCCAATATGGCATCAGTTCGAAAACACCGCTAAAGGTAGCTCGTTCCAGAGTTACGTGGTGTGTGGAGGGAATTAGGGGAAAAACGCACCAAAGTAGATGGTAATAAGTATTTAATTATGCTAATTAACAAAAATTGTCTGTTACCAAACATTTTACGTAAAAAGTAATCGTTATAATCATTCAAACAACATGCGTAGTGTGATTGTTAGCGAATGCTGTCAATAAATGTATGAGGGATCAGACGTTAGCTTCTCGAATGGTAGCCCTATTGGCGAAGCGGTTGTAGGTTATGTAGTAACATTGACAGTCGCCGGAGCGGAGTTGTGTAAGCGCTTGCCTTGGCCGAGCGCATGCGCGCAAGGACTGCGCCAGCGCAACTCGAATTCCGAATGCGTTTGAGGGCGCGCACTTGAACTTTTTGGATCCAAAACCCGTTTTTTATGTACTTATCACGAATCCATTTTTGATGGTAAATAATTTATATGAATACAAGTTATCATCACAAGATATCAATTTTGAACATATCTATTTATATAAAATACCTTTATGATTTGCATATTTTTTATACCCCATTCACTGTTCACTATTGCAAAGAGCTTCCCTATTTCTGGAGGAATAGACATTAAATAACCACTCTTGTCCAGTGAATTGGCGGGATATCCAGGCTCGAAGTAAATTTCTACGTATAGGCCATACATACGCATATTTATTCCATTGCAGGAATTGAACCCGCGAACTTTAACTCTGAAAGCGTTAATTTCTCCATTCAGTCAATGTGGTCGTCGTAGGATAATTGCTATTTATAAATTTGAGTTTTTGTATCATACACGTTCTTAGGCCATTAATCGCATTGAAAAGACAATGAAACTTTGATGAGTTGTTTCGACACGTTAAGGCAGGTTATAATATATATATGTAACATGTAACTTTTTATGTACCTACTTTAAAAACATTTCATGTATTTTCTGCATTTTAGAACATAAATACTCTCCTTTTAAGAAACATTTCTAATGCTACTATTTTATATAGATAAAATATTATTATCAACATATTTCATGTTTTATAATAATAATAATTCTTTATTTGCATAATGTGAGGTGAGATGAAATAAGATGAAAAAAGACGTATAAAAGCTCTATGACTCTTGGCGTACAAATTAAATTATTAATAAACTGTTACATTGCCATTAAGATTATAATTAGTTTATCTATAACATACATTCGATCCAACTTTTAAAGATAAAAAGTCCTTAGTATTATATATAAATATATATATATATATATATATATATATATATATATATATATATATATATATATATATATATATATATATATATATATATATATATATATATATATATTGCCATCTATTAGCCATTCATATATAGTGAGTATTGTATAATTTTATATACCTACCTATGTAAATCTTATTAATGTATGTACATATGCAGGCAAAGGAGTATCTTTTACGCATTTTAGCAATTACGAGTATATCCAGATCGGTCACAAGCGAAATTAAAGTTATTTTTAACGCAAACATTTAGGTTACAAACGCAAGTGCATATCTCACTTCCTGTATGCGTTCGTGACCTGTTTTCATTTTAAACAAATATTGAGTCTGTGAACAGTGAAAAAACAAACTGATGCCCTTTTCGTACGCAGGTTAAAGTAACATATATAACGTTATATTAGATATCATTTAAATAACATCTTACTGATATTTTTGTACATATACGTAAGTATAATATATATTTACCACACAGTATCAGAATGTTTTGTTATTAAATTTTTGTTTTATCTACAATTCGACTATTCCCGTTTAAAAAAATAAAATTAAATGAAATCAATAAGAAAAAAATGTTTTATCAGAAATAATTTAAATATGTTAGATTTAATACATGTATTTTTCATTTTTTTTGTTATTAGTTGTTTTTTTGTTTAATTTTTAATTAACCGCAATTGTTTAAAATTTTTTTTACACTCTTCGTTTAGTTCAAAAAGTTCCGACGGCAATATTTTAGCCTACAACTCCGCGAAGTTCCGTTGCACCCCAGTTTAATTTTACTCACACAGTGCTTTAATTATTGTACGTGATTTTGTTATTATCTAAATTCCTTGCATTAACGTTTTCACACTTATAAAATTTATTACTTTTAATTAAGTCTTAAATTAAATGTGAAACTACATTCCAGAATTTTTTAAATTTTATGATAAATATAAATAGTAAAATTTAAATTTATAATGGTTGAATACAAAATGTAAGCAAAAATATACGTTTGTCTATTCCGTCATTGGCCTTCGATCAAAATATAGGTTGCAATTTATTAACACACACACGATTAATCGCACACCACGATGGTGTGTAGTTATAGAAAAAGAGTGGGACAGATAACGAGCAAAGGTGGGGCGCGATGGTGGGGGATTCGTAAGAAAATACACAAAAAAATGTGCGTGAAACTCACACAAATACACCGATATGTGTTAACACGCGCGCGCACACATCTAAACACAAGTCAAGAACGCGAGATTAGGGACAGCTTTAAAAAAGCAAGAACTAAAAAGCTTTTTGTTTATATCCGTAAATATTTACACTTTCTTATTGTTTACTCACATGCGTCAGAGGTGGCCTGTTCCTCCTCGGTCCAGTTTGATACTTGGGTGGTAATTTTTGTGGTAAAAAAAAAACAAACGAAAAGTTTCAAACACAATCGGCGTCACCTGGTCATGTAACAATCACAAATCCATTTAGCCGTATTTAGCGAGGACACCGTCACAGATTATATTACAGCACATAATGTCACTACACAAAATATTCTTTTTTAAAATCTCGTTTTTGTTTTTAAATAAAATATAGTTCGGGTCCTAAGTTTTCATCTGATATGTGTCATGCATCGCGAGAGCGCAACAATTATTAAACTCGATAAACGAGGGAAAAATTTCACTAAATCCCAAAATATTGAACTTTTGAAACCACTACGCGAATGATATGAATATATTATTTTTGTACAAAATATAGTCAGTTGTCAAAATATTTTTTTTTTAATTTGGGTTCCTGTTTTTTTTTTGGAGGTTTTTAGCGGTTAAGTCGCGTGTTGTGGTCCTACGGTGTGCTGAGAACGGAAATGCGACTCTCTAGCGATTGTGCATAGGCGGGACTGCACTGGCGGCGCACACTGCACTAGACCGCGTGCGTACTTAGCCATTACCTTGTATTTACTGCGACCGAGAGCGATAGACCGCGTCTTCTTGGTACTTGGGCGGTGCATACAGAATAAAAATGCATTGTCAATAAAACCTTTTCATGTGCTATTTAAAACATAACGACCGATAAAAAAAAACAAAATTACTAGGCGTTTTTTAACCAATAAAATTAATATGTTACTTTTATATTATTTTAGTTATAATAATTATTTAAAATTAAACATATATAGGGGTTTATAGGGTTTACTACATTTATATATTTTTTTAAAATAATAAAATTTATGGAATATTATAAACGACAAATAAAAGAAATGAAGTTTTGAGGATGTGTTCATTTAAATAATATATGTTTAAATATAAAAAATCCATAACATTAACTAATAACATTTGTTTAAGATGTTGTTAGTTAGCTAATTGAAAAATTTTACACGGCAAAAATCAAATCCAACTAGTCACAGTACACTCACACAGACCTGAGAGTGCATCGTCGTTTACTCATTCTATTCTCTGTGTGCGAAGCCCGCGCCTGTATGAACCTTGGGCATTTGAGTTTTACTTACTTATCTTACTTATCCTTGTAATAATCCAAACTTGATCTTATTATTACCGGTTTACATTATTTAAAACAATTTTTAGAGGTCAAGGTAGAGAGCATTTTTTTTTTTATTTTATAATATCGCTTCATTATATCCTCACAGTATGCAATATTTCGAGTGTTTGTGTGCGTTTTTTTATCGTTTTTTTCTCGGCGTGTGGGTTGCGTTCGATTGTGTAGGTATTGTCGCGCTTGTGTGTCAATCGCAAGTTACTTCAGTGTGAGTTTGGTCTTGTAAGAAAATGGTTCGGTGAAAAATTTTGCTGGAATCCGAATAGATGGCGTTGTAATGATGCAAATGGCAAATACCTTCCAAAATTATATGATAGCTGTCAAAATAAACGTTTGTTAAAAGAACTGTGATAACATTTTTCACTGCTTGCTACCATAGACTTTACATACCTCCATGAAAATTATTGTAGCTTTTGTTTTTTTTTTAAACTTTTATATTTAATTATTTGACTGTGGCTGAATTACAGCTTTTGGATTCAATGATGTTCGGTTCAATTCCCATATCGAAATAAATATATGTACGTATGACTTGCAGATATTTATTCCAAATCTAAGTGTTATGCCAATCCGTTTTTCACACGCGTTGTGGGTTAATGTCTAACACTTTAGAAATGATGCCATGTTCAGTAGTGGGAAATACATATATTAGCTGTAAAAAAGATAATAATTTTATTTGATATATGTATATATATATATATATATATATATATATATATATATATATATATATATATATATATATATATATATATATATATATATATATATATATATATATATATATATATATATATATATATATATATTAAATGCGATCATTATCTTACTTGGAATACAAATTTATATTACAAAATCCCTTTATATATGGGAATATATGTAGATTTTATTTTTATTCAAAAATTGATTTTATGTAATAATGCATAGCTCTTAGGAAATCAACTGATCAGTTCCCAGTTGTGGAATATATGGGCTGTGAAAAAAATCATAATATCAGCGCTTCGGAATTTTGAATATACTTTCGTTATGAAACGTTTGAAAGGTTAAAGGTCGGCAACGCATTTGTGATGCCTATGCTGTTGCAGATGTCTATAGGTGACGTTGATTGTTTTCCATCAGGAAACACGCTTGCTCGTTTTCCTCTCTATCCCATGAAAAATGATCGTCCAGACAACACTCGATCTGGCAAGGAATTCGGACTAGTATTTCGTCGCAAACGTTCTCTTCCGGCACACATTCAAGGAATTTCATATATTTCCCGCATAGTTGACACTTTTTTATTTCCCAAAAGAGGTCAACGAAGCTGTACCGGCTACTAGACCATCATCTTCTTACGTAAATAAATATTTACAAATTATTTTTATTAAATATTTTTATGTACAAAACTAGTTATACCCAACATGTGTTGCAATGTTACATAAAGATAAAAAGGGTTTCGTATTATAATCTGCAAATAAATATTTTTTTTGACCAGGAATTTCGCATGCGTCACAAAACATCTCATCAAAGTTTCATCATAATCGGATGAATGATTTAGGAGCACATAAAAGACAAACAAAAAAAGAAATATTTATTTATTACTATTTTAAGGCAATTGTAGATATTTCTCTAAAGTCATATAATTAGGTTAATTTTTTGAAATGTCTTAATTGATTTAAACGGAACTTTTAAGATAAGGATGCGTTTCAAAGCGAGTTTTTACAGCCAAAATATGTTAAATCAAAACTTTTCTAATAGATATTATAACTGCTCTTTTCTTTACTTCTGATTCTTATTATTCGTAATCGTATTCAGCCAGTTGTCTATGGTACCATTGGAGAGCAAAAAACAGGAAAAGAAGATCGATTTTTTGATTCATTTCTGGGTATTTCAGTAATGTCCTAGTGATCGGAATTACCGCAAGTTGACGTGGCGCTTCTTGTCTGACGTCAGCGTTTTGCCTACCTACTTTATTGCCACTTTAGAGTTTTGGTATCGAATTCTAACATATCCTGTATGTATTAACTTTTATATTAGGATTCGATACATATTCCACAAAACAATAGCAGCAACAATAGCACAAAACAATGGACGTGCATATTTAATAAGAATACTTTCAATAGGGGTAGACCCACGCTGCAGACGAATTCTTTTTCAAGAATGGCATAATATTTGTCTGTGGTATAAATGGGCTGGCTCGCCCGGAGAAGTACCACACTCCCGCAGAAAACTGGCGTCTGAGTGGTAACTTAGCTACCGCGCTTCGTATGGTGAGGGGCCTGAGTTCCGGGTGCCCAACACCCTCCCCCTCCCACTCCCATTCCCACTCCCATAATGTCACTTTCCTTAAAGGTCGGCAACGCTTCCTCACTGCCTATGGCGCACACATGCCTATTGCTACAGATAAAAAATTACGCAACCTTTTTTCCTTCTGTTCCTGTTTTCTTCTATTTCATTTATTTATGTAACAAATAGATAAAATAGCAGGCATGTCGCCTCATTGTATGAATCGTTGCTCATAAGTATTGGCAGTGCTACGAGCATTGCAAATGCGTAGGCAGGCAATTTAGGTTAAGGTAAGAATAGGATAGGAGGGATATTCGGTAATGAAGAAAAGGACTTAATGGGAGAGGAAGAAGTCGGAAATGCGGAGGTTCATGTCCAACAGTGGGACGTATATGGGCTATGAAAAAAATGAAATATATATATATATATATATATATATATATATATATATATATATATATATATATATATATATATATAAACAGTCTTAAGACATTCTGATATAAAAAACTATCCGTTGTTCACAAAAATAAACTAAATTGACATGGATAATAAAATACTGTAACACTTAAGAACACTCAAATGGGTTGGTGGAAAATTCGATATTATATAATTTATCATTGTAAGAAGTTGTAGAGCTACATGCTCAACAATACACCAATTGCGTCCAACAACAATTAAAACAATATATTGCCGAGATCCAGAGACGTTCAGTGCAGATCACCGCAACTATGCAGGATAAGGTCACATAAGATTCAATTGATTATTTATTTATTTTACTTTATAATATTATTTTAGTATCGAAGTTAACAGCTGTTATACTTGAATTTATAAACTATGGGACATCTTTTCCAATAAGGTAAATTTGGAAGTTTTTCAAAAAAAATGTTTAATTTAATTTTCTTATAAAAATAAAAGTCCGAGCTATGTGGTTTTGAAATATTGCATAATAGACTCAAATAACATCTACATAAACCATAGGAAGTCAAAATTCATTTTGGAAACGTACGAAAAATGGTAAAATTATAGGCATATTTACAGCCTACATATTTTCCACTGCTGGGCATGGGTCTTCCAATTTCTAGAGGAATTGAGATTAACCCACCACTCTTTTTCAATGCAGATGGTGAATTAAGCAGACTCGGATGTCATACATATATTTATTCCGATTCGGGGATTAAAGTTACGACCACAGGATTCGTACGCGGCACCCCCGACCCCGAGCCAATTGATCGTTACCAACAAGTAACATACCCTTATTTATTAAATTGAGCAAATTTATAGTATGGAAATATTTTTAAAGAAGATTTTTTTTTTGATATTTCTAGAATACTTCTTAACTATCCCAATTAAGGTAATCAATCACTTTTGTATACTAGGAAAATGTTCAGTAATTTACATTTTAGTAATACATAATGTACATTTAAGTAGATCGAACTCATAACCTTAGGTTGTAAATACAACCTGTACTAAATTTGCTTAACTGAACCATCTAAGTTCAATGCATTTTATATCACACATGTTGACAATTAGCTACCTATTATTACCTATATTAGTAATACCTACCGAAATTTTCAGCAACCGGTTCGACTGACTTTTAGTGAAATCGGAATTTAAGAATATCAATATTAAAATATATATGTACATTTTGTTATTAAAAACGATTGCCAGGACTATACTCGTTTGTATAACGAAAAATATCGATTTTTTTTTCTATAGAAAGCCAAAGTATCTATAAAAGTGACTTCAGACGAATACAATTAATTGAAAAGCAACAAGTAGTATTTAATTAAAGAAGTCAGTATTCGAATAATGTTGACGAGTATTGCAACATCGAGTTATAACGATTCGTTAAATGTTTTTCCGCATTTTAGTTTTTATCATGTGAAGTATGTACGATACCATATGTTTGTTTTATGTTAAGTTATTCTATTTTATAACGTTTATATGGAAACGACCGAAGCGTGACGTACAAAATTGTTAACTAATTGCTTTTTTGCTAAACTATTTCACATTAATTAACAATTGTTAATGATAAAATTATTGATAATTTCATGTAATATCTAGATTATGCTGGATGCCTCTATTTTGATGATGTAGTTTTTTATGGAAAACGTAGGGAAACTAGCAGGCACCTCATGGTAGGTACAGATGCATTCTATAGCTTTGGATATACATACATACAATAATGAAAGCAGAAGAAATATTTAATGGGAGGGAAAGAAGGAAGTAAAGAAAAAAGAAAAGAGTTGGGCCAGAAGATTTCTGAACTCACCTTACGAAACGCGCAAACCCAAAACATCACACCCACGGTCGAGCTGGCCTAGACATGCTCTACCACTATTAAGTTACGTTTTTATTTTATTTAGTTTTTAAGAAATCGAAGTGAAACACTAAATAAAATGTGTGGATATAATTTTTTTAGAATAGGGACACAAACGTGCATGTGTATCATCTGATGGAAGCAAATAACGCAGCCCATAGACATCTGCAGCACCCTAGGCGTTGCATTGCCGCCCTTTGAGATAAGAGTAAGCTTGTTAAATGATAATTCATTTAACAAGCTTACTCTTATCTAAGAGTAAAAAAGTACATTTTTATCATCTAAAAGATTAGAAAATTCAATTTTTGTAAATAGTCTGGAAGGGACATATCGAGTAATAGCATTAAAGTCATTTAAAAATGTGTACAATTTCCACAAAATGTTGCCTGTCATTGCCATATTTGTTACGAACGATATTTTCGCGGCAGATTTGAAGACGCGACTGTCAATTGCACGCCGACCCACGTAGCCTCTACGTAGACATGCGTCAACCACAAAACGAACTACCCCCGTTTTTCAGTGACGTGGATTGGACAAAAATTTCCCAATATTTATAAATAGACAATTAAAACGTTGAATTAGAATTGTTGTTGTGGAACCGAACACGAAGGGACTGTGACCCGTAATTTCGGTAGATTTTTTTTTCTCAACCCATACGTGTCCCATTGCAGGGTCCGTCGCCATTTCTAGAGGAATAGACAATAACCCACTAAGTCTGTTTTAGAATGGTGGAGCACCTAGACTCAAAATTTATACCTGTAGGCCTTACATAAATATATTTATCCCGATGCGAATTGAACCCGCAACCTTTGTGACCGAAAACTGTAGCTTCACCACTGAGCTACCTACTTAAAAATTGTCTACTCTTTTAAAATATTTTCCTCCCCATGTTTTCCTCGTGATACTTCACCACAGATAACGTTGAAATATATATTTGTTTTTATTTTTATTTTGTTATTTAGAATTAAAATTTTAATCTAGTTGCAATTTAAGCTACATACGCTTTGACTCGATACATATTGAATAGAATGCATATCCCCTATATGAATAAAGGAATAGTCTTTTCACATTTCTCCTAAAAGTGCAGTAGATGAGTGCTAATGTGGCAACATCATCTTACCAAATGTAGTATGGGACGTTTCTCCTTATTTAATTAAAAAAGCCTTATTTAAAAAAGCTTTGATATGCTCTACTTAAAAATAACCTAACTCAGTGGTAAAGGCTTTATCCAGTTATGTAGAAATTGCTAGCAATCGAATTTTAACAGTATTACAAAGTTTAAGGCAAAATTAAATTATAAGGCGATTGGCTATTGAAAAACATTTTCTACACATTGGGTGAATTTTTCGAATATGAAGTGTGATATAATGGTGTACGCGGTAATGATCAATAATTCATTATATGTATATATCTACACGTTTGTAAAGTTATGAATACTAGACTGACTTATTTTTCTTGCATGCCATTTAATAATGGCTCAACTGGAGAATACTTGCTGACTGAAAATCTTCTAATAAACCCAGTTTAGAACAAACAAAAAAAATATTATTATTATATGTTATAAACGTCTTTCGGAATACCTACAACCGTTGGAGTCAAGATGTCCTAGACTTTAAAAATTCGTGTGAGATTCGCGGTTAGATGCAACAACGATCTGCGCAGGGTGACTGGCAGAAAGTGGATGCGTGAACCCGAAGAATAGGATAGGTGGTACGCCAGGAAAACGTAAGGGAAGCGTAGGGAAAGCATACGACCGACATTAGGTTGTTGTTGGTAATGATGACAACATAATATATATATATATATATATATATATTATGAAGAATTGCAAGAAAAAATGCTCTATTCTATCTTAATATATGATCTAAATGATATTGATCTATTTCGTCCTAACGTAAATCTGGGACATATGTTAACAATGGAGGTAATTGCTTAGTCCCATTTGGCACTGCCTGTATCGATAGCCTCTCCCGTCCCCCTTTGTGCTGGATGCAATTTCGATGGACAATTTTAAGCAGTTTAATCTTTGTATAAATGTTTATACATATAAAATAATATATACCTTATTAAAATATTATCTTTACAGTACTCATTTGTTAATAATACACCTAAAAATAAAACAACTTCTATTCTATAATTCTAATATATTAAATTTACTTATTCTATTCTATTTATCATATTCTATTCTATCGTTGATAATAAAAATAGGTACATTTTCATTTGCATTGACTAGTCTATTAAAATTTAGTTCGACCTTAATTCTGATATTGTCATTAAATTCATAAGCGACTTAACAAAAATAGAACTCATGCTCCTCCTTCTACTATTAAACTACCGGATATGCAAATGGGCATCACCCACTGGGATATTAAGATTTTTTTGTAATATATGTTTTCGGGATCCGGTGAATTTTTTTTGTTTCACATCAAATAGCGGAAATTTACTAGAAAAAATACTATAAAGCAGAGCAAAAATTACATTAAAGTAATAAAATCTATAATAGTAGGTATGTATCGACAGTATTTTTGTTTTAAAGATTCGTTTAAAATTTAGTTACGTTTGATTTTACGTAAGCTAATAGTTATATATGTCAAATAAAGAAAAAATCAAAACAAAATCGTTAAATTTAGCAAAATGTAACTATTGAAAAAATCGACCCAAATTCTTAAGGAGCTAAAACTAGAACAAAAACCTCTTATGGGGCCGCCATGACAGTTTTTTTGTCATCGACCTAAGATGGCGCGTGATGTTGGAAGCCGTCTAAAACAAAAGAAGCCAATTCGGAAGCCCCACCCACATATAACAAACTAAGCACCAAAAATCGAATGGATTAATGCATTTGCCGAAAATCAAAACCAGCAACGACTAACAAACGACAGAGACTAAATCAACACTACAGTGTTCGAAAAGCAAATAACTAGCGGGAAACAGTGAGATTCCGAATTTCCTCGGCCCGGGACAGGGACACGTACAAAACGCAACATAATCCCAACGAAGCGGGCATGCAAACCGTATAACAGTGGCACATTTACCGGGAAAGGCATCAGTCGACCACTTGTTGCCTTGCTCCAACTTCTCGCTTCTGCGGCGCCGCCAAACTTTGGATATTCAGATACTTGCAGAGTTCGTCTAATTTACCAACTAGTTATCACTTCAAAATCACGACCGAAATAAACAATTCAATTACAGTTTTTTAATATTTTAATTTTCCAAATAAGTAACAAAGTAATTATTCAGCAGTTTTTTTTAAATCATTTAAACTTTATAAACCGAACTTCTACAGGCACTACGTCTAAATGCTTATAACAAAATAATTAAGCTTGACTAAAAGTGTTTCTTTAATATTAGTAATAAAATATACTATCGATCTACAGCACCTTTTTAGTCCATTCTCACATCACTACACCATCGCGTCTTAAAAGTACTGAGACACTTGAACACACTAGTAAGAAAATCGAGTTATATAAAACCGATTTTAGGACCGATTATTTCCCGAGAAGCAGTAACTGAGACAAAAATTTTTAATTTTACCACTCGAACTCTAGTTTTTGAATACGATATAGTTTTGACAGGGATTTTTTTATTTATTTAGCCTGTGATTACGGCCGGAGAAGTTGCATCAGTGCACGCCGGTCGAGTTGCAACAGGTTGTTTGGCGGAGAGGCGAGAGGACGCATGCGCTTTTCGGTTTTCCGAATGCACTCCGCCACTGTGGCTGCAGAAATTCGTGCGAATTAATCCCTGCAGAATATTCATAATGTTTCATTTTCAACGTTATTTAAATCGGAGGTAAAAATAGGCACATAATATCTCATCTAACATATTTATCGTGCATAATTTTTTCAGATCCAGAGATCAAATTTCAGTTCAGAACTTTTTTGTAAATTTGTTTTATTAAATACTTTTTTTATAATAATTGTTGGAGATAGGACTTGTTAAATTATTATATAAATTCGATTCTCGTTCTGGAGTTATAGAATAAAAGAACATTTTTCGACATGAAAATAAATACAGTGAAGTTATAAGGATGTCAATGACGTAAGAAGTAGAGTAGTGCTTTCAAACTTAGCAAATGTTTATTCCTAAATGGTTTATTATACGTCGATATCCGATTTCCAAATGTAGGTATAAATCGAAATCTAAATCGTTATAGTGTAAGTAATTTAAGCTTAAATTTGCTAATCATCACCATCGTACAGCCATAAATCAGTCCATTAGTAAATATTGGCCTCCCTCACAAATAAATGGGTAATGCCGATATTCCCACGTTTAGCAGGTGGATTGAGGATCGCAGATTTATTTTATTATTCAGGTAGATATTTTTTTCAGGATATTTTTTATTAGATATTTTTTTCTTTGTTATATTATTTATTCAGGTAGACGCTGTAAGTCCGCAGCTACTAAATGTATTTGATAGCAGCGTACATTTAAAAAATGGGATATAATCACTCTAAAAAGCAGTGAAATTTAGGTTATAGATATATTGTAATTAAAACATGCCCCCGTGTTATATTTTTACGTAACGCAAACTTATGCAAAGGCTTGTACCTTTTGTCACCGAATAGAAATAGATTCGATGATGTTGTAACCACCGTCGTTTAGTTTGGCGTTCAATTGTCGAAGTGATGCCATACTCTACCGTTAGTACAATTCAGTCTTCACTCAGAATCAGGGACGAGTTGAATAAAAAAAAATTCTTAAGTAGCATTGCTAGAACGTGGAAAGAAGTGTTCCACTTAGCAAGCAAATAACTTGGAGCTACCGTTCTACGTCAAATGAATGATGACAGCCGGAGGCCCAATGTCTGCCTTTCCTTCTCATTATTCTACATGTTTCTTGAACGTAAGTAATTCGTCTTCCCGCTCTAATCTTCTATTAAAAAAATACTCTTATTACACTCAAATCTATCATCATATTCTATACTTCACGTATAAATAAAAAAAAATACTAACTTGAGTTAATATAAAACAACGATAAAAGGACTTAATGTTTTATATATTGAAGGAGCAAACTTGATTGTATAACAAGTAACTTGGGTGTTATTCAGGCTAAAAAAAGTTGAAATTTCTCAGAAGTATTGAGTGGTAGGACGTTGAACCGAAACTCTGATATAACTAAGTACGTAAGTACTTTAAAATATGAATAAGGAAATAAGTGCATCTTTATTATTCTAGTGCTAAAAGTCAAAAAAGTGCGTGCGTATAGCCACATGTTAGTAGTGAAAGAATACTTTGTCAAGATTGGCATAATATTTGTCTGTAGCATGAATGGGCCGGCTCGCCTGGGGAAGTAGTACACTCCCGCAAAAAACCGGTGTCTGAGTGGGAGCTTAGCTACTGCGCTTCGTAAGGTGAGCGGCTGAGTTCCGGAGCCCACCACCACGGAGGGTGTTGGGCCTCCCCCTCCCACTCTCATAATGTCAGCTTTCCTTAAAGGTCAACAACGCTTCCACACTGCCTATGCGCTGCGGATGTCTATGGGCGGCGTTGATTGCTTTCCATCAGGTGACACGCCTGCCCGTAAAAAGCATCTCGTTTGCCTTCTTATCCCATAAATAGGGGTTTAAAAAATGGAATCGAGGATATTTCTATTAAGCAACGATCAGAACTGAGCAATCAATACTTCACCATTTGAGAAAGGTCATGTTAGTTTTAAAAGGTGGAATGGTAAAAAATAATTTTAATAAAAGCAAAACGTTGTTAGTCTTCTTTTTAATTAAAAAAATGTATATAAATGAAACATACCTAAATTACGTTCCCATGGCAATTGTAGCAATTATAAAACAAAAATATACGCTTAGAAAAGAATACAATAAAGTATAGGGCATCTCAACTGCTTCACTCACCTAAACTCCTTTGACTAACGTAAAGAAAAGTGTCTCTTAGTTTCTTGCTCAGGTACACTCAGAGAAGCTGAAAGAACATTTCACTTCAGACTCAAATGAGTAAGTTACATGTAGGTACTATCCTTACTGACTTGATGAGAAATATTTAATTTGTCTGTGTATTATTTTTGGACGTGATATCAGTCACGTCCTAGTCATCGTTTATTTGGTGGCTCTGTTCATTGAACCCCACCTACATTGTTTAGAGTTCCTTAGTTTTATTTTTAACTATTTTGTAGTGTGTACTTGGAAAAATAATTTAAATCCTTTCAATAGTCTGGTTGTAATAAGCTGGTTCTATGACTAATTAGAAACTGCTTTCTCGTTTTTACCCAATAGTGGCTTTTCTAAAAAAATAAAAATTTGTCTATTGTTACTGTTTATTGGAATCAGATGTTTTTAGTATATTTTCTGTTTTAGGTGTTTAAATCCAAGATGATTTTCTTACAAAAAAGTATTATTCTATGTTTAATTTTAGTTGTAAATACATAGAAACATTATTGATCACATTTTTACGTGGTTTAAATTAGATTAAGGAGAGTCTAACACTAAATTATTCTAAAGTCTTTAAACGAGGTTATTCTACTGACTTAGCTTGTCTATGTTCTTTTAGTTGCAAAACCAACGCTATAACATTTCGCCCAGACGTAAAGTTGGCTGACTCTCCAAAATGTTCACTCCAGCCAACATTACGCAATAAACCCTTTCCTTCGCATGCGAGAGAAGTTTTGTTTTACTACGGAACCCTAAAACTGAGCCTGCTGCTTGCGCAACACACAGAACAAATAGAAGCTTTGGTTATTAAATCCCATTCCAACTAAGCGTGCGTGAATATATGAAATTCTCTTTATGCCTAGATGCTCACAGATGGAAAATTCTTCTTTAATGAGCATACTTACTAATTGATCTCTTTAGGAATTTTCATTTAATTGTCCAAAAAGTATTATTAAATTGTTACCTATTACAAAATTCTTGTAATAGTTAACACTCGAATAGTAAATATCGCTGTAAGAATCAGTTTACTGGGAAAAAATTTAAACTTAGCCTTGCCCCTCTTGTACTCTGCAGGGCTCAAATATTTTTATTTCTATTTATTATATGCAGTTAATTTTGAAGTCATTTGGTTTTTAGAGGAAACATATTTATATTTTTGCAGTTTTGATACGCCATCTATTGTACATATTTATGAATCACGCTTACAATAGTAAATTTTAAAAATAAATCAATAAATATAAATTGTGCAACGAAGAACTGTACGTAAACTATAATGTATTAGCGGTCGTCCTGTAGTCGTAATTCAACCTAAAAAATTAATTCATTAAAAAAAGTTATTTTATAATTCTGCACTCTTTTTCCTTTATTCTCCATAACTATGCCAAACCTTACTCTTAGGTAGGTAGGTACAACTTTCTACTGTAAAAGTTTCTATTGTGTGCGATTTTTTGACCACAGACTAATTATGTGTTTGACATTGCCAGTGTGAACCTAGACTGTAACAGATTTAATTTAATGTATTTTTAACACGTAGGCTAGAAGAAGACTTTTCCCGTTAACTTACATCAGTGACGTTGTGATTATATTTCATTTTCATCATCTTTTATTATGATCAGTTATATTGTTTAATTGTGGTCGTGTATTGTACAATATAGTTTGACTAAGGCGTATAAGTGAAGATGATGATATGCAATAAATGCGTGTATCGTGACTTTTTAAGTTGACTGAAAAAGTCCATACAAGGTTTTATTAAATTGACAACCATTTTATCAAAGCATGATAGGTTGAGTAGTTTTATTTCAAGAGATTTGATGTTAACATACCTTTACTTGATATTGGCACAATAGTTGTAACTGGTTGCCATCAAAGAAAAGAAGAAGAAAAACACGTAGGTATTAATAACATATTTAATAACACTCCTCAATATACATTTTAACAATGCCAAATCACACTCACACTCGTCAGTGCACGTAATGTGCACAAAGTTTTTTTTTCACGTACGCATATATAAATAAAATAAAATAAATTAAAAAGCCGTAACGTTGTTTTTACTCACCGAGTATGTAGACCATGTTTTTAGTCCAGCGCTGGAGCTCCTTACGAATAGCGCGTCGTTCCTGCTGGCAGCGCGCGAACGAGCACTCCGCCATGGCACATGTGCGGGAACCCTGCATCCAAAGATATCATTTTATTTTTGTAATTTAAAGAACAAATAGTAAAAGTAAAATAGAACAGATTCTAAAATAATTTTACTTATAGAGAGTCTGTGGTAGTCCAACACTGGACATAGGGTTTTACATAAGTGACATGTTTCTTTTATAGAATATATAGGCAAACGAGCTAGCGTATCACCTAATGAAAAGTAATTAACGTCGACCATAGACATTACAACACCAGAAGCGTTACAGTTGCGTTACCGGCCTTTAAGATACGATGAGTAGGCTTGTTTTTTGAAGGTTTGAATGTCGTATCGGTTCGAAAGTACTGTCGAACGCAGCTGTGTTGCATAACGTGGTGGTGCGTGGAATGAAGTTTTGGGCACAAGCATTATATGCAAAGTTAGAGCGGTTAATAAGAATCTTAGTTATATAAAAAAATCATTTAAAAGAAAATAAGGTCAATATATTAAGCTCAGAGGGCTATGGAGAGAGCTATGCTCGGAGTTTCTCCGGTGGATAGAATTCGAAATGAAGAAATTCGCCGGAGATCCAGAGTCACCGACATAGCTCTTCAAGTTAGCAGGCTGAAGTGGTTATGGGCTGGACACATTTGTCGGAGAACCGACATTCGTTGGAGTAGACGAGTGCTGGAGTAAAGACCGCGACTCGGCAAACGTAGTGTGGGACGCCCCCCTGCTAGATGGAGCGACGACCTACGCGAGGCGGCTGGCAGAAACTGGATGCGTGTAGCCGAAGATCGGGCTAGGTGGCGTGCCTTGAGTGAGGCCTATGTCCAGCAGTTGACTGCCGCGGACTGATATTGATATTGAAAGTCAATTTTTTTTATTACCCAAGAATTAGCGTGACACATCATTATCATCATCATAATGAAATTTCGATGACATCGTCAACAATGATAGTTCTAGTGTGTTTAGTACTTACTTCTTTGCATAGATATACACATACATATACACTACGTGTGCTACGATTATACGTAGCACACGTAGTGTGTAGACCCTTTCGTGAAGTCATAAGTTACGAGTTACGAGCAATGATATCATACTCCCTCTATATTTTGCCATTTATATTGTATTTTTTAAAATATTTCCCAATTGAAGGACGTTTTATATAAAATAGTTATTTTTTGAAAGCATAAGTGTGCTTGGTGAGAGAGAAAGATCTCATTGACAAATAATTTATACATAATTAGAGGACTCAGTAGACGTCTTGCCCTGAAAATAATAAAAAAAACCAAGAAGCCGATTGCAGTACAGATTTACAACTATAATACCTATCTAATTACCTATCAAGTTTTATGTATGTAAGTAAAATAATATTTTTTTGCTAAGTGTAAGCAAATTTTATTTTAAAGACTTTTACTCGTTCATAAATTACAATATATATATATATATATATATATATATATATATATATATATATATATATATATATATATATACATATATATAGTGTTGTTTCCCTGAAAATTATTCGTATTTGAGTCGATTAATCACATTTTTTACGAAACAATAGCATAAGTTTTAGAAGTCTGATGCTAAATAAATTTTATTAGCATTAATAATTACATATTTTAACTCCAAAACAACTACCATTAAATAAAAATAAAAAACCTTATCCTGTTTATTAAAGTCCCGTCGTGTCTAAAAGCTGAATCTCCAATTTGATTAGCTCCCCATTTCCGGATCGCGTATCTCGGTCAGGGTTGACGAGGGGACGCGCTTATCCGGATGTAATGAACAAAATGTACGTACTTTAAATGTACTGATAATAATTTTATTACAATTAACATACATATAACTAGAAATTCACATCATCAGTCAATATACCAAATATAATATGATAAGCCCTAATGAGGTGGTACATTTAGCTGAACTAGCTTGTAATCTATCGAATTTTTTATCCTTTATTATGTAAACTTAAAATAATAACATAAAATAGGCCTTAATTTCTATATATAACAAACATTTGTCTTTGACGATCTATGTACAATTGACAGCATGTTTTTCGACAAAGACCTCCTCTAAAAACCTGAATTAAATTTTTAAATAATGTACCTAAATATTTTTTTTAATTGTAGTAGGTTAGTAGGTTAAAAGATGAGCTTGCCATGGGTTCCTTTTAGTATTTAATAGGCCTACTGATGTGAAACATTTTTCCCGCCACAAACAATATTATTGTTTATAGCAATATTACAGGTTTTTAGAATTAAACATTATTAAAGGTTAGTGAATACGTTAATTCTGTTAGATTTGTAACAAACTTCTACAGTAAGTCAATATAGATTCGAAATAAAAAATCAAGCTATCTATCAACTCTCAAGGTACACAATATTATACGCTATTGTCGAATGCAGCTTAGCAGTCTGGCGATAAAGAGCGAAATAAAAGTCGAGCGTCCAATTACTATAACATTCATCGGGTATCGACGCCGCCGGTCGATGCCCCGACGGAGGAGCTAACGAAATTCCACGAAAAACCTCCGTTCTCATCAAGAAGCGAACACCCACCGAATATGCCCCTAACCACCCGATCCTGGCCCCCGAATTCTTATTTCAGACTCCAGACGAACAGGCGGGGGGGCATCGCGAAACTATTCTTATTTGAAAATCTCTCTCCACGGAATATGCCACGAAAGAGGTTCTTATTTTAAAAATATCACGCTCCACCGAAAATTTGGTGTGCATTCTACCAGCCCATCGACCATCAAAAATCTTGGAAACTAAACTACATAAATGGTGTTATTAATTATTATAGACGTCAAAAAAGACATCAAAAACAGAAAATATTGGACCAATACTTGTTTAAAAAAACCTGTTAAAAAATACTAATTTTTTAATTTTTGATAGTACAAATGATTAATTTAAAAATCGATCTAAAGTATGATTAAAATTAATTCTAAATGCAAGTACGCTTTACTAAATAAATCACAAAATGCTATACTTCTTTAGGACTGTGGACATAAAAATAAAGTAAAGTAGTATTGCGACATGAACGCACATTAAATTTTCTTATTTTTAAAACTTGAGGGGGGTGCGAACGTTCTTCCGAAATCCACCCCGCACCCGAGTGGCCAGTTATGATATTCTTATTTTAAAATCGCTCGCAGCGTTCGGATTCCGTTATTAAGATGTTGGCTGGTGTGTGCTCGATTTTACGAAGCCCAACCGAGAATATAGCTTTAACACTATATACTCATTTATTACTGGCAAATTACAATACTTTATAAGAAAATTAAAAAATATATATATATGTTCATAATGTGAATAAATTAGGGAACATTTTTATGAATATACAATAAGCATTATTTTATCATTAGGTCGATAATTAAAAAAAATACAAAAAACCTCGTATCTGCAAAACTCGTCCTCGCGATGATTTGGGTGGGCTCTGACCGTGAATATTGATGGTAAACAGATAATTTTATAGTAAGAAAAGGATGTAAAACACGACGCACACCATCCCTGACCTACGACACGACCCAGTTGCCAAGTTCTTTACCCCAATTCGAATGACGTAGAACGCAGGCCCGAATTCCAAAACGAGTTTAGGCTTACGTCAGCCGGTAAAACACTTTAATGAAATAGAATAACCTTACGCTTGAGTAAATTTTTATTACAATAGTGGCTTGGTATATTTACAACTTTTAAATGATAACTCTTTTATCCAAAACTATATATTGCTGCTAATTTAAGAGCCAACTACTTTAAACATAGTGAAATTAATTGTTGTATTCAAAAATTTGACAATCTTTTTCAGTGGTGACGTTACCGATTTCGGAATAATTTGTCGCGCATTCGATTCCCGTATGGCTTATAAATTTCTATGATTATATGTGTGTCATTGATTTTCGAGAGGAAATAATAGACATGATGATCGCGCTAAACCATTGTAGACTGGCGGAACATCCAGAGTTGGAATAAATACTTGCAGGTCATATTCGTTACTCATAATTATCCCTGTACAAGAATCGAGTATGCGGTCATAATTTTCGAAAGCGCTATTTTCGGCCATTTTAGGTCGTAGATTTTAAAATAATATTAATAATAATATTTTAAAATTTGATGGATTTATTTATATATAATTCGATAGAAATTATTTCGATATCATTGTTGGCGATATTTATAAGTAAAGCGTGTATTCATTACAAACAAGCTGACTCGGCAAACTTCGTACCGCCTCAGAATCAATAAATAAAAAACCTGAACGATAATTGCAGAATGTTTCAACTCTAGTAAAAAATGTGGCCAAAACTTAACAGGAACAAAAAGAAATCGTAATATATATATATATATATATATATATATATATATATATATATATATATATATATATATATATATATATATATATATATATATATATATATATATATATATATAATAAAAGACGAACAAAAAACCCTTTAACGAGACATATGTATCTGTATATATGCTAGTTTTGAATACAAATTAGAAAGATGAATAAAATGGTGCACTCCGCAACCAATAATCTTTCCCGCCAATTTCCATCGCTGTCAAATTTGGAGGAGCGTCGCCGCCACCCCAGTGGCCCCCCCGGCCCAGATCAATTTACGATAACTCGGTTTCAGCGCGCCGTCCCGCTCCGCCTTAAGACACCCGGCTATGCCCGTCTCCCCCCGGATAACTTCTAGAACTGCGTGGTTGTCCATAAAGAAAATACGGTATCTGCATTACTTTAAACAAATAATATAAAATCTTTAAAGCGATCACTTTTTCGTAAAGTCAAAGTTAATACATTCATACTCATTATGATTACATTCTTTCACTTTTTTATATATATGTCTTATTGCTTGCTCCGTATTTCTGGGGGAATACATATTAACCCATAATATTGTTTTGCTTTAGGCTAAGGGAAAGAGGAGAACTATGTTAAGACGAAAACCAAAAAGCAAAAGCAATAAAAAGCAAATATTTTATATGCTAAGCATTTGACCATTCCGATATCACAGATTTCACCTTGGGCCAAGGAAGACATCACTATGGAATCTTTTATGTATGAATGGTTTTTAATATGATTACGACGTGCTCCTTAAATTTGAGATTTTTTTTATCACTGCATACATTTATAAATCAAAGTAATATCACGAGCCTAGTAACAACATGATTCAGAATCATTCAAAAGGTTTTGGACTAGAACTAGTTACACGGTTCTACACTAGAACATTGAAGGGACCATTCTCTCACGCGGATGTGGCCCGGGACTTATTTTTAACTATTGTGTGCGTCTTACGTGCTCGTGTGTGAACGGGGGTTGACTTTCGTGTGTGTGCGTTTATTTGAAATATTCCATCGTAAGGCGGTGCACGGAATTAAGGTTTTTAATTAGTTCTAACATAATTATATTGGGTTATAACCAATATTGGGTTTATTTATAGGTAATTTTATAACTAAATGGAAAAAATTGAAATAAGGTCAGATTAATGTCATGTTTAGTTCATTTATGTAAATAATTAATACAAAAGGAATTTTACAGTGAGCCCTTAAAAATATTTGTGCAAGTACGTTGACGAGAGTTCCAAACTTTAATTGAATGCACCATTCACTTTTAACAATTTCGACAAAGTTACACTTTAAATGTTTTGAATTTTGCAACGAAACTGTGGAGCGGTAACCCGGACCGTTTCCTGAAACTTTCCTTTTGTAGGCGAAAATTCAATAGGTGGGAAGTTCGTTCCGCCGACACAAACCGCATTTCATTGTTATGTACCAAGTTAACTGACATTTAAATAATCATACACAAAAAAATATCTAACCCAGAAAAACTCGCTACAAATACATTTAAAGATATATGCAAATCCAAATCAAATGTTACGTACGTTTAAAATTTATATTTGCAAGTTTTTTTAGAGTGCAAGCGTCGTGTTTGAATTTAAATTTGGAATTTCTTCCGAATCGTTGGAATTTCATTTGAATACTGGCTCACATTGTCACAGACTAAGCGGGATGACGTTTATGTTTTTTGATACTGGTGTAACGAGCGAAGTTTAAAGTGGGTCTTGCTTTATCTGTGGGTCGTCGTGAGTTAGCTTACTGCGCACGGGTACTGTGCTGGTATATTTATTGTACGCTGTAATACCTGTTGCTCGTGCAAACGGCTTTTGTTTTTGTTGATCGCTAGTTTCGGCGATGCGCCGTCGGCTCCAGTTAGAACAAGTTTATTTTAGCCACACGGATGGGCATGATTTTTTTAATTATAGTAAATAATATTTTTCGGTTATTTCATATTTTCAAATTAAATTCTTTTATCATATTAAACTGAAACTAAATCAACAAATAATTAAAAATATAGTTAGACAAACAGCAATTATATTTAACTGTAAATCGCCATTAGCCAATATGTCTATATAATTTCATGAATGATAAAACAAAATAACTATCGATTATGTAGCAGTTACTAATCTTTATTTCGAAGACTTAAAAATGAAGTATATTTTTCCAAATCATAGCTACATATGTATATGTATCACTTCAGTGAACGGGCATTCTACATTTTTTTAGGAATTTTCAATTATTATAATAGATATCTGAAAATTCCTCTAAAAATCTAGCTTGGCCGAGATACATTGGCGAGCAAGTAAACTCGGAATAAATATCTGAAAGCCATACATATATTTATCCCGATGCAGAATCGAAAACGCAACCATTAACTCCGAAAACAGTAGCTTCGTTATTAAAACAATGAGATCTTCTACAATATACTGTGTTCGATGTTTTTTTTTGTGATTTTGATTAAGTTAGTTAAATTTAATTTGGTTTATTACGCCAATACATTTGAATTCTTTTATTCTATAATTCACTTGGAACAAATATGTATATTTTTCCAAATTATAGAAAGAAAATTAAACACTTTTATATCTATTATGTTTCGTACAACCGTATTTTCATATATCTTATCGCCATGAAAAGAACTATGGAAAACATAACAAAAACAATCGACAAGGAAAAATAAATAACGTCAACTGTGCATATAATGTTAGCATGAATGAATCGTTTCCTCCATAACTCCTCATCTCGCCCGACATCGAAGACCCGAAAAAATCTTATCCCCGTTTATCCCAAGTTCCGACGAGGGGGTCACGAAAGTGTTAGGGGTGGGTTGCGATGGTGGGTAGACTCTCCGCGCCTGTGTGAAAGAATGCCGGGGAATCAATACAGCGGTGCACATTAAATTGGCCTGGGTAAGGAAGGGCACTTGACCCTAATTTTTCGGCAGTTTTGCTAATAATCTAACATTAAAAGTCATTTCTAAAAAAAATACATTAAGCAATTAATAAAATTATTTAACACTTTTTCGTAATATTTAAATACAAACCTTGTTAACACGAAATTATTTTATCATAGCATAGATCATCAAATTATAATACATCGATATATTTGTCGGAGGAATAATTACTTTTACAGTTACAGGTAATGAATGCCCAGCCCATATATGAGACCCATACTGGCTGTAAAAATGTATTGCTTATTATTGGGTGAGAAGAACACTTTTGGCGGTGTGTTTTTTTAGTCTTTGAATATTAGTGCAGTAGTAAGACAGGAGACAGTTGAATAAAGCACCCCTACCCCAGATAATTCCCGACCCATTTACTTCGTATAATTGTCCTGGCGGCGATGGCGGACCGAAAAAAAAAAACAAAAATGTTGTTTCCAAGTTTTTCTCCGCGAGAGATCTTAACAAAAACTTCAATAGAGGACAGAAATGAGCCATCACAGCTATAACAATGGTAGGAAAAACAGTGGGGTAAAATTGGTCATAATGAGTGTCACCCGCCTCCCTGTCTTCCCCTTTGGGTCAAGCGGGAAATAAAATTTTAAATTGAAGCCGTGAAAAAGACAAAACGTTTAGAAAGACTGAACGCCTTAAGGTAGGGCCACACTGGTGACTCCTTCGAGTAATATATTATTAGTATGAATAAGCTCACAGATAAGGCAGAATAACTTTTATGTATGTTTCTAAGGAATAAAATGAATGAAAATATTTTCTAAAGGAACATATAAGAATAATATTCTTATTTTTTAGTTCAGTTTTCTAAGAACCTTTAAATGTTTGATTACTGGTTAGTTCTTTTTAAACAGCCTTGCATTAATTTCACTTCCGATTAATATTATTTATCTAAGATGTGTTTTTGGACAAGAACTATCGCTGTATGACAGCGATATTACGTTATTGATATTTTTTAGTTTCTTGTCATTTTGCGTTTACATATGGTTTTCATACTTAGGTTTAGACTACATACTTTTATTTAATCTTCCAGCAAAATTTAATAATGAAAAGGTGTGTATGAAATTACAATTTAATTCTTATTTTTTAAAAACCTTATAATATATTACAAATTTTCAAATCAAATTTGGTATTATACTATACGGTACGGTATAATATTATTATATTTCAGTCCCCTGACGATTTTAGCTCGTCATTGTATTGGATACCTTAAAAAAGTAATGACGAGCTAGCTATACACGTCATTATACCGGAAGGGGTTAAGATTGATTTATAACGATTTTGTTAATTTTATGAATGCACTATAATAACCAAATGTATAATAAATGACTAATGTTTCTTTAACAACATAAATTATGTGAAAGTCCACAGTATATTGATGTAAGTTACACATGTGTACCTTCTTTATAAGCGACCCACGTCTAGCTAATGAAATTAAAATCACAATGATAAATTAAACACGAGCTTCATATAAAAATTTTACATATATTACGCGACGGGAATCCTCATCTTCCGGCGTCCTTTGCTTTTTTCGGCCTCGCCAGACCAAAGACAAGGGCGGCATCCTACCATTGTCGTGTGCATTTCTATTCATATATTCGGGCACTGTCTGGCTAGTTAAAACACTGTAAAAATATATTAAATATTGACGTTCGAAAGTTTTTATGTATGGGAAATTTATTTGTAATGGTAAAATTAGTTTTGAAAGGTTTATATTTTTTAACTGCTCATTATATTATTTGCATAATATTACATTAATAAAACTTATTTTTGGGTATGCAATTAAGAATATCAGTTTAATACCAATAAGAAATTTAAATTGTTACTGTTGGACAAATTCACTTTAGCCTAATTAATAGTTGAACCTGTAAAGATTCAACTATTAATTAGGCTAAAGTAGGCTAGATACGCATGTTAGTAGAGTATGTATCTTAAAGCGTAATGAGAATAAGTGTAGTATCAGAAACTGATAATAAATGTAATAAGTCTAATATTTTAGACTACACAAATAGTGCACTTGCTCAGAATCTATTTTCTTAACCGAGGTTTGTGAGTTCAATTCCAGTATCAATATAATGTTTTTGCATTTTTTCTAGTAATTTATGTTTGTAATGGTATATACGACACGGAATTTAGTTTGTGGCTGTGGGTTTAAAGTTATTTATTTCTTAATGTAATTATTGAAGTGTTTTTTGTTTATACCCGTTTTGCTCTGTGGTATTATATTATATCTTTTTATTACTTAATGAATCAATCAATGTCTGTTTATAACATAATATGAAAAATCCATATTTAACATTTTATACATATATACATATCGTCACGCCTGTCTCCCGCAGGGGTAGGCAGAGACCACAGATCTTCATCTGCTACGATCTCGGCATACTTTCCTTAGTTACACTACACATATTATCCTCCTCATGCAAGCCGGTTAAGGGTACTCTTGACCTGGCCTTTCTTAAAAATTTCAGCAATTTGTTCAAGGTATGTTTTCTTTGGTCTTCCCCATTTAATATTTTATCGTTGGCCTAATAATTAGCATTCGTTACTGTAAAAAAAATATTCTACGTTTCACTTTTGATGACATCTACTTCGTGTTTAACTCAAATTTTTTTATAAATTTCTAAACGGAAAGCAAATCAGTTTTTGTTGTTCATGTAAAATTTATTCATATAAACCTTTGTTCTGATAATTAGGCTGACAATATATGAATAAATATTGCTAGACTATGAACCCAGTAAGATTATCTTTACATATAATGTAACAAAATACTAACGTATACATCTCCCTTATTTGCCACAATATATAAGATGCGTGTCTCTATAGATTTCACTGTAAAAAAAATTTAGCTGTTTTTTTTTACAAAGGAAAGAAAATAAAAAAACAACATTATCTACCTCAAATATATCAAGTTGAAAAAGAACGTTTATGTTAATAAAACTGGGGTAAAAGTTAATGAACTACGCTCTCGATACTAAATATATAACGGGTTAGCAATCGTTCGCCTACGCAACGCCTACAAGTTATTTTTCAGTTTCTTACGTTAGTTCACCACCTACAACTGTACATTCCAGGATTCATTGAGTGTACCGGATTTAGTTTTTGTGTTACGTATATATACTTGCAGGATACTGCTTTGTACGTGACAAATGATAATACAATTTTGCAATTTTCTAACAAAAATTAAATAAGTATGAATAGTTCAGGCAAATTAAGAGCGTTGTATATTTATCACTGAACCACAACGACTAAATGAAAACTCTAAGACAAAAGCGGGCGAGACGAAAAAACACACTAAAAGCTAAGTTCAAAGTAAGCTTTGCATCACACAATGACCTAAACTGCTCATAGGGTGCGGCTTGAGAAAACTTCTCGAAGTAACTTATTAAAAACGCAACACAACGATTTCAAAACGAATAAACAAGAAACTTTATTAACATGTCAAATTACTTATATGTAATTTGTAAAATTCCCCTACCACCCACCTCCATCGGGTATTGGGCACACAACCCCGTTTTAGAACGATAGAACGCTATCTTTGGAACACACACAAACTAATAATTAATCATCCAGCGTCTTCCCTACTTTTCTTTCCACCCCGACCACCCCCCCAAGTTTAATTCCTGGTGCAAAACACCCCCGTTTTTTTCCGAAGCATGTTTTCATTTTGTATGTCTGGAGTAAGGAGGGCATTTTCTGTACGTGCAAATTGAATTTTGTGGTCTTTCTGAATATTTTAGAGGCGGAGAGGATATTGGGTGGTTTCTAACAACGCTGTTTGTACTACATGCGTTGATTTATTTTTTTCATTTGCACTCCTTCCGGCATTTTGTTTCTTGAGAGCTGATTTACGATTTTTTACTTGGATAATCAGGAAAAACCTTTGACTCTGTGCATTTGTAATTTTATTGAAGAAATGTTTTGTTTTCTAAATATATCGAATTATACCTCCTACAATATTACAGGAAATTTTATCCTTTACAAGTTTTCCCGAAAACTTTCCTACATTAATTCATTTTCATAATTTAAAAATATTCTTAATAATAATAAACAATTTTACCATAGATCTTTGTATTATATTAATACTTATATTCTCAGTGACTTATTTTAAATAATATATATTATTAACATTAAATCACTGAGAATATAAGTATTAACATTACTAATTAGAAAAAGAGGTAAAATTCATTTAGCATTATTTTTTAAAATTTCCATTTGTATGTACATAAGTAGACGTAATCAAATTCTATTAATATAATTTGATTACGTCAGTTAGTCACATTTTTAAATTTTAGATACATTAATATTAAATATTGATATAGATTCAAAATTCCGAAACAGCAACAACAATCATTCAAACACATAACTCTATCGAACTGATATTTAATTAAACAATAATTATCCGTGGAATACTTGTAGTATTCCAAGAAATTCATGAATTGCGAACAAAGATATTTGAATATGTACGCGAAACTTTTCTGAACGACTATTCGTATCGCCCTCTTCTGAAAGACTTCATCTTTTCACGCCTTTTATTGGAATGAGATCAAAAAGACTTTGCATTGAGTTCTGCACATAGTTTCGAAATTGAACAATTAAGGAATACGATTTACCATGGAAGTACTTTTCTTGGTAGAGGAATATTTTTTAAAAGCTTTAAATAGTTGCGAGCAGATAGGAAAACTATGTTTGTATAGATATTTAAATAAGTTTTTAAAATCAACCGTTTCCTTTGTTTAGGCTTATTGTACGAAAGGATGAATCGCTTTCGATGTGGCTTTCACATAAAATTAGAAGACTATGTAAGGAATGTAAGCCCTGCAAAAATTAAGTTCGACTGCGAAAATTAGTAATTTTTAAATGGAGGGATTGTGCGCGATGATGCGAGAATAGTAGAAGCGGAGAAATAGAATCGCAGTCAACTTCACTCACTTTTGAATTAAATTCAATTTATAATTAGCGATTTAAGTAACAAATTTTTCAGTATGATTATGTAGCTATACTGAAAATGTTACGAATATACTAACTCGAGCCAAAGCGGATGCAAATCTGAAAAACATACCGAAAATCTAATTAACCGTTGCACCAACAAAGAATCCTTTGTAACATCTTACGCTCGTTTGGGAGAGAGAGAGGGACCACGAGAAAAATGCACCACCCACCCCACGGCGGGTGGACACCCACTCCCTAGCGAAAGGGTGGCTGTATACATTTTTTCTTTTCCTTTTCTTAAGACGAAAATTTGTTACGCTTTTTATACCTATATACTTGGGGTGGTTCGGGCGCCGATCAATAGTGGGTCGCCCCCCTTATCATGGCCTCCCTTTATCAATTTTTCGTTCTTTAGTTTTTACTTATTATACGCCGTTCGCCATAATTAATTAACGGGTTAGCAGGGAACGGCTGTTCAGGTTTGGGGAGCTTTGGATGTGAACGTATCAGGCGACTTTAAACCTTAAGTCCAAGGCTTTAGATCCAAGTGTTGTGGTATCATATGTTGTGCCCCTGACCTGAAACCATTGATGGGTACTAAACTTGACGGGATTTTGGAGCTTGGCCAAATTCCTCAAGTGATCTTGTTATAATGTATCTAAAGGTATATTGCGGGCTCGCTTTGTACTTTACAATACAGTGAGTGTAGACTGCACTTTATACGTAGTTTTTAAGTAATGCATATAGGGTTGTCACATTTTTATTATTAACAATAATTTTGTATATTAAAGATTAAAAATTTATGCTTGGGTCATATTAGCGGCCGAATGACAAACTTTGCAGGTTAGCTATCATTTAAACTACGTGAGATCCTATATCTGTGAAAAAGGTTAAATATGACAAACATTTCAATCTCACTGTCAGTACTTTACTGATGGCCTTTTTATATCAATAACTTTTAGCTGTATTTAGTAGAATAAAGACTGATATTTATAGTACAGATCACGTGATATTTCCAACCCACCAATCAACGCGTAAACTTCCGAAAAAAGTAAAGTTGGAATTTCTTTTTCTTTTCATTTTTTTAT
Organism: Baronia brevicornis; assembly: GCA_031353405.1. Taxonomy (NCBI): domain Eukaryota; kingdom Metazoa; phylum Arthropoda; class Insecta; order Lepidoptera; family Papilionidae; genus Baronia; species Baronia brevicornis. The sequence goes on from JASFAT010001121.1 coordinate 161,057, forward strand.
TTTTTCCAAATAAAAAGACAACATTACTATAAATAAATACTGAACATTTTTTTAATTAAAAATATTATTTTTAATTCACCTCTAAATTTAGGAAACAAGATATAATACTAATACATATGACATAGGGACAGTCTAGAACAGAACATATATATGCGTTCGCTAAAGACCGGCAATGCATCTGCGACGTTTCGAGCGTCTGTCGAGCGGATGTCTATGGGTGACGATGATTACTTACGAGATGACCCGCATGCTCGTTCGTCTGCACTGTAATAAAAAAATAACATGCAAGACCAAATCTTACAAATACCTATTTCAACAACATGTATTTCTCTATTTATACGTTTACAAGATTATAGTACCGTTTGTGTTTAGTTTAATAACAAATCCGTTAATTAATAATTGCACGGTTCATGTTTGAGCAGTGTTGGCGTATCATAAAGGGGTCTGAAATTATCTCGCCGTTCTAGAAGGCGGTATCACAAATTATCTTCAACTTTCAGAGATGCTTTGAACGCAAAGAGGTGCACCTTGGCGTGCCTTTTTTCATCGTTTCCCCCTCTTATCCTTTTGCACAGCTATTAAAAAGTCCCTGAGGTGAATTATAAAGAGACATTTTTCTTTTCCAACTGGTCTTTAAGACCAGCGCTTATTTATTAAATTTCCTCCGGAAATTCAAAACACAGCCTTCCGAACTTTCTATTAAATCTATGTTTGGATTACAACCATTCGCATGTCGGAGTTAACTATTATACTTATTCTATTTTAGTACAAAAGGTATTATAGATACTTTGTCCAAAAAAGTATAAGATATAATTCAAATTAATAAATAAAATTTAATTCAAATTAATAGATTTATTATTGTCCACCAAAAACAAAGTTATGCAATTATTGATTGTGATATTGTTTATATATAAAGGGTGGTCTTATCGCTAATAGCAGTATTAAAAAGATAGTTTTATGTGGGCTGGCGACACATTATCGACAGGATGGTAGAATAAATTATTACTTTTAGTATTATTAAAAGTTAATATATATGTATACATAAATATTTAAAAATAAATTAATTCGTATATTTTTAACAATTAACTTATATAACTTACACAGTTATTATTATATAATATTAATATTCACTGTTAATAAAGTAACTGTTATAATTCTTGTCCGTTGTTAGTTTTTACTAAGAATAAGGTAAGAAACACATTGTGCGTTTAAAATAATAAAAATAAATGTATACCTATATTATTAACGCTTACATCAGATCAGTGTATCTACACAACACATCATTTTTTACAAGTAATCGCCCTAAAAGGATATCTATGTGTATAGTGGGGAAACATCGAAACGCTTCATCGAACATAACAAATGCGCGCCCGCTAAAATGCAAATACCGTCCATGTTGAAGTGAATTTACATTAGAACGTTTGAAAAACACACAAAACCGGTCACCTAATTAGTAGAAACAATGACATGTTGCGCGGACGCCATTTTGTCCTGTTAACCAATAAGAGCGCGCGTTGCAAGGTCACGCGCAATGTCAAATCTCGCTTCCTAGTAAATTGTCTAGGCCAACTGTTACCACGTTAGATATCAGTTTGGCAGCCATTTTGTTTTGATGTGCCTATCTTTTATCGTTCGTGCGTACTGGAGTTTTAAGAGATAAGCCAAATATCGACCGCCACGTTAGAACTAAACGTTGAGGTCATTATTTGTATTTTATTATTACAGAATGTGAATATATATATACACATTGAAGAAGGATTGAAATCTGTGTTATATTCAAATAACTTTATGAATGTGTCCATATATTTATGTGTTAGTGTAAGAGTCATACGATAATTCTCCATAGGTAGACGCTGTTGATCAACAGAGAGACTCACTGAGACACCTGCGGTGTAGCGTATGTCTATCCGCAGCGGTAATCAAAATTACCACCAGGTGACCCTCTGGTTTAGTTTATATATATATATATATATATATATATATATATATATATATATATATATATATATATATATATATATATATATATATATATATATATATATATATATATATATATATATATATATATATATATATATATATACATATATATATCTTTCTGGTATATGCTTCAATACTCACTTTATACGTAACCCAAAATAAACAAAGTGAAAAGTGATTATTTTCTCGATTATGTTCTTATATCAGTTTCAGAATCAAAAGTTTAATGTCTATTGGGGACATTAAAATAAATGACAACATTTTTCAAGTTCTATTTATTTTATTTGAAGATATTGTTTCCAACTAGTCAAAGTAGATGTCTCTAGAATCTAGAATCTATAAAATTGCTATAGCAACTAACGTTTATTAAAAATAAACGTTAGTTGCTATAGCAATCTTCTAAATCTAGATTAAAGATAGTTTTTATAGAAATTTTCAATCAGCCGATCCTAAAAAGACACCATAAACGATTCGCTAAATTTGGAATCCATGTCGCGTCGATGCCTGATTTCTAAGGGCACAGGTTATGCTTTCACCGCGGCCCTACGTGGACACACTAATGTATGTGAGGGGCCACAGAATCAAACGGGAAGTTGCGAGCCATGCGAAGTTAAAGTTTTATATGAAAGTGACATTCTGTATTGTGACAATGCATTGTTCAGTTCCGGGATAAAAGAATTCGGTTTCCAATAGCAGACAAATGATTGTGTGTCATCTCAAAGTTGCTGACTTTGTAATGTCACACGAATATTTGTATACTTTGAAGCACGTACAGTTGATGTTATCCTATGCTTCATTCAATCTTAATAATTCAAAAGATGGTAATAACAATTCAAGAAATGTTGATTTAATGTATATATTGTGAGGAGTAAAAGGATGTAATGGGAAGAGAAAAAGGAAGTAAAAGAAGAGAAGAAAATTGTGACACAAAAAATAATTACACATTTTTTTTATTTTAAAAATTGTTCTCATTACTTAAACAAACTACATATTTAGATACCTATATAGATTTAACATTATTCAAAAATAATATGGAGATAGTTTTATATCACAAAACGAAAAAGATGGTCACCCTTACCTTACTGAGGCTGTATCTAATAATAATTTTATGAAGAAATTTCCACTTTGTTGCCACCTATTATTTATAATCCTATATATATGCAAGCAAATACAACGACATTAGAAAGTATTTGCAAATCTTATGAAATGGTTTATGTTATATTATTACTAGATATACCAGACCAGTCAAAATGACTGTTTTCGGTATTTCAATTTAAAATTCCTACTACGTGTAATATTTTTTTTTTCGTAATGATATCATGACTTTTCTAGTTATAACTAAATAATTAATTTTATAAAATTTATATTACTGTATATATGTTGTTAGTAAAAATAATTTGCGTTTTTTACTGGTATATCTAGTGTTATCGCTGGTATATCTAGTGTTAATTGAATATTTAATGTTTGCAGTTGCAGTTTTCTATCATCATTCTTTAACGTAAAATTAAGGATTTAAAAAATAAACTAAATAATTTCTAGAATTATTATTCACCACTCATCCTAAGGTTATATAGTGCTTGTCATTGTTAGAAAAAATTCACGGTGATAGTCCAATACTAAGTAGAAGTAAACCTATTATTCTTCTTCTTTGCGAAGGTTGGCAGACAATTCAGCTTCAACTTTCCTTCTTCTTCGCGAGGTGCAGCAGTTCTGGAGCACTCGCTATCCCGGTCTACACCCTGATATTACGTAGCCAAGACTTTCTTTTTTAACCAACTTGTCTCTTGCTCGCGATTTTTCCCATCATGATCAGTTGTAGTTAACTTAACCTATTGTTAACTCACCTTTAACCAAATAGAGTACCAACTTACTTACTACCTTATAATAAATGGATACTGCGATGGTACAGTGATTCAAAATAAATCTTGGCTTCCTATAATAAGAGGCGCTATTTGGATTTAACCTGCAACATCTTTTTCCCAGTTCTCCATAAAAATGTCTCCCACCTATGTACACAATGCGTTCATGCGTTCGATCCGTGCCAAACCACATTGAACAAGCGTTGTGCATTGTCATCCGCTCCTCCAGAAATGTGGAGTCGCGTGCCCAGCAGTGGCACGTATATAGGCTGTGAGAAAAATGCACTAAAAAATCTTCCTAGCAATGTTTTTGATGTCCGACCGGAAGTCTATCAATTGGTGAGCCCGCCTTAATAACATACGATCCTCAGTCACTACTTATGTAATACAGCTACTTACAGCTAAATTTTTATTAGTAGTACTAATAGTATTTCTCTTATAACTCATTGATATTATCATCGCCAGTAATTCTAAGGTAGTCCACTACTAGATATAACTAAGCCTCCCTCTTACGACGCGCCTCCTATCCCGATCTTTACCTATTTACAAACAGTTTCTACCAGCTGCAGTGAGCACATCATCGTTTTATCTACGAATCTCACCCAACGTTTGCAAAGACACTGTCTGCACTCCAGCACTATGTAATAGTCTCAAGCTATTTATAAAAAATAATTGGTAATGGTTATAAATAAACAAATAGTTTAGATTGATACTGCGCGTTTCGATTGTGCTGTGCCTAAACGAAATACGGTTTCGTTATGAAATTGTTACTCTGGACCATACGGGGATTAACCCGGTCGGACGGCAGTTTGTGATGGCATGAATGAAATGTGCCCTATCAACCGGATAGGGATGTTTTGTATTCTATCTTTATTCGTTTCGTGTGGATGGTAACAATTTAAATCTGATTTCAATTTGATTTTTGTATATAGTCATCTCTTGTGCATCAGAATAATTCCTACTATTGGTACACACACACCTTGCTTATTAAAGTTAGATGGTGAACATAGAGATATTGCGCTAATATACGTTAGTTGCGAATTAGTACGATAACAAAAGTCATGAAATTATCGACAATCTACTTTCTAAGCCACGTCTCTTACTTTAAATCGGGTAATGTTACAATCAGAGAATGCAACGCGGTGGTGTTTCCTACTCTGAAACTTTCAGCCAAGGTTAACAAAGGGTTTTCTGCCGTTTCGATTGCATAGGAATATCAGCCTTATCTGAGACTGAATACAAACTAGAGTTGTTGGCAAAGTAAATGGGGTTTTCTATGTTGTTTTCTGATCCAACTTATTTGTGAAAACATGAGAAAACGAGACAACTATAGAAGTAGTTGTAATGAGATAAAAAGAGTAGGAAATACGCTAAATTTACGAAGCCACAGGTGGTGCACCTCGAGTACAGGCTGAAGAAATGTGGAACTCGATTTTATTGAATGAATTGTAGCATAAAAAATCAGTTTAACTCATATTTGACGATTAAAAACCATAAAAACTTTATGAAAAAGTGTATTACTTTCTTATAAAATTTTATTGTTTAAATTATTTTCCCATACAAAGTTGAGAATTTCTGTGTACGAACTGGGTCTTTTTTTCAAGACTGGACTGGACTCAAAATTTTAAGTGATTTCAAAAACAAACGCCAGATGAAGATTTTTTGAATTGGATTTACTTTTTAAACATTCTTATATAACATATTTTGTTATATTAATATAATTAATATACATTATAAAAATCATCATGGGCATTAATGAAGGCTCAGCCGTATATTTGCTTCTTATTTGTAGCCCTCATCTGCACGTGGTGCTATTCTACTCTTATCTTTTTGAATAATATATATTATTATATATTATAATAACAGTAAAAAGTACATATAAATTTCGGAAAATCCCGATAATCACTAATATATTACATGATTGGACAGGTTGTAACTTGTACGTGCTATCACTATTGTTTTCGTAAGTGTTGTGAGATGTTATTTATATAATATAAATTATTAGCTCTCCATTATGATGTTTAATTTACTAAATTCCACTTTCATTCCGGACTATAATCCGACATCGCTCTGATTTTCGGATTACCCCAGGTGCATTGTATAATATATGTACATATTTCTACACACACTGTAAGTTAGCAATCCCCCTACATAATTATAATTAATTACCTGAGGTGTTCTAGCCTTAATCTCTTCTCGTTTGGCGCTTATTTTATCGCGGTTACTCTTGTATCCGTCTTTTTACAAACTCGTACACCATTGCGTTACGCTCGCCTCGTACACCGTTTGCCTCCAAACTAGCTGGTCTGCGGCTACAGTTTCCCATCGCAATGCATCTAGGTCACATTTCATGCGACGTTTCAGCACATCTTTATATCGCAGTAATTGGCCGCTATGTTTTTGCTAACCAACCTGGGGTTCTGAGTAGAAGATGCGCCTCGCTATTCTGTCATCATCCACGCGGGAAACGTATCGAGCAACATGTCTTATAGCTGTATTGATTGATTGAAATTTTCAAAACGCACAAGTGAAATTGAATAAAAACATTTGAAATGGCGTCTATTTAAGTCTAGGACAGAGCCCATACATACACATGAAACTAATTGCTATGCCGACCGTGTATTTCTGGTTGTCCTTCCTCCGTACTCTACCGGTGTTAAATATAGCCTGAGACTTGTGCACCGCCAAACACTATTCAACTAGGAAGAAAATTACTAATACTTTGCGTAAAAATAAAATTAAAATAATGTACTGTAGCGTGCCCGCCGTACCTACTTCTTACGGCGACACCTGTGATCTTTACGGGGTTTTTATCTTCAAATGAAATTCTTCAAAATTATATTAATTGATTTTTCCATTTTATTGTACATTTATATCTTATTCATATTAATACCTTATTATAATTTACACTTTTCAATTTACATTTTATATATGTGCCGAACGGGTGACATGTCTATATAAAAGACGTCAATCGAACTAATAATTTGTTTTAATAGAAAACAATTTATTTCTTTTTTATTTCACACTTTAAATAACGAATTTAAAAAGAAATACTAAATTTAATTACGATTAACGAATTTAAAAAGAAATAATTATTAGAAGAGTAGTGGAAAATGTATATATATGATATATATATATATATATATATATATATATATATATATATATATATATATATATATATATATATATATATATATATATTACTAGTATAAGCTGAAACAAAAGCGAAAAGAGCTGTTCGACATGCAGAGTATACATTTTATTAGCTTTTTAAGTGTCTCTTCATGCCATTAAATTATTCGAGTATGACATATCTACTAAAAAGAAAAAACATGGATACGCTTAGGATAGGTACGCTTAGATCTTTTACGCGAAAATCTAAAGATGATAAAATTTTCTATCTCCTTGAGGATTGTTTTTTTTTATTTTCAGAAAATCATGCGTACGATCCTCGAGCCTAAACGGAGACTGGATGGAAGCTGGAGAGTCAGATGATGTGAGCATAATCGGAGAGTTAAAGGCGCACAGACTCCGTTGGCTTGGTCAACTGAAGAATATGTAAGAGTATGGTGCAGTTAAAAGGGCATACATGGCCATACCGTTCTGTCGTTCAATCAGTCGCCCGAGATACCGATGGAGCGACGCAGTAATTGCTGACCTGAGCGCGCTTCGAACAAACGATTGGCGAGAGGCAGCCCAACATCGTGACCAGTGGCGAGTTCTCGCTTCAGAGGCTAAGACACATTATGGTTCGTGGTAGTAACAGTAGTATCTCAACTAATTTTACTTTTAATTATATTCTACAACGAAATTTTAATTTTATTACTACATGATTTTAACCTGCGTGACTCATCATACACATACCAATCAAAGTATCAATCGCAAAAATCAAACATTCTTAATATATATTTTGTGAAAGCAATGATAATGTCCATACCCACATAGCGAGTAGCATTATTACTTGTTCCCACACAATCCAGACAGCTATTACGAGTTGACTTACCCAGAATGTTCTCCGTCATAAGTATTTCATTTGTATCTAAACAGTTGGAAAGGATTGCACTTACGATCTTAAGCTGTTTCGAAGCGGGGTTCGTTTCTTCACTGGACTATTGAGCGAACCTTAGCACAAATATTATGAGCCTAGTTGGAATTACTATTCAAACTAGGCTCATATTCTAGTAATATCAAAACATTGCTAGTTTTCCTTTAAAAATGTCTTATTTGTTGAGTTGACAAAAGCCATTTCATAAATTAATATATTTTTGAAAGCAATACATATTTTTCCTAGTAATATATAATGTTTATCATAGCAGTAGATAACTAGTAAAAAACATATCATTTCAAAAAGCCTACACTAATAGATAGTTGTGAGATCTATCATTTCAAATGGAAGTAGTATAAGGCAACAAAAAATCACCGGAGCATTCATAATTGAAGACAGGAACTGCTAACAAAAGTCGATAGCTAGGTGTAATTTTGAACCGTTTGCTATTTTTCCCATGGCTATTAGAGGACTCGGTGAAATAAAACTTCATTCTCTTATATATAATACAACTGTACAAACGACTAATGGAGAATCAGACAAAACCCATTTATGAAACGCAAATATATAAAAATGGACATAAATTGAAAGAATAAAAGAAAACTTTATTATATAATCCACAACACAGTAAACAAAATAATATAAACATATAAAATAAAGAAAAATAAAATAAATAATAATTATAGTAAACAAAATTAATATGTTATGACAAACAAAACTAATAGGAAAAGAAAAAACAAAAATAGAATCATAATAACAGTATGTTATCTATACTGCAGTATGAATTATGAAAAACGTCCTCACTCAGCAAAACGTCGCGGCAACCCACAGCGCTGATTTTCACTATGGCCTAATTTGGAAATACTAGAAGGCAGATTTTGGCTCAAGAGAGACAAATACTCATAGCGTTTTTTTAATTTTACTGATGTATCAGTTACCGATGTTGTAAGACTAATGAAATGCAAATTTATTTTAGTCATTGAAGGAATTCATAATTATATATCAATTCCATTTTAAAAACTACTTATTTTTATCTACTACTCTCTCTGAAAGCTTCTGAGCTCCTTAAATATATTAGTTTGCTTTCTTTTTATAGATGTATATGTATGTATATTTGGCATACGTCATACTGTGGTGACACATCGGGCGGCAGAAAGTTAGTCTTTTCGCAGAACATTACAAAAGAATGTTTGGTATGGATTTGATAGTCATCCGTTTAAAAATATTTTAACTGTAGTATATATAAAAAAATATAAAGTGATAAGTGAATTTGTCTATAAATAAATATTATAAATTAAAAAGAATTTTGAAAACCAGCAGGCCACCAACAACAGGCATTTTAACAGAAGACCTTGAACGCTTTTGTTGAAATACACTTTTATGACATTTATGTCCAAGATTTTTTTAATCTAGTGTTTTTGGTGTCGCAATGTTTTTTATTTTTTTAGAAGTCAAATCATCGTGTCATTTTATCTTTTTTACATTACAAATATCATATTGATACAAGTACGCCAAAGGCAAATTTATTGCCGGAAAAAGTAGTAGTTAAATAATAAAGTAAAGGTCTTAATTACATCTATTTACTTCATGAATCATGGATATCACCATACTACATACATATCGACGCGCCTGTTTCCCGTAGGGGTAGGCAGAGACCGCAGATCTGCATCTGCTACGATCTCGACATACTTTCCTTGTTTCCTTTCATCACCAAACTGCACCAACCTATTGATGAACTTGAATCCAAGCTGGGAGAAATTTCCCAAATTCCTAGGCAAGCGGATTGAGAAGGTACACGTTTTTACATCATCTTCAGGCGTAGGTTAACTTTTCAGATGACAAAACATGGTTGCTTGTAAAAAACGGGAGATCCGTAGACACATTTATATTTTTTAGTTAATATCGAATCGTATGCTATAAAAAAGTTAAGTTGATAATCTTTTCACATTTTAAAATCGATTAAGCTTCGTCGAATAAAGAAACAACACATGGGAATCATTCCAACTGTCAATCGAACGTCATTTTATGTAGGTGGACATTAAAATACTATGAATAATTATTTACATATCAGAATATGTTATTATTTGCAAAATAACAACATGAAATACTAGTATAAACGGACTTACTTTATATAAAAAAAATTGACAATTTATAGGGGTAACATTATTATTTGCGTATAAACATCTTATGGTTGTTGTCTTCACGTTAATGGTAGAGCCAAGCTGCAAACCAATACTTTGTCAAGAATGGCATATTATTTGTCTGTACCATGTATGGGCCAGCTCGCCCGGGAAAGTACCAAACTCCAGCAGAAAACCGCCGTCTGAGTGGTAGCTTAGCAACCGCCCTTCATCCGGTGAGCGGTTGAATTCCGAAGACCTAACCCCCCTCCCCCTCCTATAATGATAATACTTTCCTGAAAGGCCGGCAACGCTTCTGCACTGCCCATAGGCACTGCGGATGTTTATGGGCGGCGCTGATTACTTTCCATCAGATGACACGCCTGCTCGTTTGCCTTCCTATCTCATAAAAAAAAATACAGACAAACGGTCGCCGACCGCCAAGATGAAGATGGCACATGAAGAAGAAGAATACATACCATACATACCTATATTCACTCGATGCAGACGTCGGACTCACAAACGTTGAGTACGAAAGAACTACCTCCACCGCTTAGTCAATTAGGTCATCGAATAAAATTTATTTTTACTCTGTTTAACTTAAGTGAACGCGCTTTTATGTAAGCTCCTAGTGCTCCCAATGAACAAAATGTATGTATTATGTACATAAGTAAATGCCGATGATGTGTCCTCAGCGCGAACGCCGGACGGCAACCTTGACGCATGCGTGAGCAACGCCATTGGGGCAATGCTAATGCCGGCGAAACTAGGTCTAATTAAATTACAAAGCGGACTGATGCGGTTCTGAGGACACCTGCCGCAAACTGTTTGCCGCGTACTTAATATATATACGAACCATTTTAGGTCGACTAACCAAAATAGAAAATTGCATGTGAGTTATATAAATAGAAAATCGCCAAAAATCGCCCGCCACTGAGCTAATCGGACGGCCAATTGGCTCAATGGCGGGGCCTTCCTCCCGCGGAGTCTATAATCGCGGGTTCGATCCCCGCATCGGTATGTGTATAGACTACAAATATTTATTCCGAGTGTGGTAACCCCGACAATCTGCATTGGACAAGCGTGGTGGATTAACGTCCGTTCCTCCAGAAATGGAAAGATCCGTGCTCATCAGTGGAACATATATGGGCTGTTAAAAAAAAACCAAAATAGAAAATTGCGTGTGGGTACTAATAGCATATGAGACAATCCGTGCACTGGCAGGATTTCGTTCCTACCCATTCTTGTATCGGGGTGGTAGACATATTTAAATAGGTCGATTCTGGTTCGATTCTTACATTTTAATATTTTTTCATTCAACATATTAACGCAAAAAAGCGAAATATTTTATTGCATTTCAAAAAAAAAATACTGCGTCGAATGGTTTGAATCCCATAACTCGAAGCTCACTATAAAAGTTTGTACAGCGTTGAAACTGATTGTTTTTGAGAGATCAGATAGAAATTTTTTTAGAAATCATAAAAATTTTCGTGGCTGTAGTAGTAAGTTTTCATTTTGCGATGTACTACGTTTTTGCTTTTTTTCATCAATGTGTAGCCCCACAAACAAAAATCGGAATTTGTGATTTTGAATCACTTTAAAGATGCTATTATGATCATTAAATAAACAAAATCTCTAAAAATACGAACAAAAATATAAACATTTAACACAATCCACAATGTCTTCCGGGTGTACACTAACTGTTGCTCCTCGGCGTACAGCTATATCCAGCCGCACGGACAGACGCGCCCGTTAAAAACACTTCCATTGTATTGATTTTACTCGATTCCGTCCGAAGGAGACGGTGAGAAAGGTCGCCAAAGATGCCCGCCGAACAAACATCATATTGTTCCGGCGAGCTTTGATAATAACAATTGGAACAGATAAATTAATGTTTCAGAAAGAAAATGATAGATTTTCACAAGCAAATGTGGAAAACTTTTTAATTACATGAATCCTCTATAATCAACTGTATTTTAAGCATAGATAGTCAATTTTTTGATGGAATCGAACGGCGATCGGATGAAGTACCACATCCTTACAGAATATCGGCGTAAAGGAAAAGCAATTTACTGTCTAACAAGGTTTCCTTTAGCCCTTTATTTCCTTCTCCCTATCCTCTAACTTCCTTCTTTAACTCCCAAAGAAGACAACGCGTCTGCAGTGACCTTATTATTGAGGATGTCCATGTGCGGCGCTGGATGTACCATTATCAATATATACAGTGGATACGCGATAATCCGACAAACTTTTGCAGGGCGATGTCGGATTATTGAATTTTTCGGATTATCGACTTTGTCCGGTTGTTTGATTATAGTCGGAATTTTTTTGAATAGGAGTGCAACAAATTATAAGCAATAGAATCTACTTGATCTACGAATCATACTACATAATTATGTGTATAATATAGATGTGGAGTTTAAATCAAACTTCACAATGAAGAGATTTTATTAAAATAACATTATCAGTGCTATAGAACTTACAAAAACAATAGCAGCGGTACGTACAAATTACAACCTGTCCAATCGTGCATTATATTAGTGATCGTCATGATTTTCCGAAATTTTTCTATCATGATCCATCGTATTGTATGTATTCCATAAAAAATATATAGATTAAATTAATCCAAAATGTATCATCACTCCTAATAGTTACAAATGTAATAGTCTAAATGAGCAACAGCACTTGCCAATTGGATGGCAAGGTGGCAGCTGTCAATTATCGCCGACTGTCTTTTCTTTTTGATGGCTCATCGATACGGTGTTGCACATGTTTTCACATACGGTAGGTACATGACGATTTTTAACCAATTATTTTTTTTTGTTACTGTGTCCATTGTTATTATTTTCATTCGATATCAATGTTATAATACCTATACTAATTCTAATCATATCGATATATAATGTTATAATACACATACTATTATTTTTTTTATGGGATGGGATGGGATGAATTTAAACATCGGTTTAGTAATACTAGATATTATTTGGTCATACTTCAACCGGTATGCATCTTTAGTAACATTATTTTTTTAACAAAAAATCCCTAGCCGTTATGAATAATCCATTTAGTAATTTAATCAAAAGAGTCATCTCTATACATAATTATAGTTAAACTTTGACATTATGTTCTACTCCTATTTGCATATCATTTTACACTTATAAATTTAAATCCATGATCTAATCGTGTACCTAGTTAGCTTTCTAAACCAGCCGTAAAAATTCGTTAAAACTCCTTCCCCATTGTCTCAGTGTCGTCAGTCGACATTTTAAAAAGGGGGAGTCGGTGGGCGAACGAAAGTGGGGCGAACAAAATCAATAGGTGTACTCGGTGGGGTTGCTAAGTGAGTGAAACAGATCGGCACGGGGAATACGACTGGAGTGGACGACTTCTCTTTATTTTTTCTCATTAAATTATTGACCGTTATTACAAATTATAAAACGATTTAAATATTAATAATTTCATTATGAAACAAATTCATCAAAATGTTATATTTTTGCTAAATGACATCATTTTATGTCCAAGTTGAAATATTGTAATTTCGAGAAAACAAAATTATTTATATTTTTACATATTAAAAATTGATCAATTATTAATAAGGTATATATGTTGAGTAGAAATTCCAAAACCTGTTAAAAAATCTGATAATATTGTACAACAATAAATACAATATTATCAGACCAGTGCAGTACCTCGCTTTTGGCAACCACGGTTGCGAAATTTTCGCGCCTATTTTATTTATATATACTTTATATATTTATCGTTATCTTTCTTCTATTCGTCTTGATATTTTTCATTTTTGACGAATTTAATCATCTATGGTTGCTTTTTAATGTATCGATATTTTTTTTATTATTATTAAGTATAATCGAGACGTACGTAAAGCGCGCCATGAGTAAACAAATGAGGTCATTTGAATGGTTTATCTAACTAACCCCCAAATTGAAAAATAAAAATGGAGCCGGAACTTGAAAATACGGAAAAACGTGAAGTTTTATATGTTAGTATTTATTTTTACCACGAAATCTATTTTGATCGAAATTGTTCAAAAATATGCCAAACATTTTTAGGCACTGCAGTTTTTTGCTGCTCACACTTTCCAACATCGAACGTATTTTTCCCGTCACTAACGCAAAATAGAAAATGAATTTCGTCCATCGTAGAGGGTTTAGCCCAGACGTGTACCTACACAAACACGTGGTAAATAAACCAACGTTTGGGTCCCTCGTTTCAATGGCATCTAGTTTTGGCTAAAATATTTTTTTTTATTTACGTGTCACTGAAACTTGTACTTTGATACTTTACCATTAAGCATAGTCACTCTCTTGTACTAAATAAAATCACGCCATCTTTTAAGCGCAACTTGCCTTGAAAGATTCATCACTACTCTATGGATAAATAGCGATCTAGTATGATGTGTTTTCCTCGAAACTTCTTTCCAGGCAATACTACACTGTAGGATCAACCTGCAGCGGTATTTGCAAATCAATACAATATTCTTATCTTCAAATCTCAAACGCAGGCAATGCTTCTACAATGCCTCTGGTGTTGAAAATGTCTATGCATGACTTCAATTACTTTCCATTAGTCTATATATCCATTACTAGTTATAAAATCCCCATACAATTTATCTTACTTCCATTTATAGGTAGATGTGTTGTTAATTTTGTTTAAAATAAATATAATAACTTCTATGTCACCGTGCTCTTGGCAGAGCAGTTGTGGTCGTTATTTATAGTTTTGACGTCAGTTCAACCAGACGCCACCATTCATTCTTCACGGTTGCCTTCTTCATGCATTCATGTAGATTGATAGCGGTCTTCATCTGGTCTGTCTACCATATGGGAAATCTGCCACGCGCTCGTGTCCTTCCACTTTTCCCTCCCAAAATCACACCCCTAACCATACCCCTGGTAAGGCCAACGACCTAGCTGGGAGAGAATACAGCGGCCTTGGAGTCTAAATAACTCCAAAAATGTCTGGTGATGAAGGCAAGGGGAAACCGCTGCACTATCATCCCACGAAAATCGTCATGAAATAAAAAACATCTGACATAAAAAATAAAAAAAATATATAGTGCTTCTTTTGTCCCTTCAGGACAAAGATAAAGCTAAATACTAGCTAAAAGCTAGAATAGTAATTGATATATTAGATATGAAATATGGTAATTATTTTTATTTGGTTTAAATAAAGTTATTACTGCAGTTTATCGCCGGACATGGATATCCGACTTGTCAGTGATACTAATAGATTATTTTTAGCTGGCAAGTACGTTTTAACTATGCGTACACGTCCTTAACACCAGTCATTTTAGCCGTCTGGCGGCGTCCGATGGAATGCATTTTTAAAAGGTCCTATTATATTATACAAAGTAATACCAAGTGTGACAACTAACAAGAATTCGCCACATATTAACTTAAAACATTCTCGTGTAATATTGTAGTTCTACCGTTTTAAAAAGCTCAGTATACATAAAATACTTGTAAGGTGTGAGATTCTGGATTCAAATCCCGTTCGAAACTTAAATTGGTTTATAATACAAAAATTGCTTTTCGACTCTCTGGATGTGACCAGTACCTATATGGTTTTCGAAAACATCGCATCAAATTCTCTTTCAGTAACAAGGTATTATAAGAGAACCTCTCAAAACTTACTCGTACATACATACATACATATCGTCACGCCTGTTTCCCGTAGGGTTAGGCTGAGACCACAGATCTCCATCCGCTACGATCCCGGCACACCTTCCTTGCTTTGTCCACACTCATCCATCTTTTCGTCCATCCTTCCTTTCACATTCATCGTAGTGAAACGGCGCTGGTAGTCACTTTTCACCCTCTCAGAACTAAGGCTACATAGAACAGACAACTAAATTTTTATCACATTATACTCATAACTACACTAAGATTATCTGTATCGTGGATACCATCGCATAAAAAAATGAAAAAGACAAAGACCTCAACTTACATAAGGCATACGCATACATACAAATAATCCATTTGGATATTCTTCTGCAGCTTTATCATCGTTGTGTTTTTTTTTTCAATTTAAATAGAAATTACACCCACGCGATATTTTCCTATAAGGCTGTGTGTACAAGTAGAATACGGATACCGAAAGGCGTTGGTTACATCACACGTTACCGATGCTCGCCTGAATCAACAAGTATGAATCTACGGGCGAAGGTGCTATCTATAGTCCAAACATAAAAATTAAATGCTTCAGCATCAACATTTTACTGTTTAATATAATATTTTCATTTTTGTACAACTAGAAACATACGATCTAAACCATCATATAAAAATAATTATTGTTTTGTTATGCCACTGATATAATATGACTATTGGCACAGTTCATTTGTGCAAAAACACTGTAATAAATAGCGACCATCAGAATGTATACCAATATGTGGGACAATGAATATTTCATTTATAAATCGTTTAATTTATATTGCTTGTATATTTTCTGGAATAAATTATCTGTATGAAATTTGATACTATATAAGAAAAATTATTTCGTTTCTTACCAATTCTTTTCAACAGAATCAGTTTTATATAGTAGAGGAAAAAATATGACGATTAAATATTATTTTAAAAGTCTCCTTAAAAAAAAGAATTTTGATTTTATGTGACTTAATCAGTTTATTATAAATTAAAGATATACAGATTTGGTTGGATCGCTTCATTCAATATGTACTGTTAATTTGAGTTTCATAGTTCCTCCCAATCATACACACCTCTCTTTCTTGTCCCATTATCATCACTCATACTTTACTTCACTTCTCGATAGTAAGCCAGGCATCTGCAGTGTCCCTTAGTGTATGTAGTGGGACTCCGTGATTTCATTAGATGACCCATTATACCAGATATAAGTTTCCATTCCGATTATGGGTTGCTACATGCCATTTACTCTTTTATAACACCTAATTGGTAATATATTTTATAAATAAAAGATTAAAATGTTATCCAGTACTATGAATACGGCTCTTCACCCTTGGTTACGCGCACATATGCAGTCTCATGTACGAGCTATATTGGATTTTGTTTATGCAAAATGGCTTCCCTTTGGTCCCTTACTTCGTGAAATTTGTAATTACTTTTTAGTTTTCAGCATTATTTGCTAAATATGACCAGATTATTTATTTGCACGAGTTCAGGCTGATATATTAGTCGTTCATTCTAATATAACTAGACAATGGTTACAAACAACTTAAACAGATTTGTGGGTGAAGTTTCTAGGTTAGATGGCATGGCGAACTTCCCAAGGCGGTTGACAATACCTGGACGCGTGCAAATGAAAATCGGACTAGACACCATCTACAACAAATTCCCCAAAATTGAGGTAAAATTTCAATAACAGGAGATAAAAAAGAAGTAAAGGAAGGGGAAAGGAGTTAGGCATTGGGCTTACTCACCTAATGTAGTGCAATAGCAAAGATAGAAGTAGAAATACATAAGATGTTATGTGATAAAATTGACATTTTAAGAATTGATGTTGTGAAATGTGATAAAAAAAATGTTATAAATTTACTTGTAACGTGGCATTAACACTAAAAATAGTTGAATACGATTTGTATTTTCCTCAAAAATTAATTGTAAAACCGAAATGACTAAGGTATAAATGACAAAATACTACATGACTATATTGGTTTTAGTATACTGAACTTTGAACAGTTCAGTAGGCACTTTATGATTAAATTGAATTGCACATTATTCACTTATAACACCGGATACTTCTGTTTCACAGATTACAAACCATCTCCATAGACAAATGTTTGAACAAAGACCTATTTTTACACAAGTGATGTCACAGGTGGGTCGTTAAAGCGATCGGATGTTTTACTAAAAACACCCATTATAATTGGACTCGAATCGCATAACTTTTGACTAGACGTCCAAACAAAGAGTGGCCTATTCATAAGAGGCTAGATTTAAAAACAAATCACACTGCGAAATGACCTTCTGAATAATAGTGAATGGGTCATGTTTTGAATATTGCGATTATGTTCCTGCGCATTGTCTTAGAACTATGAGATGGTACGGCAAGAAACAATAGGTTTCGTGAAAAAAATAAAATTTATTGGAATTCTCTTATGTATCTTTATTTACATTTTTATAAATAATGTTTATGTTTACTTCTTTTCATTCACTCCATCCACGAAAAACATACCTTGACCAAATTGCTGAACTTTATAAAGAAAGGCCAGGTCAAGAGTACCCTCAACCGGTGGGCTTACATGAGGAGAATAATGAGTGTGGAGGAAGCAAGGAAAGTATGCCGAGATCGTAGCAGATGGAGATCTGTGGTCTCTGCCTACCCCTACGGGAGACAGGTGTGACGATATGTATGTATGTATGTACGACATTTTTCAAAGGCCAACAACGAACTACTATTACTAAACGCCTATTAGAAAACCAATATTAAATAAATATTGCTTTTCTAATAAAACACTTGCTCGTTTGCTTGTCCCCCCCTCCCCCATCCTATATAAAATATTAGCATTTTCTTTCCCACTGTTAAATAAAATGCTTATCTATTTATTAATATTTTTACCCATTAACCTTCAACCACTTCTTTTTAAGTGTCACCCCTATCGCCTGGATGAATGACGACCAGTAAGGTGCGTTTTTCCCCAACCGTCAATCTACACATCACCACTCTGTGGAACCAACTACCTTCAGTTGTATTTCTGAACCAATACGATATTAGAACCTACAAAAAAAAGCTTACTTATATTTCAAAGGCCAGCAAGGTATCTTTAATGCCTCTGGTGTTGCGGATGTCTATGAGAAGTGTTGATTGCTTTCCATCAAGCAACACGCCTACTTGTTTGTCTCCCTAACCCTTTAAAAAAGGAGGAATTGTCTACTTTGTACTTTACCACGAATATACACATTTTGTTGCTACGTAAAGTAAAATATGATAATTCAACCCGGTGTATTAAAGAAAAGAATAAAGGCAAAGACCGGCCTGCTTTAAAAACTTATTCTCAAGGTAACTCGCATTCAAGGTCTCAGAAATATTATACAGGTATGATGCATAAAAATCGACCTAAATTTTATTTGAATACCTCAAGTGCACATTTTTCATGTTTTTGTAATGCATTCTTTTTATTATTCGTCTAGACGAAACTGCATTTGGACAAGGTCGCTGCATTTGCGGGAAGTGTTTTTGTGTATCCCACTGTACCTTGGAATTGCATAGGGTTGTGAGGGAGTTTTGTAAAAATATCGAATATTCAAAACAAAAATTGATCAAGGGCAAATATCACTTCACTTGATGACCCCTCTTTTAATTAATAGTATGAAATATTTTGAAATAAACTCTTAAAATAGTACCACTCTTCGATACTTGACACGGGACACGGAACTTCCCGAAATTTTATTATTTGCTAATTTCGAGACGTCCCATGTTTTCGCAGAAAGTAATTTCTGTGTAGTAGTTTTCCAGTAAGTATTAATTTCCGGGGACTAAACATTTTCCCCCTTTTTCTACTGGACTCTCTCCCTCCCATTAATTTCCTCGACCTTTTATATCTATAGTATAATTTAATTCCCTCGGTAATAATTATCAAAACTGTTCAAGAAGTTGAAATCGGAACAGCCCTAGATTGTTATAATACATATATCATACAGATATAGACCTCCTTTAGAACTCGACGTGAGATATTCAAATTTTCGTATAAATTTGTTTTTATGTTAATATTATTTGAACACAGGATGATCTCAATGTGCAGCGTTTACAAGCATGAAAAGTTACCTGCGTACGACAAATTATCATGATATCTAAATTTGATTTTTCCGATAAAAGTGTAAAAGCTTCAGGGTCAACTAGGTATGTTATTTTAAACAAAAATACCTTGCTTTATTATTTTATGCTATTTGTTTATCAAGACAAATATTTTTTTTTGAAAGTTGGCAATTTTTTTTATGGGATAGGAAGGCAAACAAGCAGGCATGTCACCTAATGGAAAGCAATCAACACCACTCATAAACATCCGCATTGCCATAGGCAGTGCAGAAGCGTTGCCGGCCTTAAAGGAAAGTGTCATTATGGTAGGGTCGAGGGGGGGGGTTGGTTGAAAAATATATATAATTGTGTATATTGAGAGTACCAAAGACTCAATTTGTCATTATATATAACATCCTTTTTCATATTGAAACTCATGGTTTTACCGGGCGAAGCACGGCAGCTAAGCTACCACTTTGACGCTAATTTTCTGCGGGAGTGTAGTACTGAGTGTAGTACTTTCCCGGGTGAGCCGGGCTATTCATGTTACAGACAAATATGCCATTCTTGACAAATTACACTACAAAGCAAGCGGTATTTGCAGCATTTAAAAGCGGTTCGCCTGATGATAAATAAAATTAAATTAAAAATGTATTCCTCAGGGTAATGCGTGGATAATAGGGAGAAAACGAGAGTAAACGTTAAAATAACATACACAATGTTCACAACAAAATAACATCCGTTCATAATTATATATTACTAAGTATAGAACTAAAAACAAACAATGGTAAAAATATCTTGCCATAATATTTCATCGCTTTGTTAATTACCTTTCATATTAAGCAATTGAATGTTACGAGTTTAAAAGGATGATGTCGGTTTTAGCTATTAATACATTATACGGACGCAAAAAATCAAAAACGTAGCTAATCGCAAAATGAAAACTTACCAGCAGAGCCAAAGGCCAAAGCCAAACTTTTGAGGTTTCTGAATAAATTGTATATGAACACTTAAAAACAGTCAGTTTAAACGCTGCACAAAATTTTCTTTTGGTCGTAAAGCGGTGAAACTCAGACCATTCGACGCAGTACTTTTTCTGATCCGAATATACAATAAAAAATATTTGTTGTCTGTGTCATTTACAACGTTTTTGCTTTTTTGCATCCAAATGGATTTAATGTTTTCTATAAAAAGAACTTTTTATTATTCTTGAGTGGTGTAATTAGATCAGCTATACAATAAGATCGTTAAGGAGGCCAAGACTCACAAAGAGTTATAGAGCCGCAGGAAAGAGAAGTAATACGCAATAAAAAAACTATTGCATCTGTGTCATTTTTACATCGTTTTAACCTTTTGCGTCCATTTTTATAAGAAAAATAATAATAGACGGCAGCAAAAATTCGTCCAGGTTAATTTCAGTTGAGCCCCACATACATAAGTACGCAAGTACCTACCACTCACATCGTCGTCTCGCGTAGTTTCGACACAAAAAAAGCGAAATTTTCGCCCGTTTCAGGGATAATTGCGGATAGTGCAATTTAGCTGTTGGATGGAGAATTAAATGGTGTAGTGCCAAAAAGACGGAATACAGTGCAGGAAAACGATTCAGAGCGTAAATTGTATAAAACTAAATTTTTTATATAATTTTTATGAGAAAATATTACTATATTTATTCTCACTAAAATGAAACCATTAGGAAAGCCGATCAAAATAGACAATGTTAGTGTACCGCTTTGATCAGTCAATTATTTTTCTCAGTTCTGAAGCATTGAGACGCCTAAATACTTATTGTCAGCATAAAAATATTATATATTATGTATCGATGCGACTAAGTAACCAACAAAGATCAAATTAATTAACCTGAATTTGTATAATTGGACTAAACTAGACCTAAAAAGCCAAAAGACTAAAGTCACCGACAAAGTCTTTCGCATTAGCAAACTAAAGTGGCAATGGGCTGGTCACATTTGTCGAAGATCCGACAATGGTTGGAGCAGACGAGTGCTAGAGTGGAGACCGCATCACGGCAAACGTAGCGTGGGACCCCCGGCTAGATGGTGCCACGATCTGCGCAGGGGAGCTGGCAGAAACTGGGGCGTGCAGCCGAAGATCAGGCTAAGTGGCGCTTCTTGGAGGAGGCCTGCAGCAGTGGACTGTCGCAGGCTGTTGATTGAATGATTGTATAATTGAATAATAGCTGTTACAGAGAAATCACCAGGCGCACATAACCTACTAACACAAAATATTGTGTTGAACAACATAAAGTCCGAAATATTGCTTACATACCAATAAATATAACGTTGTCAACGCGATGAGTCAGCCGCTCCAGTGTTATATACGATTATTCAGATGAAGTGTGCTGTGCATTTAATTACATCCTAACTTACAATTTACTATCTTATACAACTTTAGTTATATTAGACAAGCCCGCATTATGGGTACTACCTACTAAAAATGCTGTATCTGCTTCTGAGAAAAATTAGGAAGATGAAGATAGAAAACAAAAATTGGGGGAAGGGGACAGAAAGTGTGTGTTCTGTAACTCTCCGCACTTACCAAATGAAACTCAGAACCAAAGCCTAAAAAAACCTACTTACTTAGAAGTCTGCCATTTATTTAGGAGAGTTCATTACTTAGATATTAATAGAAACACATGTATTTCATCAGAAAAATCAACATGAAAATATCGGACACCCAACTCCTTTCCCTTTCCTTTATTTCCTACTTTCCTTCTCACTATTCACATTCTTTATCTTCCTTTAGATAGAGCATCTGCACTGTTTTTTAGATGTCAATGAGCAGTGGCTTATTTAGCTTGTTCATTTGCCTATTTCTTACTTAATAAAAAATAAACCCAAATCACCTTTACATTTAGTGTTATTGTCCAATGACTGGAATATCTTTTTATGCAAAAGAGCTGGCGGATAACTTAAGGATAGGTTCATCAAAAGTGAAAAGAATAAAAGAGAAAAAAAAACAAGTAATATAAAAAGAAGTCAATTCCTACTTTTATATCCTACTAAATATAAGAGACTTCTTATACTCCCATATAAAACAATTTTTAAAAAAGTGTATTTGAACTTGAGAGGCTGAATAAAAATTATTTTATTAATCACTGAAAATTTGAACATATATATATATATATATATATATATATATATATATATATATATATATATATATATATATATATATATATATATATATATATATATATATATATATATGGAGAGCGTGAACTAATAGTAGGAAATAAAAAAAAAAGATTAGAGAGACTCACAAAAACACATCTAAAACCTTTTAAACTATATATGTTTTACGTAACAAATATTTTCCTTAGGAAGCTTGTAGGTAGGTACACGAATAAATTTCAACATGGCATCTAATAATAGTTATGATGTGCAGATTAATTTAAAGGAGGTCAAGTTCCATGCGAAATTATTTCATGCCCTTTTCACACGCATTTGCGAGCGTGCGATATGTGATACGGGCTCATTTTTATTTATCTCCAAAGCTATCGTATCCTATAATAATATAATATAAATGCTAACTCTACATCTTTAGACACCTTTAACGCGCTATTATAAGCAGACAAATTGTTCAATTCACATTAAGTGACAATAATCTAATTGGTAAAAGTGTGGGCTTTTGATCATGAAACCTTGGGTAACGTTACTTATATGTTATCACATTACTCTACAGATGGTTAAATATTTTTTTCACAGCTCATATATGTCCCACTGTTGAGCATGGGCCTTGCCATTTCTGGAGGAAATGACATTAACCCGCCACGCTTGTCCAACGCGGACTGCCATGGTTACCAGACTCGGGGTAAGTATCTGTAGGCCATACATAAATGTATTTATTCCAATGCGAAGATCAAACTCGCGACCATTTACTTCGTGGAAAAGGGCCACTGGGCCAATTGGTAGACGAATAAATTAAAGCATATTTACAGTTGCATTGCATAGTTATCAGTTTTTGTAATAGGTATGTACAAATAATCTATTATTTCCAAGTTTGAACAGATTTATTTTTGTAAAGTGATTGAAGTTTCGTAAAATTATCAATAATAACAACAACAGTATAAAATACGTAACAGAGATTTTTTATCACTGCCAAAAAATATAAATACAAATTACAAAAAAGAAGCTAAAGATGATTAAAAATGTTATGTGTACTTTTGCATGCATGTAACAAAAATATGCATTAAAAGCATTTCGGCCTCACATAGCGTGTTGTGAGGTTTACAATTACGTTATGAATTCCTAGAAAGTAACGCAAAGTGACAAACATATCGAATATCGTCCATTACAGGTTTGACCTTTTTTTCTAAAGATGTTTTGTCTTAGATTTGCACCATGAAAAATCACTATATATATATCATACATTTTCATATTGAAACTCATGGTTTCAGCTGAAATAGTGTGTTTTAACACACGCTCACTCAACAATATAACCATTACTAAATAATATTAGATAAGATAAGCCTTTATTCGCTGACCAGATATTTACAAATAATAATATTAACACAATATTAATTAATAGCTATAAGCAGTTTTTTGCCAGGTTGTCCTTTGACATAGGCATCCCCTAGTTTCATCCACTTTTCCCTGTCCCGGCTTAATCTTTTCCATCCCTTTGGTAAATCGGCTTACCATCATTTATTCCAAATCATATTACTTATTATTATATAGACTAAAAAGAATACTCGAAACAAAAGTAAACTGGACATATACATCGACTAGAAAATACTTTATAGGCCGAGAAAGTGGTGGAATGTATTCCATGGGATTGTAGCAAAGAAGACTAAAACAATGGGTGATGTGAAACTTTTACCTAAGGATTTAAGGAATGCGCGTGAAAGATTTTTGTCGAGGGATTCGGAGATGTCTACGCAATGGGGTGACAACGGGCAACGAATGATATGCATTACATTAACAATACGTTATTATTAGTTTAAAAAATACATATCCCAAAATACTCCGAGAAAACCATTACGCAATATGACTTAGTATCTGAGTAGTTGTTTTTAGGTTAGTTAAAGTGGGAACTGTCAAAGGCATCAGCTCATTAAGAGTTTACCATTTAGCTTTTTTATGGGATAGGAGGGCAAACGAGCAAGCGTGCCGCCTGATGGAAAGCAATCAACGCCGCCCATAGACAACCGCGACGCCGCTAGAGTTACGGAAACGTTGCCGGCCTTTTATGTATGTGTAGGCTTGTTTTTTGAAGATGCCAATATAATATCGGTTCGGAAAGGTCGCTGGTTCCACAGAGTGTTGGTGTGTGGAAGTTTAGAGAGAAGCGCATCATAGTAGATCCCCACTCATGGTAGGGGTGAAACTTTAGCTAAACGTTCCTTAACTTAGCTAATGTTTCATCGTCAAAAGATAAAAACAAATATATCCATTGCGACGTGATATCACACTTCAAGGGTACAGTCGATCGCGAGTCGGAAATATGCATTCAGTATCTATTCCAGTTGTAGACCTTCTCATCTAGATAATACAGCTCACTTCTTATTACAACGAATCGTGAATGCTTAGGATTAGAGTCAAGTTATCAGTTTGACCTTTATTGCAATGACCATCACTCTTGTTGTACTTGTTTATGAAATTAGGTTTATTTAATTAGATAATTGACCATGACTTATGGATTACATTCGGATGAACAATACATTCGGATGAATAAAATGGATATTAAATGTAGCTTGTGAACTATAACAATCTTCATCATTAGCATCAGACTGCGGCAATACACTGCTAGGTATAAACCTCCCTCAATATGCGTCACCTAGCCTAATTTTCGGCTACACGCGTATACATAGTTTCTGTCGGCCCCACTGCGAAGATCATTTCTCCATCTAGTTGACTTCCCACACTGAGTTTCACATCCTAAATTATGTTTGTCAACACGCGGTCTCCATTCCAGCACTCGTCTGCTCCAATGACTAATGGTTTTCTTACAAATGTGACTGCCCGTTGCCTCTATATGTGCTAGCTCGAACATAGTCCATGTTTAGGGTGTTATTTATGGTGTAAGGGATTTCATGAAATATCCGCAAGATATTTAATTAAATAATTTCAACAATCTAAATTTTCAAGGTTTTTAATTTTGTTAATTTTATTTTCATCTCAAGACAAATGTATGTAAATCTCAAAATAAAAAAGTAATTCTCAATTCACGCACTTTACCCTAAGTATAAACACTAAAAAATTAAATTATTAAAATTTAATTATTTTTAGCTGCCAACGAAAAATCATTATTATCAACAAATAATCGCATCAAAAGATTTTTTAAAACTTATATTATTATTATTTTAGATGAAAGTAAACTATACAATACTAAACAAATACAACTCTAGAAAGATCAAACAATTCAAAAAGTCGATGAAATCAAATCGTCCTCTCGAGTACGACAGCTAGTATAGTAGTAAACGAGCACAAGGTCAGTGTGATCTAGGTCGTTAGGCTAGCGTTTTGGTGCCTAACTAGCGAGCTATATGTAGGCTAAACAAGTGCTGAGGCGATTACTTCTGTTTTTGGTGAATGTGATCTTTCGCAACTTATGATTTTTATTTTTAATAAAATTGACAACTAATGTAATAATCATTTGTGGTAACGTGTGATCTCTATATATTTAAAGTACCTACAGTTTTAACTATAATTTGAAAGTGCAATACATAACTAACCACTACATCAACCTATCTTATTAAATAATTGCTTATACACATATGAAATTATGTAAATAATATATTGTATAGTAAAATTAATGTAGAATATATCTATCTATCTGGAACAGAATTATATTTAATAAGTTTTTCTGATAAAAGAAGATCTAACAAAACACAGATACACAAAGAAAAAAAATAGTTATTACTCCAGAATTTTGAAACCACATTCAACGTAGCGTCTCTTTAGTGAATAAAAAGCTAGTCAGATAGACCCATTTCTTAGTTTTTTCGCCAGCTAAGGTAACAACATTAAAACAGAATCGTTTTTAAGTTTTTAAAATATTAAATCTATGTATTTACACTACACTTAGAGAATTGAATCTACATTTACAGAATTATTAAGCTATTCTTAAATCTCTATTTCACAAAGGGTATATACATCACATCTTAAAATGAAAAGCTCTTTTCATAGATTGACTGTTTAAAGACATATGTATGTATAATATATGGAAAAATGTGACCCAAATAAAAGCAAAATATAAAGCTTAGAAATTGAGTTAATTGAAATTTATTTATACAACGAATTTTGATACATAATTTTTGTGACATAAAATGCCAGAGGTTGCCGGTTCTTATACGAACAAATATGTGAAACGAGGTAGAAAATTATAGGTTTTATAAGTTTCGTGTAGAATTCACGTTAGTGGATTTAAGTTAAATATGGCAATGCTTAGTTTACAAAATCACGCAAACAGAATATTTGGCGCAATCGAAATTGATCTGAAACATAAAAAATGGCATAATTAAGAAGCTACCAGGCACAAATAAGAAGCACCTTCTATTGACTTCAAACCTACTGTAATGTAATCTTTTCATATATAACACGTTCATCAGCCTTGGATTTTATTTTAGTTGAGTATCTTTTGTTTTTTTTTTCACAACCCATAAGGGGCATACTGCAAGGCACGAGCCTCTCCATTTCTGAGGGAATAGATATTAACTCACCACACTTGCTCAAGGCGGATTGCCGGGGCATCCAATATAAATACAAGTCAAATATTTGTAGAATTACAACTATATTTATCACGATGGGGAAAACAAAGCCGCGACTATGAAAATGGTAATGTGTGTGTGTATACGTATTGTATAATATGTATTTAAATTTATAAAATTAGCTTTAATTTTTCTTTTGTACAAGCTGCACCACCTTCAAATCAATCTTCTTTGTTTCGCCGGCAGGTTGATTGTTACAGAATGCCTAATGGCATTAATTTCACTTGATGTACATACATATTATGCAAAAAGTTTAAATATATAAATAAATATTTATAAACAAATTTATAAATATACTTAATTAAATAATTCATTAAATATACTTAGAAAATTATTACTTTTTATATAATTTAAAATATTTGTACTTATTGGGATACGTTTATATTACATATCCCAGTACAAAATTCTAAAACTCGACAAACAAAAAACAAAGTTTTCAATTGCGAACCCACTTATAGTACGAGGTAACAAACGACATAACGTCGACGTTGTTTTTCGTCGCAGCTGGTCGTTTTTCGTCATTCCTAGTCGTTTTACGACGTTTTTTATACCCGTGCTCGGCGCTAGTTCGTCGTTTTGTTTTCCACGAATTTCACCCGGTTTTCAGG
This sequence comes from Baronia brevicornis, assembly GCA_031353405.1. Classification (NCBI taxonomy): domain Eukaryota; kingdom Metazoa; phylum Arthropoda; class Insecta; order Lepidoptera; family Papilionidae; genus Baronia; species Baronia brevicornis. The sequence continues at coordinate 189,133 of JASFAT010001121.1, forward strand.
CGGACTGCGATTCACGAAAAAGCATTTTTTGACCATTGACACGAATGGAGTAGCTTACGTTTTTATAAGTAAGCACAAATTATTTTTATTGAATCAAAATTTTTAAAATTTACTGGATAATTCTTTGATTATCATAAACATGCAAGGCAATGCATACAATACTAGATTTATTATAAGTTTTTGTTGTTACTCTTACTATTAAAATATTTTTCAATTAATTAATACAATACAATATTATTTGAATAAATATTGTATATATTTTTTGGGATCCTCTATTAAAGTATTATATGACTTGAAATACACGATGCCTAGCTTTAATTGGAAGTTTTATTTGTACACGATAATTTGATAATGAATATCGGCTATGATGTTGAATATATATCTTAAAAATGTTCATAAGATCGTAAGTTATAGCAAATTGGACGAAATTCTATTTTAAGATGTTATAACGATTTCAAAAACTTCAACAGTAATTCTGTTCAATGTAAATATCAAACTAAATAATAAAATTATAAATCTAAGTAGTCTCTATCCCTGCTCGTATTCCGATCCATTTCGGCTAACTAGTTATTACGAGCGATCGACAGACATTGTCCGCAGTCGTTTCGAGTGCGACACGAGAACGTGACATTTTTGTTCCACGAAATACGTATCAGTTTACGTTAAATACACGTATAATTCCGGTGGGTAACGTTTTAACTGGCGTCGGAAAATATGATCAATCTATTTTTGTTTTCTTTTTTATAGCAGGGCTTGCAAACCAACATGCGGGTCACCTGGTGGTAAATGAGTGAAGTAGGTACCAGACGCGTCTTGGATATCTTGCCGGTCTTTTAGAAAAGGAAAGCGTTAGATGTTTTTTGAATTAGTTTCGTAGGTACTAGTAAAATTTTCATTATCATCAAGAACAGCTAGACATATTTGCTAAACATAAATATATGCCATCTAACCTGATCTTTAGCCAATCAACCTCCCTGCACAGATTGTCATCCCGTCTGATCATAAAGCGTCCCACACTACGTTTGCCAAGACACGGTCTCCACTCCAGCTCTCGTCTACTTCAATGGTTGTCGGTTCTCAGACAAGGGTGACTAGACCATTGCCAATTCAGTTAGCTATGTCGATGGATTTGGTTGGTAAACTCTTGTGATTCTATAAATATTTATTAATTTATTTAAACTTTTGCACAAAACGCACAAAAGGTGGACTTAATGCCGATGGGCATTCTTACCCAGTCAATCTGCGGGCGAAAATTAGACAGTTGATTTGGAGATGATGCTACTTGTAATCAAATAAACTAAAAATATATTAGTGAAATGAAATAAAAAACTTCGTAACGAGTTTCGCAGCGATTCGGCAACAGGAGCTTCTTTGGTTACGTTTGTGGAAAATCCCGCCCGTAGAATACTATGTAAAAGATACCTTAAACTAAAGGTACTCTATTTCGCATAAAGCAAGTTTGTGGTTATTATTAGTAATTGCTTCTTAACTATGGTGTAAATTTACTCCATATTAGCACCGTTTTCACCGTCTATCAAAGGACGAATTAAATTGGGTAAATTATTAAATCAATTGTTTAGGTGTGAACAAGACAACTAAAGACGAACAACAAATATATATATTATTAATTATCTTCATGTATATATATATTATTAATTGCTTTAATAAAAAGCAATGATCTTGAAAAAATACAATCATGTGACCTGAAGATTATCTGAGTCATTTGTGTGTTTGCAACAGCACTCACAATACAGATAATCTAAGTGGAGAACTAGCTATGAGTTAAATATAGTAAATTAAAACGTTAAATAATTCGGAGCAGATTTAACATTATTTTCAAAGATCTTAAAGTATAGATTATATTGGTACTCTTGTGGGTCCGTTTCAAAGCAACCAACAGTTAACCATTTAGTTTCGGTTCGATTCTGTGTAATCTGGCAGTTTTCGTTGACAGCGCCGCACCGCCGCGTCGCCTGGCTGAATATCCGACTAATGGTAGTGTCAGAAAATTATTAATAATAATACAAGAAATATAACTTATTACGCCAAAATGAAGCTAAAGATGTCAACCCTTAAAGTTAGTGTCGAGTCTTATAGTTTTTGATTTCATCTCTTGTAATCAACAAATTTCATTCACGATTTACGGATTTTTTTCTTAAATTAGCAATTAATAGCCATCTAAATAAACTAATTAGATCAGTAGCGCAGTCACCAATTTCGGATTCAATGGTCCCGAGTTCAATACTCGCTTCATATTAAATAGTCTCCAGGAGTTGACTCCGAGTCTGGATGGTTGTTAATGATTATTTCTCCGGAAATGAGTAGGCACGGGGGCCTATCAGTTGGACATGTATGGACTGTATATAAAAAGTTATTTGATTAAATTCCTGATTAAAATCTACGTTCTCTTGTCCAATGTTCGTTCTATCTATACCATTATAAAATCTTTCTTTGGCAAATGTCGCAAGTATCATGATTACATTATTTTTATATATATATATATATATATATATATATATATATATATATATATATATATATATATATATATATATATATATATATATATATATGATTGAATGGATTGGAATCCGTGACCATTTACTGCATTAGCGGTATCCTCGCCACTGAGCCTCTTTGATCGTCATTTTAAGAAATGGCTGATTTAAATCTTAAAATAGAAAATATTCATTACTTGCTTTTTGTAATTACAAAGTAGGTCTACCCACCAAAACACACTTTACCATTTATGTCTGTTTTGTAACAATTGAAATTCCTTAAAGTAATAGTTATAGTTCCTTAAATAGGTCCCGACACTGGTTACGCACCAATCCGCAGTGAACAAGCATGATGGGCTAATGTCCATTCCTCCACAAATGGGGAAGTCCGTTTTCAGCAATGGAACATATAGCAGCTGTGAAAAAGTATTCTTTAAATATTTTTGTATTGTATTTGGTACGTTATTTTTGCAGACCGTAGCCAGTTTCCGCGGTCCCGTTGCAGACGCTGTCGAGACGTGAATTTGATGCACTCAATACAACTGCTACGTAGTCCGTTTACCCATTGAAGTATGCGGGATTGTGGAGTTTGATACATTTTTCCCGCACGTATTTATGACGTGAATGCTCCCACACTATTGTATTGTTCTATTACAATTACATATTTTCTAAACGATTAAAAATAATTTTACGTAAACTACATACTACAAACATATTGCAAGTGTCTATGTTTTAAAAAAAGACTGGCTTATCCTTATTATTTCCTTATTCATAATTTTAATTGCACAATATTATAAAATGAAAAATGGACAGTCAAAAGTTTTACTTAGCTAAGATCCGCGACAAGCAAAACAATAACAGAAAATTAATAATGTGTGTTTTTCTGCTGGATGAAGTGTAGATGTAGACTCTACAGAAGACAACCGAAAAGTGTGTTTGGTGTTGTGTATAGTGGTTGGTGGGTGGAGAATTGATGGCCGATTTTCGGTAAGTTTTTGGTTTAAGTTCCAAATAAATCCACTTCATCCAGCAGAAAAACACACATTATTAATTTTCTGTTATTGTTTCGCTTGTCGCGGATCTTAGATAAGTAGAACTTTTGACTGTCCATATAGTGATGGATTTTCGCAAAGTAACGTAAACTCCATTAATAATAATAAAATGAAAATTCTTATTTTTAACGTCTATTTTATTTTACGATGTTGCGAATTACTTGTGAAACAAAATACATACGCTTCGTCCGGTGAGCGGTTGAGTTCCGGCACTTTCCCTAAAAACCGGCATCAAGTAACACGCCTACTCGTTTGCCTTTATATCCCATAAAAAAACTCTTATAATCTTATATATTGTAAGAGCGATGACACCGTCAAAAAACGTGTTGGACGGAAAAAATTAAAAAAAAGAAAACGAAATAAATATAAATGTGAATGTGACTTCGGCATTACCGGGTAATCAAAAAGAAGTATCGTCAACGATCATCTCACCCCTGAGAACAAGGCATAATACAGGAAGTGTTGACAAAGCGTACAAATTCGTCTGAACAATAAACCATTATATATTCGTAAGAAAAAACAAAAAGTCACCAGTAATCACGGTCAACATAGAGAAAGATCTTAGAAAATTATTTTACCCTTTAACAAATTACCTATAATTTTATATTTTTATAATTATATCTAAATAAACTTTCGTTATTTTTTATGGGATAGGAAGGCGTAAGACGGAGAAGCACTAAAAGAAGAAGAAAAAGAACATCTAGCCTGTACACAATCGGAATTGCAAATTGACATAATATAGTGATTTAAAACTTATAGATAACGCACATTAAAAGGCGTAGCCATAAGCTACGCCTTTTAATATCGGTACAAAACAACCGCAACGCTTCCTATTAGTTCCATTACGTGGATCATGAATAAAGTGACAACGGCTTAAACACAGTGGAAACGGAACTTTAATTTCCTAACGCCAAACAATACGTGACACACAAAGTGTGAACAACGCTACATTTATTTAACCATATTCAATTATATTCTGTAACAATGATAGCACAATTTATCTTTATATATATATATATATATATATATATATATATATATATATATATATATATATATATATATATATATATATATATATATATATATATATATATATATATATATATATATACATATATAAATCAACTGCTGTTCGTTAGTCTCGCTAAAACTCGAGAACGGTTGATGTTGATGATGCTGATGATGACCGATTTGGCTAATTTTGGTTTTAAATTATTTTTGGAAGTCCAGGGAAGGTTTAAAAAGTGAGTAAATATGATAAAAATATTAGGAATATAGTAAAAGCAACAATTTCGTTTTCCCTTAGAAACTATCCCTACCTGTCAAATATTTGATGTTCTACGCGTCGTTCAGAAATCAGTTAACTATTAAATTCAAAAGTGAAGTTTTTTTCTATTTTTATTATTGATTACGATTTTTTTGTTCCTGTTAAGTTGTTACCACATTTTTTACTAATATTGAAACATTCTGAAATTATTGTTCAGCTTTTTTATTTATTGATTTTGAGGCGGTACGAAGTTTGCTGGGTCAGCTATATAAATATTGCGTTGCATCGTATTGATGAGCAAATCTAGAATATTTTTTATATATTATTAGAATTCTTGTTAAACATACGGTCTCACTTGTGTAGCTGTTGTGTAAGCCGTTTTTCGATTCAGTTGGTAAAAGTTCGATTCCTTCACTGAACGTTTAATCGACGTGAACTTTATTTTCCTAACACAAGCACTATTATCTTAGTTGAATGAAATGCTTAACACGAATTTAAATTCAAGAACCCAAGATCTCATTGAATGACTAGATTCCATGGCTTTGGGTAGCGATATTTCTTCTCTCAACAACTTTTGTCGATTTTACCATGAGTAAAGTGAGCAACATTTTTCTTCCCCACAATTTAGATGTATGGCGATCCAGTATGAAGAGCTTTACCAAAATTTCTTTCCACGCTCTAGTACCCTGTGGAACCAATTACCTCTAGCGGTATTTCTAAACCGATGCGACATTGAAATTTTCAAAAAACAAGCCTATATACTTATATATGTATGTCTATGGGCAGCGTTAATTGCTTTCTATCAAGTGACACGCCTGCTCGTTTGCGTTCCTATCCCAAAAAAATTTTTTTCATACTAGGATATATTTTATATCAGAAAGGGGACAAGGATAACGAGTTCTGCAGGAATATGTAGCCTAGGTTAAGAAAATACTAGTTGTGATCATTTTGCTGCCATCCTTCACTAGTCGAAGAATCAATAAAAGAAGATAGTCCTTAATCTCTACGCTTGGCTCACGAGTAGAGACATAGAGTACTCAACAGAAGATATAGAGTGGCCTATTCTATGCACAGTGGTGGTTAGTTACCTGTAATGGAAAACATACAGATCTTCACGTATATACTCACGTATTATATTCTGGTATATTGAAATAGTACTATGTATACACGGAATACAGTAGTAGTAAGCTCCGGGCGGATTCCAAGTTTAATCTAATTAGGGTAAAAGGCTCAGCAACGGACAGAGCGGGATATGGAGCCATCGGGACACAGCCGCTACACAGTTTATTCAAGCAATTTGTTTTAACTAATATAATTATTTGTAAACAGAACCAAGCTAATATAAAATAAAATAAAACACTTAAAGGTGTTCAGAGCTGTGCTCTATATTTTGTTAGAATACAATTTTACAATTTTTTTTATGGGATAGGAAGGCAAACGAGCAGGTGTGTCACCTGATGGAAAGCAATCAACGCCGCCCATAGATATCCGAAGCGCCATAGGCAGTGCGGAAGCGTTGTCGACCTTTAAAGAAAGCTGACATTATGGGAGTGGGAGGGGGAGGGGAAGGGTGTTGGGCCTCCGGAACTCAGGCTGCTCACCTACAATCTTATTGTTCTGGAAACACTTCTGCACTGCTTATGGCACTGCGGATATCTATGAACGGCGTTGATTGCTTTCCATCGGGTGACACACCTGCTCGTTTGCCTTCCGTTTTGGCACATGAGTATAGATTTGTACTCAGTGCCTTAAAATTGGACAGTCCGACTTCGCACCTAACACCCTCAGAATAATGTTCGCGCTCCCACGTATTTGCACATGAGTGACGCGATCCGTTTACCTATGACGGCCTAAAAACCCTTCAGTGCCCGCTTGCGCAAACATGCTCGATACACTACAGAATCGCGGGAGCTCCAACAACACCTTGAAGGCGTTATAATACTGAACTTGGGGAGTGATAAAAGCTCTCCACCTATATTTAACCCACAGATTGCTCGTATACGTTGTTTGACAGAGGGTCTTGAACAAAGTATAACAGTAAGTAATAATAATATAATAGTAAGTAATCTTCTGCACTATACCGCGGAAATCTCAGGCCATATAAGAGAGCTATGTAATAACATTTATTCTATCATGACTCTGCCACGATTAAAAACACTATTACTATTAATAAATAGTGATAGTGTTTTTAATAGTGGCAGAGTCATGATACAAGAAATGAGTCGACTCAATTGAGGAAGTATCACACCCTCAGAGAATATTGACGTTAAGTGATAGCATTTTATTTTTTTGCCGACTGTTGTACCTTCCCCTTCCTTTATTATCTTTCTCCCTCCCACTGCCTCATTTCCCTCCTATTAATTCCTTCTCTACCTCCCTTTATATCACATAGAACAGGTAGGGAACTAATAACTAAGAGTGCCCTTGCTGTATTGCAGATGTCCATGGGTGACGATGGTTGTCTACTTTACCTATGTGACTGTAAAATTAAAAATATAGAAGGAATAGATGGATTTAATAAGAGAAGACGAAAAGAGGAAAAAATAAAAGGAAAGGGAAAAGTAGGTATTCTGGATCACTGAACTCACTGTACGAAAGGCGGTAACCACTAATTCTTTCGTCTAATGTCTAAATTTTGTGCGGATATAGTTTTTTTCCGATCGAGTTGGCAAATTTGTGCTACCATGGCTCTACCACAGGCATAGTATTTTTTAACTATGCAGTAGTCATTCTTTGTTTTTGTCCACTAGTTTAATAACGGATTCATCCATTCGATTTCTTTCTATAATCTTTTATGTTAAAAAATCTTTTATGTTTCTAGTTTTTTACATCGAGAGCAAGACGATTGTTGTTTTCATAAATTTTAACTTCATTCAGCAATTGTTAAAAACACAGTCGTACAGTCGACGTCACTTTCACCGAAACCATTCCCTTGTTAAACAATGGCTCGTGTGTCCTTCCCCGCAACGGGCGCGGAAATTTTTGTTATCTTTTCGTGTTCCCCGAACGGATTTTAAATTGAGAACACAAATGCAGGGCCGCTAAAATGGCGCTCATAGACCCTTATCAAAATAATATATCTTAGTGTGAGTAGTGTTTATTCAGATACAATCAAAAATAATGTAAAATTTGTAAAGAAAATTGTTATATTAAATTATTTTCATCAAAAGTTAGGTTAGGTTTTAAATGACAGAAATTGCCGTCATTCGGCTACATCATCTTGAGCTATAAAACAACGCGATCTATTTAATTTGGTCTAAGGGAATCAAACTTATACCCATAGCATAGGCCAATGTGGATACTAAAAATTCTTCTTCTACATTCTTTTTCTACAGCCTACGTAGGTTATATTCGTACCGCTGGAAACGGGTAGCCTTATTTCAAGGAGGATTGCGATACCTTTAACAATTCAAAGCAGAAAATAATGCAAAGGTTTTAATGTTAAGTACATGCGAACGAAGTTTTTCTCCCACAGTATTATTAGATTAAAAAAGAAAAGTATAATAATTGTCTCGATATTAATAAAATTCTTATTAATTAGGTACTCCTACTAACCTGAAATTGACTAGTGTTAAAGAAAATCATATTTTTCGATAGAAAAGTAATAAATAGAACAATAACAGAAGATCGTAAGTCCAACTACTAAAAAATCAAGCTAGTGCCGCCTTAAATTTAACATTTCTTACTGAGATTGTTAAAAGGAAAACAACGTAAAAAGACATACACGTGGAAGAATACTTCGGAAGACGTGAAAATCCAAAACCAGAATGTGATGCAACTGAATGCATGCACATAACCGTTAACGAATACATTAACCGTTAAAATTCAAAAAACGATAAATGCTTAAAAATCATAACGAAGAAGTTTGATGAATAGACAAAAAATAATGGCCTAGTTAACTAACATGAGTAGTGCTTGATAAAACAATTCAACAACCTGTGCGTATACGCATAGCAAATTTCCGACTTGAGACAACTTATGATTACGTAGCGAATAGCTTCTCAATGTCATTTCTTATAATAAAATTGCATGAAAAGAGGAAAATATTCAACGTATAGATATCATTCCATGTCGTGAAGGTCTTTAGGAGTTTTTTTTGCGAATGTAATACGAAACACTCATATTATAATGTTTAATTAAATTTATGTCAAGCTTTAAATGTAATTGATCAGCTAAGTAAATATACAGTTCAACGGAATACAAAAGGATATTTTACACATTATTTATCACTAAGTGGAGAATTAGAAAGAACTATTAATAGTAGAAAAAGCATGCATAAAAGAGCCGGTTCGTTTCGAAAATTTAGCACAGAACATCGTATGACGTTATGTAGTAGAATGTTACTGTGTTATCACATTTGTTATGAAGAGTACAGAGATCCAGAGGCCGAATACCTGTGCTGTTCTTTTTCTTTCTTTGTTTGTCCTCGTTAATTTTTTTTCCCTTTCATTGTTCAAATACCTTATCATAAGATAGGCAATGACCTAATGCTGCTTACGGCGTAGGTACTGCAGTGCATTATGTATTGTGGATGTCATATCAGTAACATTTTTTTTATATGAGAGAGAGAAAGAGGTTTTGAAAAGTAATTCTCTAATGAAACAAACTAATTTATTTAGACGTTTAATGTATTTGAAACATGAACTTTGAATATTTTTAACATGTGAACAGTAAATAATAGTTCAAGGCCAATTCTAGTGATTAAGCAAACAATGTCAAAAAAGTGATAAAGGAGACTAAGAATAGTAATGCTCAAACTGTGAAAACAATTTAACAGTTTGAGCATCACTGTACTCGTACATGTCAATTCGCAAACAAAGCAATAGGTTCATAGCTAACAGGCTAGTGCGAACAGGCTCGCGCGAAGCACGTGAAAAGTCCAACGTGGAATTATTTAATATTCATCAGACTATCCTCCACGTAACCGACGGAGGAATGCGTTTGAAGGACGATTGCGTAAGCGACCTGACATTGTGCCTAACGCTTAACACCTTACTCTACAACCAAGGCGTGTAAAGGTTGTTCTTAGATTTTAGGATACAATACAATATAACGACTTATTATTGCATATAGGCTAATTTTAATCTAGATGTTAGGTTTTAAATTGTGTATTCGATGTCTGGGCTAGGTGGCATTACATATAAGTTATAGATGGCATGATAGATTGCTATTGGCTGGTGATGATGTATCAAAAATACTTACTACACCTCGAATATTCTATTGATATAACAGGTGAAATTAGACCTTATTACGTAAACTGATAAACTCACTGCACTTGGGGTATCCTACTAAATAAAGACAATAATCCCTGACTAACTCGTATTAATATAATTAGACAATGACCTATGTGGAGATCTCTTAACAGACTCTGTACACGGGTGGGTCGTTACAGATAAAATATGAGCGTATGGGGCTATATCGCACTGCAATGTGAATGATGCGATTGCGAGGTCGCAAACTAATCTATGGAGCACCGATTCGACTGAACATTGTGCCCTAACACCTGCATATTTGAAGACTTTATCGAGACAAATGCTGCTCCAATTGTAGTGGCAAATTACTGGGCCAAAAAAATATAAGTCGAAACACTGGTTCGAAAAGAAGTAGTATAAGGTGTAAAATAAAAAAGTACATATCATCCGAAACCACTGCAACAAAATAAAGCAAACAATATTACCAGATTAGTTCTATTGTAAACTGACAGACAAATATGCACATGAAAGAATAGTAAAATAATTTTAACATACCATCACGTTTCGTATTATTATAGTTTTAACTTCTTTCTACTTTTTTAACAGAATAGTTAAAAATTAGAAAGCAATCGAAATGATTTTTTTATACTTGGGTAAAACAAAATTATAACCTATAAATTATAACAAAATTATAACCCTATAAATTTATTTCAATGCTTGGTTTATATTTTAAAAATCTAATATAAAAATATTTCAGAATGTTGCGTTTTAAAATAACACAGCGACATTTTAGTGCCACGGTTTTGTATTGCTGCTATAATCGCGAGTGATAAGAGTGCATTGTTGTAAAATAGGTTTCGATTTTCGAAGTTTCTCGTACGTGACCGATGAATTTTCGTTCAATGATTGCTTTTGTTTATGGACGAAAACGGTATAAACGAGTAAGCATTAAGATTACGTCAACCCTTCGTTTATATTTAACAAGCTGTACCCGCAATTTCGTAAACAACATTGATACTAGATAGGAAAAGTACATAGAGATTACTACAGTCGCTACCGGTGGAGACCGCCACACACATACAGTTTGCAGTACGAATACTATACTAGATATAAGTTTAAGTATCCATTAATTTGATAAATTAGTTTTTTGTTTTGTAAGAAGGGTTAATCTTGAATATCTCCCAATACATATGATGATTAATTATATCGTGGTATAATAATAATCACAAATAATCGAAAATGTCAATGGACGAAATTTTTTTTGTAGGTATATTAATACTAAAACTGTAACTTAATCATGTAATAGGTAGTGTAAACAAAGTAATAGAAAAAACTAATTTATGTATATACAGGCTTTATGTAAGTGCTTGTCTGTTTGTGCTTTGCTACCTGGAAAAACTTGAATATAGATGTTTAAATTATTAACATATAACGTATAATAAATCTTTCGTTTGCGTATAAGTTTTTATTTATCGATGCGAATCAAGGAACGGTCTTGAAATAAACAAAAAAAATCAAGTGCGTTGAAACAAGAAGCGAAATGTGTTCAGGTTTCTTGCAAAGTCAGTAAATTTTATGATTTGGTAAAGCCACGCTGCAGCCAATTTTTATCAAACATGTATGAGAAGGTCAGTAGGTATCTGACAAGGTCGGTACTTTATAAGAATATCACATATGATATTCTTGTAAAGTACCAACTTCATCGTGTGAGCGCTGTCAGCCGAATTCCTAATTTCTTCCCTCGATTCCCCCATCAATTTACACATTTCCCTAAAAGTGGCAACACCTCTGCTGTACCCTTGACAAAAAAGGTTTCGATTGGTCACAGTAACTATTTACCACCAGGTGACCTGTTTGATCTATTGACACCCTCTGCTATATAAAAAAATTCTTATGAATTTAAGATATTTTATATCTAAGCCGTAATTTTGCTTTTTTGTACTGGAAACGCTAGCTGAGGAAACAAATACTATTTTTATTTATTATTCCTATTTATAGATGGAAATGTCTAAAAAAATGCTAAGAAGTATTTCTTATAGAAGACATATATGTAAATAATTCGTCTATTCCAACAAACAAAAACCTCGGGAAACGTCTCTAATACCTGAGTTCCAGGATAGTCTCACAGTAAAGTACAATACAATGCATGGGAACAACGCACGCTAGAATGTATAGTTAAATAACCACTAGCAATAGATCGGGAGACGGTAAATTCAATGTAAAGATCAAGACCTTTCATTACGAACAGCGTAAGAAAATGACAACTGTCTGCGCGCCATTTACTCCAAATTAGACGGACCCGCCAATCAATCGAATACCGACCTAATACTTCTAATTATACGACTTAGTATCTAAATCTATGTTCGCAGACTAGATTTAGAATGGTTGCAAATGTTAAACCTTAACCTCAAAACCGTGACGTTCGCGACCGCCATTTTACCCGCGTTCGGGTTCAGTCGGACACATTCGGAATTGATCGTTAAACAAAATAAGCTTGGCCTCCCTCGCATTTGACTCAATCGATATATCGACGACTCGAATAGTACGCAGCGCTTGTATATCAAAGGCCACGTTGTGTTGGACGTCCAATAGTCTAATGGGGTGCCATTGAGTAGATAAAGTGTCGTGTATCATGAACTATCTGATAGTGTCATAGATATACTACTAGATGCCTAGTGATTTAGTTTGCGTGACGTGTCTATCTCTATTTTTTAGTAATTCAATTACGTGGTCAATATTTAATTAAAAAATTTATTTAATTCAGACATGACAATCATATATCTTAATTTTAATAACTATGAATAGATATGGTCCGATCAACATTATTGATGGGGTGCGTTTAAAGCCTAATAATTCAAGTTCAATTTTAAATGAAGTCGATATAATTATTAAGAAGAAAATAAGCTATAAATCTCACCTCTTTATCTAACCTCTTTATCGTACATGCACCAAAACTTATTTATGTTTCTTTATGCTAAAACTTAGCTAAGTTTGCCGTAGCAAACAAGTGTAAGATATTAAAAAAATAAAAGAGAAACTGATCTCATTAGCATTGCAGATTAGGTATTAGGCTTAGGTACCCTCTAAGCCTAATACCTAATCTGCAATAAAGCTTTAAATAGGCTAACTTTTAAGCCCATTTAAAGCTTTATTGCAGATTTCATCATAAAACAAAAAAATGTAGTAATTATGTTAGATAAAAATTAAGAATTATTTTAGTAATAGTTTTAGATAGCTAGAAATGAAACTCGAAAACAATTTACTCATAATTTTATAAATTACGAAAACACTCAGTTTGCAGGCCTACGCACGAGTGCTCCCAAAAACCATTATATACAAAAAACAATTAAAATCTTTCATTTTATTCTTTAAATTACTAATTATTGTTTTCAATAACAGCACACACAAAAAATTTAAATTACGTACTTGTAATTAAAATCCCACTTTTACAAAATTTACATACCTACATATATGTATAAAGATTAAACGTACTTAGAAAAAAAAAATATTTTTACGCGATGTCATTGCTCATAACTATCTATGGGAGGGGAATGTGCTGCTGTGACGAAAATTCTATTAAGCCATATATAAAGGTCTAGAAACTAAATTGATAACAAACGAATAAGAACGCTATGTCAAACGTAATAGGTTAAAATATCGAAGTGTGCCGAAAGGACTTGTGGCATTTCGATTTCGAATTTGAAAATGACTAGTCGGGCCTAATGACAAGGTTAAGTGCATGAAACGCAAAGAAACTGGTTCTAAACATTCGCTCGGCCGTTAGCGTATACGCATAGACAAAAAATATCAGCAGCCATCTTGGCGGTCGGATGATGACTTTTCTTGCTTTTATATTGCAAGCGGAAACATAAGATATTCGTAAATTCACAGATATATATCGTTTGTAAGATACGTTTGTAACAACTTGGACAAAAACAAAAAGAGCCTTCATATTTGTGCCAAAAACGTAGGTACCTACCATTATTTCCTTTTATTAAAATGTAAAGTTGTTTTGTCTGCCAACAAATTAATATGCTTGTATTGTTCAAAAAATTTGAAAAAATATTGTTTTTATGAACTCCGTTTCGTAAAAAACTATTTACTTTTAATCACATCCAAAGATATAGCTACCTAGGTGATAATAAAAAGTCCAAAAAGCAAAGAGGTGTGCATAAATACGTTTTTGACGTTGGAACTCAGTATAAAATAAGCCAACTCCTTTCTTTTCATGGGTGATGTACAAAATGACTATGTTAGCAAAAAACCAGTGAATGGCAGCGGCATCTACATGAGTGTTAACGACCAATCTGCGATCCCCAATTCACCTACTGAGCGTGGGGATTAAGCCAAGACTCTTCATTTGTATGGAAAGCCAATATTCAGTAGTGAACTGTTACGGCCGCAGTAATGATAGCGTATACAAATAACATACAAACCTACATACGAAACGAATATTCGTTTATTATTCGGTATTCGGCAGTGAAACCGAATATTTTGTATTCGGCCGAATATTCGTTTGTATTATCGAATATTATTCGATTCAAGAGAAGTAACTTTACGGCTAAACTGATCATTTGACATAAATTTTATTAGTTTATGAATGAAATAAAAAAAAACAAAAATGAAAAAAAAATGAGGATATTTATTTGTCATACCAAAATCAACAAAACATACATACATACACTCAAAAATTAATATTTAAAATTAACAAAAGGAAAACAAAAAAGGTACGGTAAAAAAACACCAAACTTTCAGCTCTGTCTGGTAAGAGTCTATTGCGTTTTTATTCGTTAACGTTTCCAGCTTCTGAAACAATAATATTTCACCATACACAGTAGTAACTGTTGCACTCAGGAAAACTCTAGCTAAATGTGCATACTTAGTTTTGTGGTTTGCCCACCAATCATAAGGACAAGGTACAAAGAAAAATAAGTACAGGGCAAACCTGTTTGCGTCCCAAAACAGCATGTTGCTGAACCGAATAGCTCAGCCGAATATTCGGTTCGGTAAGGGTCAAACTGAATACTAGTCGGTATTCGTTATGCGACAAAAAGTATTATTCGGCGCATTTTTAATACGTACATATGTATAAAAAACTGATATAGCTTATTAATGGAGTCAGGTGAAATAGAGTCAGGTGGAGGAGAAAAGACTTTTCTTATTCCACTTAGGAATAAAAAAGTCTTTTCGGTTGTCTTCCGTAGAGTCTACTATACCTGAAGGTGCCTCGTGTTGGGGCGAAACACGTGTCGTTTACGAGGTGGAAAACTGGTAGTGTGTGTTTGGTGTTGTGTATAGTGGTTGGTGGGTGGAGAGTTGCTGACCGTTTTTCGATTAGTTTTTGGTTTAAGTTCCATATAAATCCACTTCGTCCAGCAGTAAAACACTCATTATTAATTTTTTGTTATTGTTTGTTTGTCGCGGATCTTAGGTGAGTAAAACTTTTGACTGTCGACATGAAATAGCTTATCAAACAACAACCACTTAGGAATAGGAAAAAGTAATTTTTTTAAACCCTTAAATCCATATACTAACAGAAATGTTATAAATTGGATAACACATAACAAGAAACATTACAATAGTTATGCTTCGCAGTCTAATAGACATAGTTTGCGACCCAACTCCTTACCTAGCTGTTACGGATCGTATAATGTTAATCCCTTCAAGTTGGGAGGATATGTCCTAGTTCCCACTTCAGTGGGGATAACCACATAGCCGATCATCTTGCATACAAATACCCATAGTCAACTTATCCTATTATAAATTTTGATTTAATAGAATAGGAAGACAAACGAGCGCCTGATGGAAAACAATAAACGACACCCACGAATAGACATCTGCCAACACCATAAGCGTTACAGAAGCGTTGCCAGCCTTTGAGATATGTGTAGACTTGTTTTTAAAGGTTTCAAGACGTATCGCTCCTGAAATACCATTGAAGGTGGCTGGTTTAGCAGAGTGGTGAGGCGTGAAAAGAAACTAAAAAAGTTAAGCTTTGATTTTAACGAATAAATATCGAAGTAAACACCTCTTTTTAATCAAGCATCGGGTGGCCCAACCTAATGGAGTCGGAGAGACCAAAGCTCACCGACTTTGTTAGCTGTGCCACGTTGAGAGGATGGGGGAGGATCGCGAAGTCAAGAGAGCGTATGTGGGTCGCTCAACTGGACGACGTCCTGTGGGGCGCCCCAGGTACCGCTGGAGAGACATGGTAAAGGATGACTTGGGTAACTTTCGAATCTGCAACTGGAAGGAGGTGGCGCAGGACAGGGCACGGTGGCGTAAGGTCTGTTCGGAGGCCAAGATTCATTTTGGGTCGCTGCGCTAAAAGTTAGATAGTTAAACACCTCGTTTAACAATGGTCGCTTAACTAGTTATTCAGTATTTTACTGATAAAAATTAGATCTTGCGAAAATTCAAAGGGTAAACTGAAACGGGTAATTAAAATGAATCAGTATTTTCATGGCGTCCCCTCATGCACGTTATCGGCGCTGCGATTCGGTTCTCGTGGCGTTTGTGATTTTTTACTTGTATTATTCCTGGCGACCGCTATTGGACCTTGTCACGGAAGTGCTTCGCTGTTTGGTCACCGGCAACACGAAACATTGTAACTTGCCTCTATGGGCAAGCATTAGTGACCGACGTCAAATGAAATTAATAATAAATATTCATTTATTATTATTATATATTGATAAGTATTCATTCATTCAAATATTTTTATTCATCAACTTAAGTTCAAAAACATTTTTAAAATTATAGCGGATGACATACATAAATACATATCGTCACACCTGTCTCCCGTAGGGGTAGGCAGAGATCACAGATCTCCGTCTGCTACGATCTCGGCATACTTCCCTCGCTTCCACAACACGCATTATTCTCCTCATGCAAGTCTCAAGCAAGGTAAGGGTACTCTTGAACTGGTATTTCTTAAAAACTTCAGCAACTTAGTCAAGGTATGTTTTTCGTGCTCTTCCCCTACCGACCCATTCATCCACATTCGCAACGTAAATTTCTTTTGCCAGTCGTCTTTCATCCATCCTCTCTATATGCCCAAACCATTTAAGCATCCCTTTCTCGACTTTTGTCACAACATCTTCTTTTACTCCACTGTGGATGACACTTGTGGATGTAAATAGTTTATTCAAACATTTAGTTTTTCATTAAATTCATTCATTTTCGTTTTATATAACAGAAAAGACTTTCTCTAAACATATTTATATTAATTGTAATTATTTAATAAAAATTAACTAAAACAATTTTTCTTTGTAGACCTAAGGCCCTAGGAAGTGATTTCAAACATGTTTTTTATATTACTCGTTACAGCTATAATTCCATTTTTAAATCTATGTCAATTCATTGATTCGTTTTGTCGTAGAATGAAGAATGTTAGAGAAGACGTGTGCTGAAGTGAAGACCGCCTTGGTAAAGATAGCGCGGGACACCCTCGATCCAGATGGACAGATATTTTACGTAGAGCAGCTGGCAGAAACTGAATACGTGAAACCGAAGATCGGACTTGGTGGCGCATCTTAGAAAGCCCTATATTTAGTGATATAATCTGCCCGGCTACAGATAGTAATTATGTTAATACCATCGTCATTTGGACGTTATTACTCTCGTTTGTGGTTCAGCAAAATGCATCATGAGCAGATATTTGAAGTCTCACTATTAAACTGAATTCTCTTAAACCGTTGATTTACAATAATATACAGCATTATAATTATTGGAAGTTTTATTTCCCATCAGTTCAAAACCTTAACTCTAATTGATTTGTACGAAATCACTCGATGCTCAAATATGTTTTCGCGTGTCCAAGCTGCCCTGAAACGTATCGATCGGAACTAAAATGTCCAAAGGGGTTTTTAATATTACATGCGGGCGTATTTCGGACGGGTTCGGCAATCGATAGGGAATGAGTTACGGTGACGGTATCATGACAGTGCCTAGAAAGTTCAACGTCCCTTAAAGAAAAAGCAGTTACATAAAAGTGAAAAAAAAATGTATCGCAAAGAACGATTACATAAAAAGTCAGTAACAGTTATTCGGTTTATATAAAGGAAATAATAATAATTAAATAATAAAGTTTTTTGGATATTTTGGATCATATACATACTATGTTCGTAACCGAATACTGAATAATTTGAGTTTTGTAACAATTCGTATTTTATTTATGGAAGCGATAGGATAACAAGCAAGCGGATCACTGTCGCTGCCATGATCATTTATCTACAGGACCAAAGTGCTGCTGCTAAGTGCCTCGCTTTTAGCAACCACGGTTGCCAAATTTTCGCCGCTATTTTATTTATATATATATTTTACATATTCATCAATATATTTCATCTATTTGTCTTGCTATCCTTTTTTACCTTTAATTTTTATCGTCTATGGTGGTTTTATGAATGAATCGATACTTTTTATTAATGAAACTAAACACACGTAAAGAGCCCTCCGAGCTAAAGATGTGAATATGGGAAAAGAACAAAGAAGAAATAGGCGCTCCTATTATTACGATTTTAATCCTTCTTACCCCCCTAGCATTGATTGCTTTTCCGCTGAGAAGAAAACAATGGAAGGAGAAAGGCAGTGATTTGATTCTCAAATTAACGCTGCTGTCCACCTTTTTGCATTCATAGTTACTTCGAATGATACCCACGGAAAAAAAGGGTTCGCCCTATTTTATGCACGAAACCACACAGCAAATAAATGAAACCCGATACATTCAATCAAAATGCATAAAATCAGATAAAAATTCACCCAAATTTGAAGCAAATACATATGTAGGTATATGTCCCATATGGTATTTCTACCTTCAAGTTTCGCCTACGAAATTTGACCATATACGTCGGTACTATTTAGTCGTCTAAGTAATGATTTCACTTAGTAATTCACACTAATACATAGACCCTTTATACTCTTTACTTGAGAAAGAAAAGGGGCATCACAATTTTTTTTTGTGATTTTTTCTAACTTATATACAAATACGAGGGCTGTGCTCGCTTAGATATGATTCGGAATATCGATATCCGCTGAAGAACCAAAGTCACCGACATGTTTTCCAAGTTAGTAAACTGAAGTGACAATGGGCTAGTCACGTTTGCGGAGAACCGACAACCGCTGGAATGCACAAATGATGGAGTTATGACTGCATTTTGGCAAACACACCCACACACCATCCGGCCAGGCAATGCGATGCGTGAATACAAAGATCGGGGAAGGAGACGCTTCTTGGGGGCAGTGGTATGCTGCAGGACGTTGATGGTGATGTCGATGATACGCAATTACTACTACTTTTAGAGCGCTGAGTTAGAAGGTAGAACTTTAAGATCAATACACGACTAAACCTATGGGTACCTACTAGGCTAATAAAACCAGAATTATACCACGAGTTTCAATGACATAAACAACCGGTCCCAACTAGTCGGTAATGAATTTCCAGTGCCGAGATCACCGCAACAACGGAAAGCATTTTCCTTCAAAAGGTAATATGAGTCACCTTAAACTGGTACTAATTTTAGAAAGCGAGATACAAATTAAGATACATATATGCGGCTCTGTCCGCTTCCAAAATTTTAGCCTATATAATAATTGCCAGAATGAATTGTAACTTACAATCACCATCTGAAGGATATAAAGTGAAATGAAGTCGAAAATCGATTGCAATATTTCCGGTATAGTATATATTTACTCCGGTATATCTTATCTAACTGCAACCTTCGCTTAATTGCGGAATTGGCGAGGGCTTATAAACAAAATTATATAAATAATACCATTTTTAGTTTAATATATAAAAAGAAAATTATGAACCAAATAAATGTTTCTTTCTTTTTGTCGACCTAATTGGCTCAATGGTGAAACTATCTCTGTGGGAGGCATAAATGTAATATATGTGATCTACAAAAATTTATTATAAGTCCGGATATCTCAACAATTCGTCTTGAACAAACACGGTGAGTTATTCTAGGTACATTACGTATTAATACAGAACTGATAAAGCCCGTGCTTAGCAGTGGACTGTGTAAAAAATATTTTTATTTTTAATTACCGCAATGTCTGTTCATAACTGAGTTTGATTTATGAAATTATTGTCAAAAATTTAAGAGCCACCGAATAAATCATCTGACCAAGTTGTTTTAGCCTTGAATTAGGATGAAACAAAAGTCTTATTCATTGACTATATTGCGTTAAAAGTGAATTTAATTGATAGTTAAAAAAATATTTGCCTCAAAGAGGTACTGCGATTAGGTCCAGAATTGCAAACCGTTGGAATAAATAAGTGCTGTTTTTGATACAAACTCCTCCAGTCAAATTAAGTTGATGATCTGAATCCTACCTATCAGTATAAAGGCAAACATACTACATGACGCAATTTAGGAAAGGTCTTTGTCTAACTAGATTACGCAGGTCGTTGTTGATGATGATAATAATAATAATTATTATAAAGAGCAATTCTCCGATGTGTAAACACAATTATCCGCATCACGTGCAACTTAAAACGACCACTCCTGCCCCTCAATTGTACAATAATATTCATGTTTCAAATAAAAAACGAGCTGATAATAAACCAAGTTACCGTACATGGCAATATACCCTCGTTAAATGCTACTTTAACTTATTAACAGGCGACACTGGCCGTTACACACTTGAAACTAGATCGATCGTCTATATGCGCAAAAATTACATACAACCATTGCGCGGTGGTTGAACTACGTGGCGTGGTGCTAACGACCCGATCGATCTTTATGCAAAGATCTCTCCAGTAAAAATGTTTCTTATAAAATATGCAGTAGTTACATTAGTGGTAGAGCCGCACTGCAGACGAATACTTTGTCAAGAATGGCATTATATTTGTCTGTAGCATGAATGGGCCGGCTCGCCCGGGGAACTCCTGCAGAAAACCGGCGTTTGAGTGGTAGCTTAGCTACCGCGCTGAGTACGGGGAGCGGCTAAGTCCCAACACCCTCCCCTCTCCCACTCCCATAATGACACTTTCCTTAAAAGTAAGCAGCACTCCCGCACTGTCTATGGCGCTGCGGTGGCAATGAGCGGCGTTTATCGCATTCCAAGTGAGGCTTTCCTATCTAAATATATATATATATATATATATATATATATATATATATATATATATATATATATATATATATATATATATATATATATATATATATATATATATATATATATATATATATATATATATATATATATATATATATATAACTAAATGGCTTAATAGAAAAGTTACTGCTGAGTCAATGGTCGAAATCAGAAAACAGACAATGGATATTGCCTACCTGCGTTTGATTACCCGGCCAATCCACCTTGGACGAGTGTTTTGGGTTATTGTCCATTCCTTAAGCAATGGGGAGGTCCGTGCTCAACAGTGACACAAATATAAACTGTGTTGGTATTATACCATCGTAATACGGTCAAATAAATGGAGAAGATAGAATAAGTTTGAAGAAGAAATGTAAGAGGCCCAAGTTATAAGACGAACTATTTCGCAAACTTTGTATTTAAATATATAAATAAGGCGAAGAAATGAAGACATTTTATCAATTTTTCAGTAGGTATCAACAAATTTATACAATTGTGAAGTTTCCATATTGTATCAATTGCATCATCGGCGAAATAAAGTCTACCTATATATGTAGCTACATTCAATTTTTCGTAAATAGATGTTCCTGAAAACAAAATTATTGTTTTTTATAATTAAATATAACGTTACTTCGATTCCCGCATCGTAATAAATATATGTTTAACCAACAGATATTTATCCCGATTCTGGTAACCCCTCCAATCCAACTTGGACAAGCGTGATGGGGTAATGTCTGTTCCAGGAATGGCGAGATTTGTGCCCCGCAGTAAGCTCTGGAGAAAAAATATATAATCATTACTTATTATACGTGTTTATTAAACACACACATAATTAAGAATTGTTTAATTTGTTGTGGTTTTAAATTTAACTACAAATCCTTTTCCACGCACGTCCATAAAGACGAACGTTCACTACAGCAAAACACAAAAAATCATATATTCGAAAGCATCTTAAATTAAGTATGTTTGTTTTCCTCCTAAAAAGATTAGTGAGATGACGTACATCTAATTACTCAGCAAAGCTTAATGAAATATTGGCTCAGGGAATAACCAATGATTCTTGGAGGATTTATGGAAGAGGAGTATGATTTTTATATCAACTATGTATAAAAATATGTCACATGTATTATACATAGATCTTTTCCGTGATCACTTCAAAGTTGTTAGATTTATTTCAAAGGATAAAAAAAGGCAAAATTTAAGAACATTACAAAATAAATATTTCGTGCAATGGTTTCAATGCAGTGTGATAAGTTAAACAGCATTACGTACCAGTTTTTCTTGCATGATGAGTAACGCAATAATTATCATTGTAAAAAATATTGTATGGTACCTACGAATGTCAGGGACACTTATTTAATATTTGCAACCAAATCGGTAATAATAATAATAATAATTCTTTATTTACGTATTGTGAGGTGTAACAAGATGAAAAAGACGTTGAAAAGCTCCATCACACTGCCACTTATGGCGTACAAATTTCATTAATTACTACATACATAGAGATCTAAATACATAAGTCATAAATCGTATATTAAAAGACACAAAAATAGAAGTTAGTTAGTACAAAACCACGAAGTAAAGTCTATAAAATGACTATCTAGAATGATCGATGTATGAAAAACTTAAAATTTTAAACTATTGCATCAGAATAAAAAATGTAGGTACCTAATCATATTTCTTACAAAATCACTTCTCACATTTATTTACGTTGTGTGAAAAAAT
This sequence comes from Baronia brevicornis, assembly GCA_031353405.1. Lineage (NCBI taxonomy): Eukaryota > Metazoa > Arthropoda > Insecta > Lepidoptera > Papilionidae > Baronia > Baronia brevicornis. The sequence goes on from JASFAT010001121.1 coordinate 211,970, forward strand.
ATTTATCTAAATTTTATCATGTATCGTTTCATGCAATATAATATTATACGTTTTATATTTTCGGTAACATTTGGTAACTTACTTATATTTTATAGTCGTAACTTAGTTATATTAACTTAGTGTATTAATAGTTATAGGTTATCAATAGTTTTATTTCAGAAATGTCCAAGCTCAAAACATGTACCATAAAAGGCTTGTAGAAAAGTTAAAATAAAGAGAATGGTCATAAATTAGTAGATTCAATCGCATTCACAATAGTTACAGACCTAGACACATAACCTAGATAGAGTAGAGCTTTGTCAATGATATGATACTGATAGAAAACGGCCATTGGTCCGATCACTAGAGCAAGGGGAAGGCAAGCAAAACCACCGAAGTGCGTCTCACAATACGAAAATATCTCTTACAAGTTCGTCAACCCAAAATTGACAGACACACGAGTTTATACGTAAAAACTTGAGAAATATCACAACCATAGGGGCGAGTTTTGCCTGGCGAACTTCACGATAGTCATATGAGTGAACTTGCAACAACTAGGAATGCAGTTGATTCGCACACAACTTCACAGCGCATGCAATCAAGTTCATAGATTAAGATTGGCGTTCTTACGGAATAAATTAAATTATAACTGTAATCAACGCGACATCGCCTGATATATTGTGAGTTTTTTATGTTACTTACCTAATATAAATTAAGCAGTTTGTGTCCATATGAAATAACCAAATCGTTTGGTCCCACACTGATGTTCGATACACTAACACATTTAGAACTAGTTTTATCTAACTTTGCACTATGTCATCACATAAATTCCATTACTTTGTACATAGAAGGCACTAGGTCTACATCACAAAATTGAGCAAAGCAACAAAATAGTTCACTTTAAGAGGTCATCGAACGAACTGTATTATTTAAAGTTCGTGTATGAAGCGTCCGAAGTACTTTCAGGGAAAGTTCGAAAATTGAGTTGGGCGGGATTGTGCCTCGTGCCGGTGTCCATTCGGCGGATTTTCGGCTATCTTGTCGAATGCGGCGCGCGGCGCGTGCGAAGCAGCTCGCGCGCAACTGAAGATTGTCGTAGGTTAAGTTTGGAAAAAACACCGCTAGCTCAATTTTCCGCTTTGAGAGCCAGCCATAGTTGCACCTCACCTAAAATGAGTCGACTCCTCACACATCGCCCTCGCGAGCTTCACCACTGGTTGATTAAGCACTATTGTTTTGACAGCTCCGTGAAATGCAAACATGTGTTCTAACGAATAGTTGAAATATAGGACACATATAGATGGCGCCACAGACGACCGTAGCCGCAAGAGAAAAATAAAAAGGCGATAGTCACCAACAAAACAAACTAGCAACGCGCGTAAACACAACGAAATTACTGAATGCCACTTTTCATTATTTTATTTCGCTATGCATTGCACCGGGCGACGTCACCGAAATAGCAGACGCGGGAAGGTACGTCTGTCCCTTTCACGCGTACTACGTTTCGTTTAAGCGGGAATTTTGCGAGGAAAAGTATACATTTGGGGTTACTTTTTGACATTACATTTCTTCGCCTTCTAATGTCGGTTATTTGTACATTGAGGATAGTTCAAAGCGGTGACGCGCGATAGATATATCGTGTCAACGTGCGCACAACTGCAATTGCACTGAGGCTAGATGACATTCACACAGGCTTAAACTCAAGTTCATACGGATGCGGCGTCAATAAACTACTGCCCGATGCTATGCTCGTAATGGGACCGATGTCATTTCATTTCGCTAACATTATACATAACAAAATAAAGGAAGTGTGATTTGAGGCGGCAATTAAAGAAAGATAAAAATTATATTAATAAAATATGATAATTTTGCAATGGCAAATGCGGCTCATGGGTGAAGATACCACTTTCACATTCAATAGTCTCTGTTTCTATTCCCACATCGGGATAAATATATGTATGGGGCCAATAGGCATTTATTTCGATTCTAGGGGTCCAATCCACCTTGAACAAGTATACATTAATTGCCAATATTTTAAAAATCTAAAGATCTCGTACCCAGCAGTGCGTAATATTTTTATAGCTCATATATGGGCTGTAAAAGAAATGTAAAATAGAGTTAGAATCTTTACAGCTTATGCTATAAACTCAATTCTAATGTCACAATAAGAAATACTACGCTACAGATGCGTACTTATCAGGTTGTAAGCTTCACGTTTACCTACGTATACCTCATAACCTAATTCGGTAAACACTGCAATTCAATTTTCCTAACACGTTTGAATCAATTCAGCATCGTTACAGTTTAAGGTGGTTGGCTTTCTAGCCATAGACCAGCGTCGTCAAATGGCGATCTCATCGACTTAATTTTGCATTTGAAGCAACGAAATCTAGTTTCATTTGGCATAATTTCAACACATTTTTCCAAGGTGTTTATTATTTATCAATAATAGGTACAATAAAATAAGTATAAGTATCGATTTATAAACTGCAAAATAAATCATGGTCTTCATACAACAAGGTAAAACAACATTTTATTTTTGTAACAACAGAGTAAACGGTTTGTACTTCCTACAATTGAGAAACGCACGACTAAAGTCAAAGGTTTTCAAGCAAGTGTTTCAAATCAATGGCAATTGAGAAAGAGACGAACATTCATCATAGAACGTTCGGTTGACAGGTGAACCTTCAGAGTCCGGTTTTTTAATCATCTGTGTAAGAAGACTTGTTCTTGTCGCACAAGTAAATTTATATTTATAAATTTTTTTTCACAATCGGTTATATCTGATGTCTTTGACCACTGCACGTACGAAATACAAAAGTAAAATATTATCAATTGAAATGTGATTGCGGAAGGACGTGAATGTTTTTAGTTTTTATATAATAAGGATAAGTAAGCATTTAAAAAAATAACAATGAATTTGAGCTATAGTTATTTACCAACAAAAATAATATAATACTTAAAAAATAAAAAGCTCTATTTACTACGTTTTTTAATCGAAAATGATTCCCTAAGATAAAACATTCTTAAAAAATTACTTTACTACTGGCGATATGATGTTGATTATTTTGTTATTTATTTTAATTAATGTATGACTATGACCATGTCAATAGCATACCTCATTGGATTCTTGTTCTTAATCCCTCAGTTTAAATAGCGGAGACAGTGGCAATAATAAAGAAAACCTATGAGAATCATTTAGTAGGTTTTAAACAAATAAGGTTTAGTGTTGTAATCCGAACGCTTGACAAGCAGATTGGACATCAGAAGGCGGATGTACCTAAGTTATCAAACTCAGGAAGATACTTCTACTCGACCACTGTTATTCGTACCTATCTATAGTCGCCTTTTACGAACGCCCCGGGAGGAAATGGGGTGGTCTTATACTCAACATCATCTCAATCTCAATGCAAAACTATTCATTACGTTTATAATTTGAATTTTTGTAATCAGATTTACTTTTTTGATATCTCCTTACATTTAATACAAATCTTAACTATATATTTAATTTAAATAAATGCTGCTTCCAATATATGATAATATAACTAAGTTGTTACTGAAAATTAATCAGCATGAATAAAATCAATCACATTAGTAAAAAACCAGTGCTCAATATATATATATATATATATATATATATATATATAATATATATATATATATATATATATATAATATATATATATATATATATATATATATATATATATATATATATATATATATATATATATATATATATATATATATATATATATATATATATATATATATATATATATATATATATATATTCAGTACATCATAAAACGAAAACAAAGTTTAAATTACACTGAGAACGGGAAATGACGAACTTAGTGTACCCATAGCTAACGCGAATAATAACTACACCTTATTTTTCAGACTATAAGACGGTCCTTTTTACATAGAAAAATGGCCTCTACGGCTTACTGTCTGAACAATAAAATATATTTATCAATAAATCGTCTTTAAATTTGAGGTACGCCTTATAGTCCGAATAATTTTGCGCGCCACTGAAGGTAGATATGATGCAAACTATTTCAAGACAAGCGGGGGAATCTCCGATTTATCTACACTCTAATTCTATGAACGTCGATACTTAGTATTAGTAGGAGCGTTTTTGCACGGTTTATTTAAATTACTTTATTAAATCTTTAAAATCACCTTAATTTTCATATCATAAAATGCACCTCTTTACATAGATACATGTGCTCAAATTTGAAGTGCATCTTATGGTCTGAAATAAAATCATCTTATAAATTCGTCCAGTGCGTCTTATAGTCCAAAAAAACTAGTATAGTAGGTTAGGAAAGCTATTAAACTATATCATTATCATCAGCATCAGCAGCATGCATCAGCTACTATACATTGGTCTTTCTTGAAATTGAGAGAATTTGTTGTAACTCCTATGCTTGGTTGCCGGATTGGAGATCACAGATTAATTTTTATTCTCAGGTAGTTGCTGCTGTCTATCTCATGATATTTACGTAGTAGCTTCGTAAAAAACCCACAGGATGAAATACTACGACTACTACTACGTTGGCACTACGACTCAGAGTGTGTGTTGGCTTCTGAAACGAAAATTCGCCACTAGTCACAATGCTGGGCTGCGTCACGCCAATCGCTAAACCGAAGCGCACTAGCGAGCGACAGCGATCACATGCCTCACTCCATCGATACCAGGGGCGACCGGCCGGACGGTATTGCCACGCGGCATACCTGGCAATACCGTTTATCTTTTACCCGCACTATATGGACAGTCAAAAGTTTTACTTAGCTAAGATCCGCGACAAGCAAAACAATAACAGAAAATTAATAATGTGTGTTTTTCCGTTGGATTTAGTGGATTTATTTGGAACTTAAACCAAAAACTTACCGAAAATCGGCCATCAACTCTCCGAAAAGTCCGTTTTCGGTTGTCTTCCGTAGAGTCTACTATACCTGAAGATGCTTCGTGTTGGGGCGAAACACGTGTCGTGTACAAGATGGAAAAGTGATAGTGTGTGTTTGGCGTTGTGTATAGTGGTTGGTGGGTGGAGAGTTGATGGCCGATTTTCGGTAAGTTTTTGGTTTAAGTTCCAAATAAATCCACTAAACCCAACAGAAAAACACACATTATTCATTTTCTGTTATTGTTTTGCTTGTCGCGGATCTTAGCTAAGTAAAACTTTTGACTGTCCATATAGTGATGGATTTCCGCAAAGTAACGCCTGACTCCATTAATAAATTCACCCGCACGACAGTCTTCCATCCTCTCCAAAAGATCGAGCCAACGAAGTCCGTACACCTTTGTCTCTCCGATTATGTGGGCATCGGTCACAAGCTCCTCGATTTCATTATTATGAAGGACTCTCCAGCTTCCATCCGTTGTCCGTTTTGGTCCAATGATCTTTCGAATGATTTTCCTTTCGGTGACTAGTAGCTTGTTCCAAATGATGAAATAGGATGGGCTTACCTACATATTATTGACAACAAGAACAACAAAATTCTGTTAAATTAATGAAATTAAAAATAAAATTTGCAAATAAAGGTTCTTTCCTGAAATGATTTATTTTCATAATCAGTTTGTTTCACTTTGCCTGCTTTAGTTAACGTCTCGATTTTTTCAGTTGATGCGCATCAAGTGAAATTAATGGTGCGACTCAAAAAAAATGGTAGGTACTTACAGTTTATAACAGTGGACATGGACAATGACAACGATCCCGAAGCGAATTATAATTTTTTAAAGTGATTCATTCGGGTCCTTATTTTTTCTTGTTTGTATGTCGTTGTTTCGCATTCAGCGAAAGTAATGTATTAAAAAACCGAACCGCTGCCAAATGCAATGCCGGCCTCAGTGCGCCGTGCGGTGGTGTCAACGACCCCCCGTATTCGGGCGATGCATTAAGTTGGGTAAGGTCAGGTTTGTGTTTGTGCACTTTACACGTGTGTGAGTGCGCTTTTACTTTCAACGTATTTTGTATAAATTTGAAAATTGTGATTCGCATTTCAAAATTTATCATATTTACTACTGACGACCTAATTGGTTTAGTAGCGATGCTACCACTGTTTGAATAAATGATCGCGGGTTCAATTCTCGCATCAATTGCAAAGTTATTTACTTCCAATGTGAATGCCCTGCCAATTCACCTTGAATAAGCGTGGTGGGTAATTGTCTGTTCCTGCAAAAATTAAGAGGCTCGTGACCGGTAATGAGACATATATACACTGTTAAAAAATACATCTTATTTTATTTATTATTATATATTATTTTTAAAAAAACAATATTTAGAATCAGAATTCCAGAATATAATAAACACTCTTTAAACAGGTATATATTGTTATTTATCTTTTATAATAGAATAGAATAGAAAAAATGTTATGTATGACCCTTTTTTTACAATAACTTAATAATATTATAATATATAAATAAACAAAACAAAAAAAAAAATGATTTTAATCTAACAAGTGTCATAAATCGGTTCCTACTCAGCATATGCCAGGCGTTCTATTAGAGCACCTGGCGCCAGTTTTCAGCAAGAACAAACGTGGTCAGATCGCGGACCACAGTGACGACATTGATACAGACACACACACACACAAATACATACGTATACATTAATATATATATATATATATATATATATATATATATATATATATATATATATATATATATATATATATATATATATATATATATATATATATATATACTAAAACTAAATCATGTAATAAATTCACCGCAACCATAAGAACAAATTCTTGTTTGCATACTAAAAATTAGATTTTTTTTACATATTTATAGTACGCAAGTCACAAAAAGGTGGTTTTAAATACACATAATTTCTTAAGCTTTGAAAGTTTACGAGGATGCTAATTTTGATTAGTAAATCGTTATATAATTTTAGCGATAGGATATTTTAGTTTCAGGTTGAGGTTCCAAACATACTGTTATATTTCAGCACTTCAATGAGAACTCTTATACAAAAAACAAATAAACGAGCCTAAGATTATATAGTGTATTTAATACTCAAACTAACTATATCTAAGAATATCTCTTATTCAGGCAATCAAAACGAATTGTGTAATACATTGTGCAAAACTAGTTTTAAGTTTTTGGTATCAGTAACACTGCGACGATTTACTTAATTGCGGTTTTTTCTGTTATACAGTAGTAGATACAAAGATTGACGAATTCGGCGACGCCCGCTTTGGATTTAATATTCCCTGTTTATGTATAGATAGGTTCGTTAACACGCAATATTCTTCTTTTTGGTTTTCACTCCGCTAAAGACAGAAACAATTATGCTTAATTAACTGTCAAACTTTACTAATCGAAAAGACTGAGAGAAAAAGAACTGCTTTTCAGATCTAAGTAATTCTTAACTTTCCTACATGGAAAGTGTTCAAATACTTATTTTTGAAAAATTGCAGCTGTAACTATGGTAAAATAGCAAAAGAAATTATATTACAATAAAATTTGAAGCCAACGAAATTATATAACAATATTATTTAAAAGAAAAGAGCTTATATTATATTACAATATTATTTAAAGCAAAGAACTTATATTATATAACAATATTATTTAAAACAAAGGAATTTATATTATATAACAATATTATTTAAAACAAAAGAGCTTATATTATATAATAATATAATTTAAAACAAAGTAACGAAGTTACGAAACCACCACAAGAGACTTTATATGCTAGCGATCTTCTGAACCACTTTATATTAAAAAATGGTCTTCTTACTATACATCGAATTTCCTGCACAGTTAATTTCGTTCTACTATACATAGATGTTGAAGAAAAAAGTTAGCTTATAATAATATGATTCTAACTGTAAACTCCGAGACCAAGTCACGTTTTTTAGAAGCAGTTTACCCGAATTTCATATCTTATCGCGTGTATCGTGTTACTGACCTCCCAATTCTGCACAGTTTGACTAAGGTCATGGTACGATACGCCGCTCACTTTCGCACTTACTTTATCGTATATATCCATTTCTGTCCCGTAGTACAGTAAGTCGTTGTTGACGCAGGTGGATTCGAGGACCATAAGTTTGATTATAATTTACTTAACAAACGCTTATTACTGTTGTTATACATCTATGGACTGTACGCTAATATGTATTTTATTACCTTAAAATAAGCATGATAGCCGCTTGAGAAAATTAGGCAACTCAATATAGCTATAGAGATGTATTTAATAGATTATTGTAAAATTTTACATATACTAAGAAGGCATTATACGATGTCATGTTTTACGAACTAGCTTCAATTTTTTTTATTGGTTACTATTATATTATATATTAACTCATTATCACCTAAGATAAATCGTGGTAAGATTTACTTCCTGTGTGTATTGTAAACCATATACAGATTATTAATGGAGTCAGGCGTTTCTTTGTGGCAATCCATCACAATGTGGACAGTCAAAAGTTTTCCTTAGCTAAGATCCGCGACAAGCAAACAATAACAGAAAATTAATAATGTGTGTTTTCCTGCTGGATGAAGTAGATTTATTTGGAACTTAAACCAAAAACTTATCGAAAAACGGCCAGCAACTCTCCACCCACCAACCACTATACACAACACCAAACACACACTACCACATTTCCAATTTGTAAACGACACGTGTTTCGCCTCAACACGAGGCACCTTCAGTTGTAGTAGACTCTACAGAAGACAACCGAATAGTACTAAAACTTTTGACTGTCCAACCATATACAGGCCCACGAAGTAGTGCCCCACAAGAGTGGCGTGTATAAATTATCTTTCATCCCTGACAAAACGTACAAATTTAAAGAGTTCTTATCCTACATCAGTCTCTGTAAATTAAGCCATGCAAGTTCTCTCCAAAACTTAATTAGACAAGCTCAGTAATATCACATATTGCATCGCAGACTTCTGCGAGTATATTCGAGCTGCAAAAAAATCAAAGAAGATAGATGATGGTAAGGTGTAAAATAAATAGCAGAAAAATACATTTAACTTTAGGGACATCAGAAATTTTTCAGTGATTTCGAAGGAAAATTGAATACATCAATATTTGTATTATAAAATGAGTCGGTAAGCATCCGACTTAAAGAACATGCCAGAATGGTACGAGTCTTTAAATCTACATTAAGCGCCGAGGAATGACACACGAATAAAACACTGTTATTGTCCCAAAAAAGAACATGGTGGTGACGCATCGTGACCAGATGGATTTACCCCGAATTTTCGTTGTTTTTTCCTATACTACGCAGTTATCAGGTAACTTCCAAAAATAAGCCGTAGCGAGATACGCATACCACAAGGTTATTATTATATATTTCCAAATGTTCGTATAAGGAAACGTAAATAAGCAGATACCGATGACTGTGGGCTGTGGAAGTTTTGGCTACGATCATCAACGAAGCGGGTCATTTTACAAAGTATCACAGATGATAGACTTTCCAGTACTAAGCTTCACCCGTTGAATACCTCTTAACCTCTCTCTTCTTTCAACGGTTACTACCATATTAGGCCACGCGTGCAACCCATAACCAAACTTATAATTACCATTAAGGATAGGAATTATAGATCTAGGTTTACGATAATTTGTTTATTTTTCTTTTCATACAAGTCTATTTTGTTTAAAAATCCAATTTTATAGACTTATTTTAATGAGCAATTTCTAATTTCATTATATATTTAAAAAAACTTTTTCAATTGTTTATTGAAGGTACTTAAAGGTGAGATGTGCTTACTATTTATGTTTGTGCCACGTCCTTTTCAGTGTAACGCCTTGAAAAAGTCTTTCAACATACAGTTTCGAAGTGGGTATGACATCCCCTGTGTGACACGGGGACACACGATAACATAACACGATGCATAGGATTCATTTCGTCTGATTGTTCAGAGCTTGTCTAGTACATATAATTCGGTATGAAATATATGATCGCCCGAGAACCAGAGTCACACACATTACTTTTGAAGTTAGCAATCGGAAGTTGTAATGAGCCAGCACCTCTATCGGAAAACCGACAACTGTTAAAATACAAGTGTTGAAGTGAATACTGCGTCTCGATAAACGTATGGCTATAGATGAAGCTTATAGACGGAGCGACGATCTGCGCAGGATGGCTGAAAGGAACTGGATGAATATAGCCAAAGATCCGACTAAGTGATCTAGGAACAACTGCTGCGTTTTGGAAGATTACTATTACCTAAACAATAGACAGCGTCACACTTAACGTTTATTTACAACAAAAGAGGTCGGTTTAAATGTGGCATTAACAAGAAACGATGTTGACTATATAATAACCGCAAAAGGAGAATAACTTTTGACAGAATCCGACACGTGTCTATGGTATTGTTATTTGTCGATCTTCTATTGTTTTTTTCCTTAAACAATAGAACACAAATATATTAACATCTAATGCTAGTTCTACGCAGAAATAAAAACTTTAATTGCAAATTTAAAATTTCGTTCAATATTTTTATATTTTATATACTTTATATAACGAAAACTCTTTACAGAAAATCATCAAAAACCATTCCAGTTCTATAATTCTTACTACGATAATCGCTTGCGATACGTATATGACACGATAATTTTAAAAATACCGTATATAAATAAAATATTTCATATATTTTCTATAACGAAAACTCTTTACAGAAAATCATCAAAAACCATTCCAGTTCTGTAATTCTTACTACGATAATCGTACTCGTATATCCTATCCTATCCTACTAATATTATAAATGCGAAAGTTTATGAGTATGTATGTTTGATACTCTTTCACGAAAAAACTACTGGACGGATTTGGATGAAGTTTTACAGTAATATAGGTTATACATATAGGAATAACATATAGGCTACAATTTGTAATGATTTTATGTAATTTTGTCTGTCGTAATATGACTAGACCATTGGAGTTACATAAAGATGATGTACCGTAGGATTGTTTGTCTTGAATAGTAAATAAAAGTCCGCGACAGCATATATCTACGTTTTATGTGGAAGCCACTATGACCAAAGTTATGAACCATAAATTAAATAAAAAAAAATATATTTATTTAAAATTATCTGTCACGAAACTTAATGTGGCAGACCAAATTCCACGCACGTGGGCAAAAGCTAGTGACACGATAATTTCAAAAATACCGCACCGTACACGACACCGTAAAATGATAACACTTTATTAGACGAGCCTGAATCGCATTTATCTGTTATGATTGGTATAAGTAATCGTTCATCCACAAGGTTCAAGTGATTTTGTGGGCAAATAGTGTCTATGCTTTGCGAATACTAAACGTTTTCGTCATTGGACATAGATCAACGTACGAAAACAGATAACAAAATTTTTATCTTTAGCTGTAAGTACTTATCTATAAAACAGGTGGGGTGAATTACTAAAATGTTTATCTGATTGCCATTTTCATTAACTATTCTTTACGTGATCGTCCTTTGGATTTTGTTAAAGAAGATTGAGGAAAACGCCATGAGTTATATACCTGTAATTTTTTGGCGTTCTATTTATATTGTATCTTTGATAGTGGTAGAGCCACGCTGCAGACGAATACTTTGTCAAGAATGGCATAATATTTGTCTGCATGAAAAGGCCGGCTCGCCCGGGGAAGTACCTACTGCACTCCCGCAGAAAACTGGCGTTTGAGTGTTAGCTTAGCTACCGCGCTTCGTACGGTGAGCAGCTGAGTTCCGGAGGCACAACACCCTTCTCTCCTCTCCCTCCTATAATGACACTTTTCTTAAAGGTCGGGTCGGCAACGCTTCCGCACTGCCTATGGCGCTGCGGATGTCTTTGGGCGGCGTTGATTGCTTTCCATCAGGTGACACACTTACTCGTTTGCCTTCCTATCCCATAACAAAATACAATGAAATAGATATCAATAAATAAAATATACAATAAACATATGGTAAATTTGCGAAATAGTAATTATTTTGTACTTTGATATACGACTCTTTGCAGAAAAAAAAACATAACGATATTATTGGTAATATCTTCGATACAAAAGAAAAATGAAAAGAAAGTAGTTGAGTAATTATCACGCAAAGATGAGACATTTATACAAAGATAGCCAATGGGGATACTAAAATGTCTATATTTGATTAAATTTCGAAGTCCTATACTTGGTATCAAATACGTCGAACAATGTTAATGAACTTAGCATATCAGCATCGAATGGCCGCGAAACACAATCAATTTGCAGAATTAGGACTAAATTGGCATTCGCAATTAATACAATATTGATAAGGTAGCTCGCGTTGGACATTTCATCAGTCATTGGGCAGGTCAGTGCCGTCTGGTTATCAACGGCGTTACCATTGTACTCTGTTTTTGTCTGTGCTTTGCAACTAACAATGACCTCGACAGTCGCAGGCATGTTTATTCTATTCATATATTCAAATTTGGAACAAGAAAAATATAGTCTTGTGTAAATTTAGTCTTTATATTAAAAATCTATTACTCCAATTATTTCGTGCTTTTTTTACAGATCGTCGGTCACCTGCTTTTTGATATGAATAATAATTTATGGGAAGTGTGTCAACGCATACAACGCCGTCCATAGACATCTGCCACACCATAGGCATTGCAGAACCTTGCCGGCCTTTGAGAATTTTGTAGGCTTGTTTTTTTTAAGGTTCCAAAATCGTGTCGCTTCGGAAATACGCTGGAGGTGGCTGATTCCATTGATTGAAGTTGGAAATATGCATACGAACCGATGTTCGTTATAAGGTCTCTGAATGCAGAGGTTTCTGATAAGTTAAACAAAAACAGTAGACAAAATAGCCTAATTAATAAGGAGATACGCTTACGATCGCATCGTTAATGTTCCATGAGTACTAGACTATAGAAGTGAACCATTTTTCTGAATTCAAGCATGGTTTAGATTGTTTAGTGTAGAAGTATTTTACTTATATTAATAGCATTCCTAGTCTTTCCTTTTTTATGGAATCGATGGGTAGACAAGCGGTTCATAAGCAACGACCGCTACATGGTAAACAATTACGGGCACTACATATGTGTCGTCTAATATAAGATTCTCTCTAATATTAGAGTATGTGAATAATGATTGTGAGGGGAAGAAGAAATATATACAATAGAAGGAGTAGAAAGAATCCGGAATGGTGCACTTACAGTACAAAACAACATAACACAGTAAAATGATATCAACATTCTGTGAGGTTTATGATACTTCCCCGGGCGAGCCGGCTCATTCGTACTACCATGGCTCTACCATTATTAAAATTAAAGAATAATCTAAAATCAGATTTAATTCCTAATTTTTCTTTTAAACTCGAAAAGCAAGTTTATATTTCAGCCTAAAGTCGATAACAAACACGTGGTTGGGAACAAAGTGCGAATATTAAAACGGGCATATATATATATATATATATATATATATATATATATATATATATATATATATATATATATATATATATATATATATATATATATATATATATATATATATAATTTTAAAAATTATGTACATTCTGTAATATTTTTTTAAATTAAAATAATAACAATAAAACTATATAATCAATCAATACAGTTGTAGTAATTGAGAGGTCTTTCGACCTTGACTAGTTGATTTCCCCTAACTCCCACACTTGAATAACGGATTGGCTATTACTCCTACTAAAAAGACGCTGCAAATCTTCTAGTATTTCCTTCCGTAGTCATCATCCATGTGAAAAAATGCGGGAATCCTATTCTATGCCACCACATAGAAAAAGTTATGCTGAAAAATATGGCGTCGATTTTATTTTATTAATAATGTATTTAAGGTTTGTTGTCCAAATGTTATCTGTTACCCTGTTTACTAACCGAACAAATGTGCATTGATATCGCTATACTGCACGTACGTCTGTATGTGTTGTGTGTTTAAATATTGCAACGCGGCGATGTCTCATCAAAATGTTAGGTCGTCGCTCTCTGAATCACGTCCACTCGCCCGTAATTTTATTTGTGTGTCACTGTCCTCTTCTTTCGTATTTACCTTATCGGACTAACTGTCCCTTTCACTCGATAAGTGCACGTCATATCCGATTTCGGTTTTATATGAATGAGCCTTTAATTTGTAAGCGAACTGACCATATCGACTCAAAAATCGAAAACGTAGTAAAAATGAAAACTTTTTTTTATGGCGTCAGCTGATAACTTTTTGCCAGTGTCAATGTTTGGAATGAAAACTTAACACCAAAGCTAAAAAACTTAGGATTTCTAAAAAAAAGTGTATCCGAACACTCAAAAATAGTCAGTTTCAATGATGGACAAATTTTTCTATTGCTCGTATAGCTGTGACACTCAGACCATTCAATGCAGTATTTGTTCCGATCTGAATATGCAATAACCAAATTTGACCTCTGTCTCATTTACTGCATTTTCGCTTTTTTGCATCGACATGGATAAAAAATTTCTAGAAAAGTGTGTTTTGTTATTTTGTAATTTCAGGTATAATTTTATTTTAATTTTTATTACCTATACAATTCAAGATAAACTCTTTGTATTAATGATAAGTGGATGAATCATTATAGGGTTATATCGAACTGGCGATTCGTGAACGCACTTGAAGTGATGAATATGTTATGTGGGTACAAGCAGAGAGCTGGCTGCGTGAATGCGGCAAGCATGTCAACCAATCGCCTATTTGGAAACACGTTCGCAAATCGCCAGTGCCATAAAGCCCTTAACTTGAGTACAAGTTGAAAAGTTATTATTTTACATTGCCACCTAGGGATCGTGTAAGTTGTTTTAATGAGCAGTAATTCTTCGTTAAATATAAAATGAATGCATCATGATAGCAGCCGACGGAAATAAAATATCAAGCATTAAACAATTATATTATTACTTAGAGATGGACTCAAGTATTCGTGTATAAAGCTATAATTTTGAAGATGTCGTTTTTGTGCCAAAATCTTAAGTTTTCTGGTATATACATGTCTCTCTCTCTCTTTCTCTATGTGGGTAAGAATTAAATTAAAATATACTAGAATGCTGCGGATACTACCAAAGGCCAAACGCACAAATTAATCAATTTTCTCCCAACTCGGCATTTAAATCTGACTGTCCACCATCTGTCTGCAATGCATACCTACCTACTAACTTATTTAAATATATTATGCGATGGTAATCTTAAAAAGTTACTCATTGTTGGTAATACCAAAAGGAAGAATACACGAAGACGGTCGCCAATAAGATAGTCGGATCAAGTCAAGGAAGTCACATCCTCTTGCAAATTTTTGCAGATGGTGAGGGCTACTTTGGACCAAAACCGATGAAGACAGAAAGTCCGTTTGAGAAGTTCTAGTAACCACGATCGTCAGTAATAAAAGACCTATTAAAGAAAAATCTGCAATTATACCTATATAATATATAAGGCCACAAAAAGTGAGACATAGGGAATAAATACTTTAATATGTTGATGACGACAGGGGCACACCTTCTGAGCAAATATCGGCAGCCCATGTCGATGTCGATGTTACTCAGAGTTTTATCATCTTAACGCAATGTTTATTCACAGGACAAATATAAAATGCTCGGAGCAACGACCGGCCGCTGATAGTGTTTCAGGTGTCCCTGTAATAAACGGTTCTTTGTATAATGAACGGTTGTTTATGCATTCACTAAAATATTCCACATACAAACTGTTATAATTTCAGTTCATTTTTACGTTAGTTAAAAGTTTCTGGAAACCAAAAAAATTACTACAACTACTAAATTTAATAGTTTAAAGATGGTGCAATAATATCTAGGTATCTCAAACTTCGATCTTATCAGTACATTGCCCGTCTGAAACTTTGAGAACCGACTGATAGAGGTAAAGCCTGATAAAATCTTATTACAAGTAACCATAGGCCTTTGGTCTTAATGATAAAAAAGGCTGTGTGGTCGCCAAATCACCTACTCAACATATCTTGAATATGGGCAAATCTTCATACTTGGAAGAAACACGTAACTCCAGCAGTGCCCTAAGCAGTGCCTTAAGCTGTATGTTGATGACAAGAATTGTTACCGTCAACATTTCTTTTAATTATAAGAAACCTTAAATGACGCAAAAATACCCTTTAGTTATACAATTAAAGAATTTATTTGTTGAGTTAAATAATCCTTTTATTATTTTTATTTTTTCCGGCGCTTAAATATATAATTTTATTCTGCGAATCAGATATCGTTCGATCAAAACAACACGATTCGCTTCCGACAGCCGACCGCCATATTTATGATGGCACATAATACAGTGTTGTGTACTGCCGAAATATTTGCGTCGTGTTCAAGGTCAGCGTGAGGTAGGTCAGCATTATGACGTCACTGGCGCCCTCCAAATCGTCGGGTCAACGGCCGCGCCGCCATTGCGGAAACTGTGCTGCGCGCGTTCGGAATTCGAATTGGGGACTTTTGTTTATGTGTGCGTCAGATTATGCGTTTCGGTGTTCGAACACATCGTCTGGGTTGTTGTTGTCGCTACTCGTGCCTGTGTGCGAGCAATTTGGGATTTCGTTTTTAAACAATTGATTTATATACAGCCATCGCCGAGCTTGGTATTTTTAAGAAATACCGCAACGACTTTAAACGAAATTTATTTTATAATATAGTTATTGCGAAATAATTACTTTATGAAATTTCTAATATTAAACTTAATGTCCATTTATATTATTTTAAAAAAATTTAATTACCTATCATGATACCTTCATAATGTTTTAAATCCAATGTGGAATTTTTTTTCGTTTCAGAGCGTTTTTCATTTCGTCGGTAAATAAAATAACAAATATATTTGAATATGTGTGTACCCAAATATATTAATATTCGATTTGTATTTTTTTATTTTGAGTAATAAATTTAAAAAATTATGCGCATTGCTTAAATAAATCTCACATTAGTAACTTAATATTACCATTTACTTTAAATCTATAGTAGAGTAAACTCCCATAATATGAACATATTTATTATCCTATGGTTGTTGTTTTTTATTAGATATATATACAGAATTATGAAAATATGTATCACGCCAGATTTTTATGGCTATTGAATAAATATTATATAAGAAACTATTACCTATTTATGGACTGTGTAGTGATAATTGTTCAGAATACCTGGGTATATATTTAACTCTCTATTGATCGTGGTTCAAAAAACATACTTTGATAAAAATATTTATGTACGTATATCCATTTTTTTTACATTCCATTCATGCCTCACTGCGAGGCACGGGTCTCCCCATTTCTGAAGGAATAGCCATTCACCCAAAACACTTGTTCCATGTGGATCAGGCGATATGCGCCCATTCACTCTGAAGGCAATAACTTCATTGCTGAGCTAATAAAGACCTCAGAGCCAATTAAGCCACTGAGTCACTTAGGGAAAGGGAATAAAACGTTTTTTTTCTGACAGCTTCGTAAATATCTGAACTCAAATGTAATCCTTAATTTTCGTGATGTCAGTCCGATTGTTTAATTGTTCGTTAGCGTTGTTTCACGCGCGGAATAAAGTGCGCTTTAAATTCTTTTGTCCTTTCATTGTTGAAGTATTTGAATGGCCAAGGTCATTTTTATACAGCCATCTGATGTTTTATTTTTGAAAGAGGTTAGGTAGGTTTTTTGCAACTCGCGATTTGCATCTTAACTTTATTTAATGCGATGTACACAAACAAATATAAATGCGCTTGAATTTAAACTTTACTTTAATCGTGCACACAACGACCATACCTACGATTTTATTTTATCTCGTATTTCTTGTTTTATAATCAGTAGAAGAATTCTTTACTTCCTAATTTAAACTTTTACGAGTCAGTTGTTTTAAATAGAATTTAATTATTTTTTTATTAATATAGATAGAAACTAATTGGATAAAATTGAGCGGCACGAAATAAAAACAATAATGACATACTAACTGGAGTAATGGCGAAGGTACCGCTTCTGAAATCAATAATCGATATATCAATAGTCATGTGGATTATTGTCATAGGATCGTGGATTCAAATCCCGCATCGCAATAAATATAACTATAGCCTACAGACATTTATTCCTTGTCTAAGTGTTCCATCAATCTAACATGATCAAGCGTGGTGGGTTATTCTGCGTTCCACCAAAATGGGAGGGCCTTTGCCCTAAGTTAAACATATTGCGGCTTAACAAAAAAATAGAAGAAGCAAGAAGAGCAATGTTTTTACACTGATAACTTACCTACTTCTATCCTATAATTATAAAATAACTGCAACAACTTTAAAACTTACATTTTCTTTCCCTTTCAGATGGCATTACTCCAATATACAACAAAAAAAACTAACACCATAGCTGGATCAACTCTTTGTAATAGAAAAAAATAACGAGGTACCTGCCCATGTAGAGTAGTGGCCAATCATCTAACGCGCCACAAATTTCGGATGCGCCGGAGAGGGGAGACCGATGTTAGACGCACACAAATAAATATGTGTACTTGTGTGCATGAATGATTTATTGTAGAGGGTTCCTGAGGTTCTTTATATATTCTATGTATTGTGTTTGTTGCCTTGTTAAGCATAATATATTTTATATGAATATATTTGCTAGAATAACTCTTTTTTTATTATTCAATAGTTTTTCTTTATACTTATAAATATATTTTACTTGATATATTTTACTTAATGAAAAATATAATGCCTATATTAATGTTTCAGTTATACTATATAGTGGTATTACTTTATTTTTTATTACGTTCACAGCCACAAATTCACATGGGGTTTATCAAATTTCAAATAAAATAATCTGTTTCTGGTTCTGACATACGATTATAATTACCATTTTACAATCAGTCATGTTAAAACTATATTTTTATTATAATTTCATGCTAATAAATTCCGTTTTATTTATATACTAGAATCAAGCGAATCAAAAAATTCGTCTATGACTGTTCCCCTACTCAAAATACCTTCTAATTTTTTCCTAACCAGAAATACGCCAATCAAAAGCCGCCGAATTTCAAGCGTGCGCACGAGTGGCCGAATTTGTTAACTAGTTAGACGCACACACGCAAAGTGTATACTACGCATTGTTTGTGTGAGTAACTACGCAGGAGTTGTTTGTTGGTTTCTTGTCTGTGTGCGTGCTATTAGCATTTAGTGAATAGAAGTGCGAAGCACTTTGCATTATTTATGAGCGGGATTTTGGTGGTTGGGGTACATGTTAAATAAAGAGCCTATAATATCGGTGAGGCGGTGAATTTATGAAATGTTTGAATGTAATTCTTGTAAAAAATTATTTTTGTTAAAATAAGATAATACTTTAGTACCTACTGTGTGATACATTGATAAATGTATCATTAGTATTAAAAATTTATTCGAAAATATAATAAAACCGTTTATATTATATTATTTCTTTTTACATTCGTAATTTCAAAATTTAAGATAAAAAAGAAATAAATTGTTTTATATAAAAACAAAAAGATTAGTTCTACTGACGTCTTTCGATAGATATGTCACCTTTCAGGCATAAGAAATTGAGATTGAATATAACATGTAAAGTGAAATTCATTAATATAAGATATATAATGTAATATTAGAATATTATTAAAATATGTAAGTAATATAAAATGTACAGTGATACATTAATAAATAAATCGATTTTATTTCGAAGAGTTTAATTACATCGAAGATATCAACCGCCTAATGATCTCGTGTGTCGCCGTATCAGTACGACTGGCACGTTATAGTAGATACTTATGCTGTTGTATATAACTATGTTATCATTAATGTAAGCTGTTTCATATTTAGCTAATAAATATAAATCAACGGAGTTAATATACAAATCGCAAAATTATTTATTATTAATATAAAATCTTTATGAAGTACACACAATAAATACAGGTTGTATTAGGAACAATTTTTTTTAAACGGACCATACATGTCCCACTGCTGAGCACGGGCCTCTGCATTTCTGGAGGAACAGAGGTTAATCCACTACGCCTGTCCAATGCGGATTGGCGGGGTTACCAGACTCGGAATAAATATTTGTAATCCATACATATATTTATTCCGATGCGTGGATCGAACCCGCGACCATTGACTCCGCGGGTGGAGGGCCCCGCCACTGAGCCAAATGTTCGCCTGGCTTACAACAAAAGGCAACAACAACAACTGGCATTAGGAACAATAAACGTTATTAATAATTAATTATAGTTACTTTATAATTTTTTAATACATGAATTATTTTTATTGTTAAATGTGATGAGATATTTGTGTTTCCTTTCACCTCATACGTAAGTCAAATCTGGTTTTAAAACATTAATAACAAAATTCACCCACCTTTGAAAACTCTTGAATTATTTATAAATTACAAATAAACTGTGAAAATATACCTTGAAACTATTTGTATGGAATAAGTAAGCTAACGAGTAAGCATTTCAACTGTTGGTAAATAATCACTGCCACCCACGGACAGCTATTGGTGTATTTCTTTCCTTCAGCTAAGGATGCGAATAATAGGAGGGGAGGAAAGTAAAGGAAGGGGGAAGGAGTTGAGCATCCAAATCGCTCTCACGCTCACGGAAACGCGGGAATACAGTACATTGCCACCATTTAATGCCGTATTCTGTGAGTTTGTGGTACTTCTCAGTATAGTCTGGGAGCCCGATCCATTCAAATTAACTGCAAGAAATAATTTTCTATTTGTGATAAAAGTTCAAGGCTAGGCATTGCATAGGTACAATGGGTGAAGGGATCCGAGACCCAATTCCGTTTAATTGTCTTCATGTCCTTCTTCCCGTTATGTATTTTTCGTCACCCAACATTAATTGTTGTCTATGAGCGGTGTTGATTGCTTTCGACTAGGTGGCACGCTTGCCCGTTTGCCCTCGTATCCCATAAAACAAAATATCTTTATGGACGGCGCTGGTTACTTGCTGGTGACCCGCTGTATATTGCTTGTATCCCTGTCTCTTCCATGAAAAGTTGGTGGACGTTATAGTGTAGAACCCCACTCTCGTGTAGATGCAATATCAGCGATTAAACGCAACCATCGTTGAGACGAGTTCGATCATAGCGCAGATGTAGCCCGGTAGTCCGTAACTATCGTCGTACTTGTTTCTTTTGTCTCACTATTTAAAAGTGTACATTTAGAGACAAATTTATTGGCACAACGTTATTATTTTTTTTAAGAAATACTAAAATACCTTGTGTTTATTCAAAGATTTGCAAAATTTATTCCAGTATCATGTTGTAAATCAATAACTTTGTACAAAATTTGACATGTATTAATTGAACGGTAAAACAAAATACGGCTTAGGTTTAGAATAAGGGACAGTGATTTTAATAAATTAAAATTTTAAATAATATTTTAATCTTGAAAATCCCATGTTAAGGATGAAAATAAAAGTGAATCTACAACTATTTATTTCGAGTCTGGATATCCTACCAATCGACTTTGGAAAAGTTTTTTTTCTTTCCCACTTCTCTGTGCCATTTGTCGAAACTGTGGGAAACGCTGACACATGCAACCGCAGTTCAGACGGCACTGTCATTGACAAGGGCCCCATCTCAGAGTTAAAGTGTAAATGAGGTTTTCCAATTTCTAATGATGGCGACGTGGTTCGCTACCCGTCACGTCCTGATTCCCACGAGGGCGAGAAGCGACTTATGGAGAGCCGTTTCGCTGCGATGAATGTGAGAGGGAGAATGGAGGAAAGGATGGATGAGTGTGCGAGAAGGGTGTGCCGGGATCGTAGCAGGTGGAGCTCTGTGGTCTCTGACAACCCCAGGGGGCAGGGGTTGTCAGAGACCACAAGCGTGAATATATAAAAAAAAATAACCACGCTGGAAGCACATGTTATGATGCTCTACCTCGAGGTTTTGACTTCGGGTGACGTGGGAAACAAAGATCACAAGAATTAGTATTATCCTTGTGAACTTTTAATTGTAACAAAATTTCTAGTAATAATAAAAGATTGTTAAGTCTTCTTTTAAAAAAAACTGTGTGTCTGTTTTTCACAGCACGGCAGTGTAGAGTGCGCGCGCAATTTTTAAGACTAATTATCGCCGTCCGTCAGTGTCCAGCGGGGACGTGGTGCATTTTTCGCCGCGCGACTGTACCACATCTGCACCCTTGCTCTATGTAATCACCGTATTGTGGTGATTCCATTTAAGAAACTTTTTGCAGGTTGCCTTTTGCGTTATTGCGATGTATCAACGCAAAAAAGCGAATGTGGTGTGAAATTTCAAAAAAAATATGCGTGTTAGAATAAATACTGCTTCTAATGGTCTGAATATCACAGCTCTACGACCAATAGAAAAATTTGTACAACCTTAAAACTGACTGTCTTAAAGTGATCAAACACATTTTTTTTTCGACACATAAAAATAATGTTTACGTTACGTTCGTTCGCTTTTTTCCGTCGATATGGTCAATTTTCTTATGAGATATATATTCATTGGCTTGTGAACGCGAACCACAAGTAGTTTTGATGTGTTTTAATCTTCCTGTAAAGGGACATTGACAATTTTTTTTTATTAAAATTAAACTAAACAAAATTTGCAACCCAAATAAGTATTAGCTCTGTTGGTCTTTTATTTAATATGTTAAAATATACCTATTGATTTTTTGTAAATAATTTATTTCTTTTTATATATTCTTTATATATATATATATATATATATATATATATTTAAATTTAATAATATATAATTCTTTCAAAATTACTAGACCTTCGTCTATCACTTTAGTTATACCTTATACATACACAAAATAACTTTTTATTTTACAATGTACGGGTATGTTGTCCTGGTAACGCTTATAAAAACTTTAACAACCCGCTCTAATGAAATCGAACTAAAACCTCATTTTTTTAAACCTGCGACCACACCACACGGGCCATTAGAAAGCAATAAGCTAAAAGGTCGTGAGTTACAAGCAGTGCTCAAACAATGTTTAGTTTCAAACAGCGACAATGCGACCAAAACGCGGCACCCAATGTACGAGTCATTCCACGGAACTGTTGGGAATTGCTTAATTAGCTTAAAAGCATCGCCACATCGCAAGCGTTAAGCGACGGGCGGGTAAGTAAACAAAATAAGAAATATGTAGGACCCTCACTTAAATTATTTATATAAAAAAATTTACAATATATTGAAAATGTTTAAGATAAACTTTATGAATTATCACATAAAATTCATAGTAAAATTTAATAGAAATAGAATATATTTTTTAGCGAAATCCCGAAACAATACTATATACTACCTAATATTTCTTTAAAATATTTGTTTATATATACTTTTTATATTATCTATATATTATACATATGTATATTGTATCAAATATTCTTATAAATAAATTGCAAATAAGATTTTTAAGTAATTAAGTTGTTGTTCCTTTTATAGCTATATAGCATCTTATTTATTTTACTGTTTTTTCCAGTTATATGTACAATACATTGAATCAAAATACACTTAACCTATAGGTACATTAATTAAACACTTGTAAAGTTGAAAAATTCTTTAGTATAATGCATTAAATAATTATTGTAAAGAAATCCTTGTGATTTTCCAATAACCTATATATATATATATATATATATATATATATATATATATATATATATATATATATATATATATATATATATATATATAGTATCTATTATAATATTTGTATTCTATTGCTTATTCTAACCAATATTATTATAGTAGAATAATAAGGTAATCAACTAATACTATTACTATTCTCAAATACTGAATTAATATAAAATAAAATATTATATAACAATTAGGTTAATCTCTGAGTTCATAAATTACACCGCGCATATTTTATCGCCTTGAGCGAGGACAGATGTGGATGGGGTGCGAACCGACCAAATTAAATAACAATATCAGGCTGTCATAATAGCGCATTATTAATCAAATATTTTCACCCGTTCGTTCGAAAGATCTGATTTTATAAGGAGGCCATCAAGTTTATCGTGATTTAAGCTATTAATTATTTAAAAAGATTAAGAATGCCTTATTGCATTTCATCAAGAGGAATAAAATTTATGTTCAAATAATCTTCCCTAAAATCAATGATAGTGCCCTTTCCATATATTTTTTTTAACAGCCCATATATGTCCCACTGCTGAGCACGGGCCTCTCCATTTCTAGAGGAATGGATGTTAACCCACCACGCTTGCCCAATATAGATTGGCGGACTTACCAGACTCGCAATAAATATTTGTATCCATACATATATTTATTTCGATGCGGGGAACGAACGCGCGACCATTAACTCAGGGCGGAGAGCCCCGTCACTGAGCCAATTCGTCAGCATATATATAATATTATAATCAATTATTGTATAAATTGCAGTCAATATAAATTCCTCCTCCTCCTGTTGCTCCTGCCAGTTGTAAATTTGAAGGTTGCGCAAGTCATCCTCCACCATGTTTCTCCTGCGGTACCTGGGTCGCCCCACAGTACGTCGTCCAGTTGGGCGACCCACATCCTCTCAACGTGGCCCAGCCAACGAAGTCGGTGAGCCTTAGTCTCTCCGGTTACAATGAGTTGGGCTAGTGCCCCAAGGGCTAGTGCTCGATTTCGGCATTTTTTCGATTTCGCCAACTGCCATCATCTCTTTTGGTTGGGCCCAGGATTTTTCGGAGGACTTTTCGTTCTGCGACTAGAAGTTTCTTCTCTTCATTTAGCGTTAGTGTCCAAGCCCCACAGCCAAGAAGCGTCAAGTCATCTAGCGTCTCATTCTTTCATGAATATCCTTGGAGACGGCAGTAGGAAAAACTAACAATAGACCGGCAATAGTGTATACCTACCTCAATAATAAAAACTAATCTGCAATCCCGAATCCACCTGCCAATCCTCACGATTCGGCAACACCCCCATTTCACCAACGCGGAGACCAATATCTACTTAGTTAACCCTTGTGACTATATAGTGATAATAATTGATAACTAATAATTAATTTGTTTGTGCATTTAAAGAAATATGAAAGAGGACGCATGCAAATTTAATTTTCAACAGTTCTTTTCCTATCATGACAATCTCATTATAAAGCAATGATAGTAGACTAAAAGGAAGAGGAAGAGACAGGAGAGTTTTAAATACTCAAAATTAATTATGTGATCGTAGTGCGTGAATATCTTCATACATGATATAACAAAATCAATGTACAATATTTTGTGAATAGATACATTTAAAACGATGTTTAGAACTATACGAAATTAATGAGTCTGTCTGTAAACCACGATTTATATGACGAATATTAATGTCAGATGAATGTCCATAGAGGTCGCGCTTAGTATGTCACTAAAGTACCAACAATTTTTCAGAAAAAGGGAAAGATGGATTTTGGGAACTTATACCATTGCTGGTTATTATTTCAATATCCAGCAATATTACTAGAATTTTTGTAAATCATTTCAAATGAGCTGATGCAATGATTGTGCTAGGATACAGTTCACATTAATAATCCAATGGAGATTATGAACTTAGAACCTGAGTTCGCAAGCTAGAACCTTACTAAACACCATCTTAAACAATGTACCACGGTAGGCTGTTTCATTGGACAAGCGTGATTGTTTAATGTCTGCTCCTCTAGAAATAGGGTGGCCCGTGCCCAGCAGTGGGACATGTATGGGCTGTGAAAAAAAATCACTAAAGAAGTCTTTAATAGATCAAAAAAGACGCTTATAATGAAAAAATTTTAATGAAAATTTGTTAACTTTTTTCACACACACAACTACGATTAATCTTACTCCCCATAAGTAGGTACTAAACTCACAATATTCTCGTTATTAATATCGTGTATTTTCTATATTTTCAGTATGTAAATATAACGGGACGACGGATTGGCTCAGTGGCGGGGCCTGCCTTCCTCTCTGGCAAACCACGGTCTGCCGTGCGTGAGAAGAAGAATTGATGAGTGTGGAGGAGAAAGGGAGGGTGTGCCGGGATCGTAGCGGATGTAGTTCTGTGGTCTCTGCCAACCCCTGCGGGGGATAGACGTGAATATATAAAAAAATATATATAACGGGACTATCCTCCAGAATCCTCCTGTAAGGTCACCGCACACGCAGCGGGAGAAAGTCGTGACACAGGCGGCCAATTAATCGCGGCTCGCCTGACGGCCGCCTAAGGTTACTTACACACGGAGCGTTATTTGCAACCGCCTTGTTTCGCGCTTAAATTAATTATGTATTCTATGAAATGAATATTAATATTTCGGTCTGTTAACTCCTTACAAGGTAAGATGAATTTATATTATACTACATTTAAATAGGGCTACGGTTCTGGCAAAAAATAGCTATGTTTAGCGAACATAGAATGAAAATAAAAAAATAGAAAAAACAATTCTTCGTATGACAAAGTAGGCATATAAATATTTTTTTTTTCAAAAACACATATATGTCCCACTGCTGAGCACAGGCCTCCTCATTTCTGGAGGAACGGACGTAAGCCCACTACGCTAGTCCAATGCGGATTGGCGGGCTTACCAAACTTAGAATAAGTATCTGATGGCCATACATAAATTTATTCTGATTTAATAATATAAATTACAATATCCATTCCTGAAGATGTACAAAAAACATAAACATACCTCATATATTATATATAAAATTATTAATTAAAAATTTTATACAAAATTAATTTAAAGACTTACTTGTACGAAAGATCTTTAGTATTGGATTCCCTCCAATTTGTTTTCTATTTTTAGGTTAGATCATGTCAGTTGCATGTTGCATATTTATTTAAAACAAAGCAAATGAAAATGTAGCTGTTTTTCTTCCTAGTTTTATACTGTGTGGCAAATTTTCAGACGCGAAAGACAAGAACAAAAAACATGACGTTTATGAAACAACAACAACTCAATTGGTAAGCATTGTGCTTACTTTCTAATTAAAAATTCGATTCCACCGTTAGACTATTGATCTGAACCATTTTTTCCTTGTACACTCACAACTTAGATAGATGTTAAAAAGAATTCAAGTCTTCTTTTTTAAATACAACGTTCATTAAGAATAAGCGTTTATTATAGGTATATTTATTCATTTATGGCCATCATTAGGAGTTACATTTTTATATTTAAATAATATATTATGAGACAGTCACCTATAACGAGATATTTTTTTACAAAACACAGATTTCCATCTAATTAGAATGTGTTTATTTTGGAAGTCATTGTATTTGATTAGTAGTTCCTATTGCAACCAACGAAACCAGCAATATAAGATGGGATTATAAATATAAATAACATATAATTTATATCAAACATCAATTATTAAATGAAAAGCTTCTCGCCGATTACGTGGTGGATTTAGCACGAATCGCAAATTAGTTTATTATGTAGGTTGAGCGTTGCATTCCTATGTCGGTAGGTGTTTACGGTAAACACGGGGCGGCAGGTGTAGCATTAGCGGCACTCCTGCGGCTTCCGTTTCAGCTCTAAGCCCATTTTTTCGCGAGCTACCGAACCTGCGGGTAGCTTCACTTTACCGACAATATATTATGTACTTATGAAATAAACTAAACAAAGCCATTGTCATTATCAACCTACAGCAGGCCACTGCTGGAAATGATTCTAACCTTAGACGCGCCACCTAACCCACTCTTCGGCAACAGGTACCCAGTCTCCGCAAGCATTGGTACTACCCTACATACAATTTGTCGTTTCATCTACCCGAGGGACGTTATCAACTTTGTCATAGCTTCAACGAAATATTTAATGTGGTCTTTTGCATTATAATCTTACCACCAGAGAACCAGAGGGTTCTAGTTTATCAAATCGCTACAAACCTAGTGAAGTTTATATATGTATATGCTAGACTTTTGTACACGGATTCCTTGGATAAAAAGAGCTCAAATATTTCTTCAAATGAAGCTGTAATTAAAAGAGAACTAGGCTACCAGAATATTTCATAAATATTATAAACAGCGTTTAGAAAAAAAAGTTAAAGAAAATGTTGACATTTTTTTTACCTTTACGTTCTTTTTGACAAGTTAAACTTCAAAATATATCTACAACTGCTACACAATAATATTCTAAACAAAAATATCAAAAATCAAATGAATATTGAGCGGGAATCAACCCCCGAACCTCCGCAGAGCCTCCTTTCTGCCGCGCACACGCGATCACTGTTTAGCAGTATTTTGTTCTCGCAAATCTTATTAAGCAACGTCGAACCTCGCCGGTCGGCGCCCGAACGGGGTTTCCTTCCGTCGATCCACTGTTACGCGGTTACCAATCGATTTGCACATTAATACAGTAATTTGTTTATATAAGTATTTAGAACATTAATTATTAACACCTGTTTCATACATATGTATACATACCAGTAGGTACTGTGTTGATACATTAATAAATGTATCACTAATGCATTTATTAAAAACTTTTTGTATTATTTCTTTTTAAATTCATTATTTAAAGTTTGAAATAAAAAAGAAATAAATTGTTTTCTATTAAAACAAAATATTAGTTCGATTGACGTCTTTTATATAGACATGTCACCCGTCCAGCACATATATAAAATGTAAATTGAAAAGTGTTAATAAAATATAATAAAGAATAATTATGAATATGATATAAACGTACAATGAAACAAGAAAAATAAATTAATATCATTTTGTAGAATTTTATTTGAAGAAACGCCTTAAAGATCTTGGATGTCGCCATAAGCAGTACGGTAGGCACGCCACAGTATATAATTTTAGAAACACAAAATAAAATATAAAACTATGTGTGTTTAATTAAAAACAGGTACTTCTTACCTCCTGCGGCACTTCAACCCTTTATGGGTCTTGGCCTCCTCAATGATCTTCTGCCACTAAGTTCTCTCTCAAACCTCCCTTCTTCAAAACGTTTCCTCGCCAAACCTCTTTAAATCCTCCTTCCACTGCTTTCACTAAAAATATTTAATATCATGCTTTTTCATTCATCTTTACAACAGAAAGGTTTTTTTTATAAAATATTCTTAGTGATATGTTAGCCAAAGTACATCATTAAAATAGTTAGTCCACTTTTGGATGTTGGTTTCCTCTTAGAAATAAGGGGTGACGTTATAGATCTAGGTCTAGCTACTTTTTTTGGAAAACCAGCGCCAGACTTACACTGAGTAATAATCATCTTAAGTTTTTTTATTATTTTTTTCTCTATGTTTTTTTTAGCATTTAAGTTCTTGGAAATATAGGTATGTCACGAATAATTTTTTTTTACCAACTATCCCGATTGGCGTGCGAATTCAGGTAGACACTGCAACCGGCTCATGGTATTTGCCCCCATAGTTGTCAAGTACGTCAAGTACAATACCGATTTCGAATTTAATGTTTTCAGTTATGATTTCCACATTAATATAAATATGTATGACTTACATGTTTATTTTTCATGTCTACGTAACCAACAATCCTTGAGAAATGAGGAGCCACGTGCTCGGCATTTATGTATGTTTTACGCTAAAAAATGTCCCATATAGGCCATATATAAAAATATGAAATAACAAATTCAAGTAATATCTATAATATAGGTAGGTATTCATAGTATATTATAATAATGAACAACTAACTTCACACTGAAGTGGAATCATCGACTGTACTTGAGAAACTCTTAACGCTTCAACCGGCTTTCACCCTACGGAGCCCTATAAATAGCCTTTTGTTATATTGGGGCAGCCGCACGTTCAGCGCTGAATTAACCTGACTTCTAAATTAACCAGGGTACAAGAGACAACATAATATGATCAAACCTTGAAAGTTTGAATAAAAGTCGAATATTTAATAAATAAGTTCTTAATTTTGTAAAAGTCATTTTTATTATTTTTGATCTAATTAATAGAGTCAGGCGTTACTTTGCGGAAATCCATTACTATGTGGACAGTTAGAACTTTTACCTAGCTTAGAACTCTAACTTAATGGTTGTCTTCCGTAGAGTCTACTATACCTGATGATGCCTCGTGTCGAGGCGAAACACGTGTCGTTTGCAAGGTGGAAAAGTGGTAGTATGTGTTTGATGTTGTGGATAGTGGTTGAGAGATGGAGAGTTATTGACGGTCATTTTTCGGTAAGATTTAGTTTAAGTTCCCAGTAGATCCACTTCAGCCAGTAGAAAAACACACATTATAGTTTTAATTTTTAGTCTTTGTTTATTTCCCGCGGATCTTAGCTAAGTAAAATTTCTAACTGTCCAAATATTTTTGATCCTTTTAATTTGTTTTATATTAGAGCAAGCAAACTAGCAAATGGGTTATATGAAAGTAAGTATTTCATAAACATCCGCAAGGCAAGAAGCGTCAGAAATCTATTGCCAGCTTGTCATAGCTAACTCAACGTTTTAATTATTCGTGAATACTCGTAGATCGTTCCAAGGTCAGTTCATAGCAGAAAATTGTGACTGAATTAAACAATGATGCACTTCCACCCATCCATGCAGTGAGGATAACACTTGTTTTAGAACAAGTAGTCCAATGGGGGGAATGTTCAGCTGGTAAAGGGTTGATTTTTTCGTAACATTCACTATTATGAATTTTATGAAGTGCAAGATATTAGGAATCTCTTTCTATAGAAAGGCTAAGTGAGTAAGCATTTCACCTGATGGTAAGCAATCATTGTTCACAAATAGACATCTGCAAAACCACTTTAGTTGCAAAGCCTTAAGATTAGTTATAACTATTAAGCCAGTGTCAAGTAAAATATGATAACATCAAATCTCTTGAAATATAACTAGTCACCTTATCACGTTACGTCTTTGATAAAATGGTGGCTTTTCTACCAAAACCATTCTATGGACCTTTTCAGTCAAGTTCAAAAGTCACGATACACGCATTTATTTCATATCAATTCTCTTATACGCCTTAATCAATTTTTATTTTATAGTACTCCACTATAATTAAACAAAATAACCGATAATAATATAAGATTATGAAATTGAAATAAAAATACAACGTCACTGATCTAAGTTGGCGGAAAAAGTCCAAAGAGAGACTTATTTGAAATCAATTTTAAGAATAATATAGATAGTATTTTATCCGAGTCGATTCATTGATGCCATAGACAAGAAATTGCCATAAAATTTTACCGATTGAAATTTTTTTTGTCTCCAGCTTGACTCCATCGCACAAAAAAGTATTCCTTCGTACCTACCAATACATCCTTCTTGCCCTTACTTTGTTATCGTCCTTACTTTAGGTGAACTGGGAAGTGAAACAGGCATTTGGATTCGAAGATGTTAATGCTGGTAGCCTATTGGCTTTAACAGCTTTATCGTATTCAGGGCCCGCGGGCTGAAAGCCCGCGGGCAAGTAAAATATAATTGGGAATCTGCGCAAATCGCAGACTCCATCGGCCTGATGCCGTGTCGGAGGTACACATATGTGTGTGTGCTGATTTTAAACTCGTCATGATTCGACGTTAAACATGTAGGGGAGGTTGAACTTTAGTAACTATAGTCCCTATTAGTCCCATAGACCCTAAGGTCTAGGGGGTGAGAACCGACCGGGTACGTGAGAGAATCTCGTGTAAGCGGCCGGTGTAGATGTGTTCCCTACTCTACGTGCTCGGCTAGAGCCGGGGTGCGTGTGAGTGTTGGTGTCGTGAGTGGAGCGAAACAGGCAAGAAAGAAGAAAACGACTATTGCAACAATCGCATATAGGATTGTTTTTATTAAATCAAAACAAACATAACGCTTTCACGCTATATGTAGCTATTAGTTCAACGGATAGGAAATAAAAAATAGATATGTGTATTTATTTTAATGAAACACGTAGACCGTATAATGGGAATAACACGCAGTCGAAAACGTTGGATTAGACACTAATAACTTAATTAAATAAAAGAACAATGCTATGTGAAAAAATGGTAAGAAAAACAATTCTTTAAATAAATAAAAATTAAATTCTATTATAAATTTTTTCATTATTCTGGAGAAGTGGACATTAACCCACCGTGCTTGTACGGGATGAATTGGCAAGACTTATAATAAGTAACTGTAGACAGTGGAGGGTTCGATTCTAGAATCTGTATAAATATATCTGATATTTATACAGATTATAGAATCGAACCCTCCATCATTCACTACAAAAGCGGTACATCCGCCGCTGAGGCAATTCATTACTTTTACATTAAATAAATTAAATTCTATAATAATTACCATGTCTAATCCAGCCGTCGTTAATCCCAGACGCAGTATTGCTAGAAAACCATAGTTTTGCTGCAGCTGTTTTCACATGGACATTATCGCCAGCTGTCGGATGTCGTCGGACAACTTCGTGTGTTTCCTTCGGGATGGGAGGGGTAGCGTAGTGGGTATATTAAACTGTTATTATTTTTGGTGCGACCGAGGTGCGTTTCGAATTAGATTGCAGGTTCGGGAACACTGGTTGAAACGCTTTACTGACTGAGGTTCTTCTTTAAAATTATCTGGGGGGGTAACTGGAACACATTACGAAAGAAATTAAGAGAATTAAATTAATTATAAGAAATTAATTAAAAGCAAAAACAGATTTTAATATTCAATTCATATTGTTTTCTAGATTAGTAGATTTTAAGATGCATTAAATAAAAATAATCTGTACTTAACAAAGGAGATTTAAGGACAGGTGAAAATAATATTCATTAATGCGAACTTATCTATATACACCAAGAAAAATATTGCAACTCATTTTAAGCACTTTGCGTATATGTGCGATTTGGCATAGTTAGAGTTCATATGGTTAAGGAGTTAAGAAAAATAAAATAAGTAATAAAATTTAATGAATTACGGTTGAATCTGAGGTAAGATTTTAAGACGCCATAGTTCATATAGGTAATGTCTTTATGATAATAATGATGAGTGTCATTTTTTGGAAAAACTAAATTTTCATAATATTATTTTTATGTACTTAATATTCTAATGCTATGAATAGGCTACAATTACTTTCCATCTGGTGGCACGCTGGTTCATTTACCTTCAAATCCCATAAAAAAGACATATCGGTAGTTGATATATACCCTGAATATAACATTGCCCGCTATCTTAAGTATTCACACTCGACTTATTATCCTTGCAGCGCCATGTACCTCAGCAAAACATTCACAAGCCAATACAATAAATATAAAATTATTAGGTATATCTCAATAAATATCACGATATACAAATATGAGTTATTACTTTTGGCTTCATTCACGTTATTAAATTCTCCACGTAATCAAAACCTCTCTTTCTCTAAAACATTTACATCTTACTTGTAATATTCTACTTTATTTATTCAGCCAAGTTTTATGGGATAGGAAGGAAGGCGTGTTGCTTGATGGAAAACAAACACTGCCGCTTATAGGCAACACCTTCATTTCAGAAGCGTTACCGAACGACACAATATGTCGGGCTGTTTTTTTAAGGTTCCAACGTCGGTTCTAAAATAACGCTGAATGTAGCTCGTTGCGCAGAGTGGTAGTGTGTGTAAAAATAAATCATCAGGATACTCCAGAAAAGGTTTAAAAGATTGTGAAACTGAGTTTATAAGTTATGACGTATGTACATACAAGCTTGGAAAAATGCCATTATTTCAAAAATTACAACAGGCAGTCTCTCTAATGTATTTGTATGTACAGATGCCTTTTGTAAGAACCAGTCATAACTGCATTGACACGATGTGACCCTATCATCTGAAAATCGAGCTTTTGTTCCGAAAGGACATAAAATTTTTAGCATTGCTCTCCGCGAATCATCTCAAGGCGTACCTAACGGTATTCGAACGTTACACAACATTATTTTTTTATTGATAAAGCAGGGAAACTAGCAAATCATTGTATCTGGAGAAAATAAACACGCCTTTCACAATAGCAATACTTTATATAGCTACTTTGAATTGAAGAACAATTTAAAAGGATGGGAGGGGAATGGATGGACGATAAGAATAAAGAAGAGGTTGAGTTCTGTAACGGAAGGTTACATGTTTTAATGATTTATTTTTAGTTAGTTTAGGTATACGTTAAATATATTATTAGTATTAGTACACTATTCCGTATTCAAATTTAAATACTTATTCTAATATTAGAATTAATAAATTACTATAACAAAAACACGATCTGCCATCGAACATTTTTTGCTTGTCATACGTTAAGTGTTCAAAGCAACGCGGTGACAGATTGAAGGAATTTGAAAAGGAATTTGTAAACTCAAGTAGGTGTAGGTGCGGCGCTCGCGCCTTCGTGCTATTTCGGCCTTGTTCGTGTGCCACTCGGGTTTTTTTATGGAAGTTACTGACGGGTGCCGAGGAACGACACCACCTCAGTGAGGGTTCGTCCGTTATGGAAATATCAACGGGAACCATGACGTCTCTTAAGAGCGCCCTCGCTCAGTATTTATTTTAAAAATAAGTGCAGGAATCAAACCCCGTTTTAGGGGTTTCACCTGCACATTTTATCTGCGGGGTTCTACCTGCCAGCTTTTACCTGCGGGGTTGATTCCACCTGCGGTAATGATTCTACTGCGGAGCACAATGTAATGGAGGGTGTCACCTGCGATCCAGGGTGCCACTTGCCCTCCGCCAGTATGTTACCTGCGGTGCAAATGTAACGGCAGGGTTCTACCTGCGGTTTATTTCTTTGAGTGCTAGCTAGCTCAGGGATCGACATTTAGGTGTCTCAGCGCATCCTTTACAATCGCTGAGGGCAAACCGCTGTCAACTTGCAGGGTTCTACCTGCGGTTTTCTTCTTTGAGCTAGCTCAGGGGAGTGTTAGTCCGCTTACGTGGCAAAATCAGATCGGCCGTTTACCCACGACCTACAAATTTGTGTCTCACCTACTTGATTCTTTTTTTTTGTAATAAATATTTCTTTAAACTGGTAACACTCTGGTTTTATTTGCAAAATCCAGGTAGGTGTTGCACTGGCGCCCAACGTTATCTAAAGTTATAAAAGAAAGGTGCCACAGTTCTTGCTGAATAAAACGCATTAGTAAAGCTTCTACTAATTAGTTAGTCTTCCGCAAAGTACTGCCTGTGTAGTACAAAATGTACTGCTACGTACTTTCTGGTATTACCCTACGCACTAGGCCTATTTATACTCTCACGAAAATTACCCACTACATGGTTCTATCACAACATACAACGTATTATCATACTAGACCTTAAAGTTAATCATCAATACATGCTTTTACGAAAGTCGGTATGCTCAGTTCTGTTTTAATACTTCTCTTCTACTCTTTTTATTTCTTTCCATTATGCGACACATTTGCTTGTATGCCTTCACATCTTATTAAGAGGTTAAAGTATATATTACTTTACATTCGTTCTTCGAATCTTAATCACATGATGTTTGAGTATCGATTACCGTAGGTACTTGGAAGAAATTGACAAATAAAACTCTAGACTTTCGCCATTTCTTCTCTCTTCAAAAGAATCACTTCACCAAACACCATTAACAGTTGGACGTTTAACAAATAAAATATAATTTATTATATCAAAGAGGTAATTCGACTCCATTATCAGAATTTGTTCACATCTCACAGAAAACCGGCGTCTGAGTGGTAGCTTAGCTACCGCGCTTCGTACGGTGAGCGGCCGAGTTCTGAAGGCCCAGCCCCCTCCCTTTCCCCCCTAACCCTGCCCTCCTATAATAACACTCTACTTAAAAGTCGGCAACGCTTCCGCACAGAGTATGGCGCTACGGATGTCTATGGGCGGGGTTGATTGCTTTCCATCAGGTGACACGTCTGCTCGTTTGCCTTCCTATTGTATAAACAAAAAACATGTTGACGCATGTGGCAGAAAGTCCCTTCGAAGTTGTTAATAAACTTAGTTACCATTATAACAATAAAATATTGGAGACGGTAAAAGGAAACAGATTCGAGTCTTCCACGTTAAAATCTGCGATGTAACATCGAAAGCCGACTATCGACAGTAAGGTCCCAAGCTGAGCTAATGCCTCAGGACGTTACGAGCACTCTCTATTTATGACCAACATAAACCAGAAACGCTCCGTCGCTTCCAAGGTGCCACCCTCCTCCCCTATTACCCCTTTGTCACACGAAAACACAATACCAGATTACTTTTTAATTATCTCGTAAGTCGCATTAAGTGAAATAAAATTCATGCATAATGTTTTTATATACATATGTACATCAAGACGCGGTCTCTATTTCTCTACTCTGACGGTTGTCCATTTTCCACAATCGTTCGAGTAGACCGTAGATTGAGCAGTGATCAGTCCACTGCCACTACAGTTTGAGCAGTTAGGGAGCTGTGTTCGTGAATTCTGGTTGTTATTTTTTTTATATTTGTGGAGTGGTGAAAACCAGCGCTACAACACTCCCTTCCCCTGTTAGAAAAACCTGAGTCATTCCTCTGCCCAGAATATTATGTACTTATTTAGTTATGTATAATATAAGTGAAATATGCTATGTAAAACTGTATCCTGCAAACAATTATTCATATATAATTTTCTATATCTGGCAAACAAACTATATACATACGTACATATCGTCACGCCTGTCTCCTGTAGGCGTAGGCAGAGACCATCTCACACAGATCCACATCTGCTACGATCTCGGCATTCTTTCCTTGCGTCCTCCAACTCATTACCTTCCGCATCCAAAAGAACTTCTCTTACACTATCCCAAAACTTCTCAATCTCCTTGATAACTTCTGGAAAAACCAGAATTAATACTGCACCTCCATAGACTTAGGAAAAGCCTACGATAGAGTGATAAGGAATGAAATGTGGTCGGCACTTTCCACGTTTGGGATGAAAAGAAACCTGATTCGTGTATCAGATCGCGTGTATCAGAATAAGCGGGGCAAACAAACTATTATTAATATTATATAATAATATCAGAAAAACTCCTAGCATAGTCTTTGTTCGTAGCTCTGCTTAGCGACTACAATTTGCGAAGAAGCTTTTTATTCTATATCACCGTTTCTGCATACAGCTTTATTTGTTGTTCCGCCAAGCAATTTGTTGAACAATTATTACCGTTAACTATTCATTCTGAACGAAACATTACTAAGTACCTTTTATGAGTATAATTCAATTGTTTAAGAAGCTAGACGCTTTCAAACTTAATGTTGTAGATTAGCTCGCGCGTCTCAATCTACGTCTTGCAATTAATTAATGGACCTTACGCAAATCTACGGATTGGGACCTTGTATATTGTTACCTACTTGTCATATCCAGGCTTTTTCCTTGAAAAATAAAAGTGTTCTTTTTAATTGACTTAATTTAGTAAATATCAATTCTAGTTTTGTTTTTCAATTCCTAATATTAGTTCACACTTTCCCTATATATATTTATATATGTTGCTAAAATTTTCAGCCGTTAATAAAATAATTTTTGTTCATCCACTCAAGTTCAAATACATTTTTTAAGCTTGTAGTTGATAACACTTCATGTTTATACAGTTTCTAAAAAAATTAAAACAAAATTTTTTTTAATTGACCTAAGTAGGAATTGATTTAATTTTATTTATATAACTTGTTTATTTAGGTAGACAGCGGCGACTAGTGGCTTATATTTTTAGCTTAAAAATATTATTAAATTCTTTTTTATGTTTTACCAAAATCCTTGGTAATCATGATTCTGTTATATTATATATTATTTTTTCATATGATACATACTGGTATTATAAACACCATATTCAGTAGTCCTTTGCATAATATGTTAAAAGCAGCGTACAAAGAGATACAAAAGCGTCTACTTGGCTATGGATGCGGAATAGTTGAGCACACACAGGCACGTTAGAGAGCACAGTCCTACGCTCAATTTGGTCAGCGTTCAAATGAGCAGCGCGCCGTGAGCACTATGATCAGCCTGCGGCAGCTAATTGCCCAATCGAAGCTTCCGACTCGCCGCACATCAATGTTGGACGGTTCGCAATAAAGGTGCGTGTGTTTGCTTCTTAAAATCCTTTAATGTTGTGTATATTTGATTTTATTAAATTACCAATGCAGTAAATGAAAGTCGAAATGACTTTTATTTACTGCACTGGTAGTTAAACCTGGAACCTTTGGATGAAAAGATTGACATTAAATAGTTTTTTAGTATGCAATTCTCTCAAAAACGTATTATATATCATTAGGTTACAAATAATTTTAAAATAATTTTAATTATGTCATAAAACGTATTTGTTGTAAGTAGAAAATGACGTATTTTGGTTTTCTACATATTCCAATTTAAAAAAAATGTATTGAATGGTCTCGGACGTTTTTTAAAAATATTTACAAATTTCAAAAACGAATGGTCTCACAATCGACACAGATTTTTCTGATTCAAATACACCATTTGAACAAAATTCATCTATAGCACTTTCTACTTATGGAAAATACGGTTTTTATCATCGATATACTTTAGTGGAATTTTAAATATTTCTTCTTACTTAGTCAAGCATTGTGGATCTTGGCCTTTTTTACGATCGGACCAGTCTCTTCTACGATTTATCGAGAAGAATCGTAGAGGAAGATTTCTCAATATTAGTAGTCTTTAAATAATGAACTGAATCCTTGATCGTTGATGAAAGTCTGCTACAGTGTATCATTAAATCATAAAAAATATAGGAAATGTACACTACAAAGTCTCTCCACGCGCACCTATGTAAATATTAAATAATTACATAGGTGCGTGTGGAAATACTTGAAATATAAAAATTTTACACGATTGGAGAATTGTGACATATACTTAAAGAATCATCTTTGTTTGTGCGAGATTTTAGTTTCTTTTGAAATTCTTAACTTAGATAGCAAACTAGGAACTCTTAGCTGAAAGTCAATTTTTATTGAGCTTGTTAGTTTATTTATTTATTTACTCTTATGGTATACTCATTCATTCATGTGGTACAAAGACGGCTTAATGCCGGAAGGCATTCTCTACTAGTCAACCTTTTGGATGATGGAAAAATTTTTCAAGTGTACCTACATATAAATGTGTATAAATAATTAGTTGATTAAATATATACACAACTTTTCGAAACCAAGGGCACTAAAACTAACTTTGCTGAAAATTCTATTATACTCCGAATGCAACTAATTATAATAATTTGTTTTTCTCTTGATATTTATTTTATCCTCGGTTTTTATGAAAAAAATAAAAAATATGTATATATGTTATCAAAAAATATACTATATATTACATAAATACACACATATGTGTGTACAATTATGATGATAAGCGATAGACAAAGATTTGAAATGAAGGTCTTTAACTTTTAAAACAAGTTTTGTGTATTAGACGAAGAATCACAAATATATTACATAATTTATATGAAATATTACATATATGAATGACGATCTAATTGACACAGTAGTGTAGTTTCACTTTTCGGAGTCACTGGTCGAATGAATAAATGAAAAAAGAAATATGAAAGTTATTTAATATCCCATGGCTATTTCAATTTATACGTTTTCGGGCTGGATTAAAATATTTTAATTTTTTCTAAGTGCTATTTTTTAAAAATAATTTATTTGCGAACGGTACGAGGAACATGTGCGAGCGTGCAGCGCCAGGTTACAGCCTGTAACTGAGCAGAACGATTCATTACGCGCCGACAAATATTTTCACCCCCTGGTTATATTAAAATAACCGTATTACTTAAACCTAATTTGTTAAAAATGACGGCCAATTGGCTCAGAGGCGCGGCCCCCCGCCCACGGAGTCAATGGTCGCGGGTTCAATCCCCGCATCGGAATAAATATATGTATGGCCAACAGATATTTATTCCGATGCGGCGATCGAACTCTATATTTATCTGTAGGCCATACATATATTTATTCCGAGTCTGGTAACTCTGCCAATCCGCATTAGATAAGCGTGGTGGGTTAAAGTCCGTTCCTCCAGAGATGGAGAGGCCCGTGCTCAGCAGTGGGACATATATATAGACTGGAAAAAAGAACAGCGTCATCACGTCCTGATTCTCACGAGGGCGAGAAGCGACTAGCGGAGAGCCGTTTCCCTACGATGAATGTGAGAGGAAGGATGGATGCAAAGATGGATAGGTATGGAGGAAGCAAAGAAGGTGTGCCGGAATTTTAACGGATGGAGATCTGTGGTCTAATCATCATAACATAAAATCAACAACATATGGCTAACCTGCTGAAGATTTTTCCGTTGCCAATTTCGCTACAGAATCCTGTTACGACAAATCCCACGACGTAATCAGAACAGTTTGTAAGTTGTTCCTTTCAGGCGAATTCAAAGCAACATGATTCGATTACCGCATACAGATACCATGAAACGCGTTAGCAACATACATCGGGCGGTTCGTTTCAAAGTCCCGTATTTGGCGTGGACCGGTCTAGGAACATCTGCGCCACCTGCTACAGTTGACCTAACTTTATAGCCCAACCTATCATCCTATCGCTGCACATTAGATTCACTATCACACCCAACCATAATACTGTTACATAAATAATAGAAAAATAAAATAAAATTTATAAGTCGTAGAGCAACGCTGCAGACAAATACTTTTTCAAGAATGGTATATTATTTGTCTGTAACATGAATGGGCCGGCTCGCTCGGGGAAGTACCGCACTCCCGCAGAAAACCGGCGCCTGAGTGGTACCTCAGCTATCGCGCTTCGTTCGGTGAGCGGTTGAGTGTTGGAGGCCCAACCCCCTCCCCCCTCCCATAATACACTTTCTTTAAAGACCAACATACGCTTCTGCACTTCCTATGGCACTGCGAATGTCTATGGACGTCGTTGATTGCTTTCCATCAGGTGACACGCCTGCTCGTTTGCCTTCCTATGCCATAACAAAAATATATTAACCTTGTTTCAGCAGTAAGTACTTTACTGTAGGATAGAGCGAGACTAGTTGAGCATAGGGGTAAGTTGGGCAATCGAAATATCTCAGAAACTATACATCGCACCTAATTCACCAAATGGTGAAAAGAAGCGGGTGAAGTGGAGGAATTCATTACATGACTTCCAGTTACGATCTGTCGAACGCGTTACGTGTGTGAACACTTTGTTTATTTTGTCTATGAAAAGTAAAAATAAATATCTGAATATTTCTTCTATACGAGCCAATATTTAACTATCTTTTCTTTTCTTTGATGGCAATTAGTTAAACCTATTATGCCAGTGTGAAGTGAAATGAAATAATATCAAATCTCTTGAAATGTCTAGTCAGCTTGTCACGTTACGTCTTGATAAAATGGTTGTTATTCTACCAAAACCTTCTATAGACTTTTTCCCTCAACTTAAAAAGTCACGATACATGCATTTATTTTCATGTCACTTGACTTACAATGCTTAATCAAATTTTATTGTATAATACACCACCACAATTAAACAATATAACTAATAATAATATAAGATTATGAAAATGAAATAAAAACACAACTTTACTGAGGTAAGTTGGCGGTAAAAATTCAATTATCTGTCTTTAATCAAGTAAGTATTCAATTTTTATAAATTTATTACATTTTTGATATCTAAAAGGGATTTGGTTTTAATTCAAACAGTTTTTTTGATAAACTCACTTTTGTTTCAAGTTGTCTGAGTGGGGTAAATTGAGCAATAGTTGCTCAACTAATATAATGAAAGTATACATTACTTTCGTTGTTCTTTTTATTTCATTTTAGAACAATACTTTTAGCTGAACAACACAATTCTCTGAAAAAAATTCATCACCTTGCCCGGTGGTCACTAGATGTCAACACTTATGAGTGTGCTACTTATACTTATAGTGTAAATTACTTACTAATCAGTATACATAACAAGAAACTTGGACTTATCGTTGAGGATCTATGACCGATTAAGTGAAAAATTGCTCTACTAGCCCCGTCTATCTAGCCCTATCTGTCCACTCCCCGATAATCTGAAACCAAGACTTTCTTCTCCGAAAACAATAAATTCCAATCCGTAACCCTTCTTTTGCCGACGACTTTTCCCGTCATGATTAGTTGTAACAATGTCAGATATACATTGTACTCGTATATTCATGTATTCGTATAATATGAAAACAGTTTAAAGAGTTAAGGCCTGAAAAGCTTCATGTGCCTGTCAAACACATTCAGTACGTCAAAAAATAGCACTACAGGATTGCACTTGTTCATTCTACGAGTGCTTGACGCTAAATACTTTTATTTAGCTTTTATTAGCTAGCCATAAAAGGTTTTTAGCAAATTAGCCATTTTTATACCTTAACAATAAATACGCTCTTAAATTGCACGACCTGAGAGCACTGACTGGATAGTTGCTAGAGACTAGGTTAAGAGCGTATTGGGCTTCTGCAAACAAGGAAGTAACGAGCAAGTTAGCGTTCATCAGGACCATCAAATGGCAATAGTGCGTTGAGCTTGAGTTTTAAAAAAATATTATACGATACTTGTGTGAGTGCCGTTAAAAAAGTTGTAAATGGCAAAAAATTTTACGCATCGACTATTTAACATTTAAAAAAATGCTTATTATCAATTAATCAAGCTAACCGTAGAAACATACACATGAATAGTTGTAATTTAATAATGATCCTTACAATGTAAGGAGCAATTATATGTAACATTTTAAAAGCAAAAATAGTTAATATCGCTGAATCGAGTTAGTGAAGTGACAGAACACGAAAATAAATAATTATTTAATGATAGTGACCGGTGCACAGTGACTTTTCGATAGTATTAACGCAATTTCTCGCTATTTATGTGTTAAATTTAATAACGTGTGAAATCGCAGGCAGGTGTTTCGGTTATTTTTTTATGGAAGCGATAGGTAAACGAACAAGCGTTTTGTTTGATGGTAAACAACCACCGCCGCCCATGAACATCTGCAGGACACTGCAGATATGCTGCCCACATTAGTTTTTTTTA
The DNA here is from genome assembly GCA_031353405.1 of Baronia brevicornis. NCBI lineage: Eukaryota > Metazoa > Arthropoda > Insecta > Lepidoptera > Papilionidae > Baronia > Baronia brevicornis. The sequence goes on from JASFAT010001121.1 coordinate 254,662, forward strand.
TAGTAGAGTAGGCAAACGAGCATGCGGACACTTGATAATAAATGATCACCGTCGCCTATAGACACCCATAATACCGGAGGCGTCGCAGGTTTGTCGCCGGCCTAGCGGCGACAAAGGATTTAATGGAAGAAAATGGACGTGATAGGAGAAGGACAATGAAAAATAAACGAAGAAGATATAAATTAGGCGTTCAGAGCCCAGCACTCACTATACAAAAAAGCGGAAGTACAGTAAAATGTCACGACTTGAGGCCGATATTCTGCTACCATTCATACTACCATTACTCTACTATAAAATTAGGGTTATGTTTTTTACATCTATATGCACCCGGTTCTGTTCTTTTAATCGTATAGTTATGTAACGAAATCCATAGATTTTTTACCTGATAATAAGCCCTGGAATATTATTAAATTTTAATATTCATAAGAAAAATATTTTGAAGTTTGCCACGTGATATGAGTACATAGTTTATTATTACTTATGGAGAGGGCTATGCTCGGAGTTTTTGTGGTGGATAGAACTCGAAATGAAGAAATTCACCGGAGAACCAGAGTCACCGACATAGCTCGTCAAGTTAGCAGGCTGAAGTGACAATGGGCTGAACACGTTTGTCGGAGAACCGACAATCGTTGGAATAGACGAGTGCTGGAGTGGAGTCCGTGACTCGGCAAACGTGTCGGTCGCTCTGCTAAATGGAGCGACGATCTGCGCCAGTAGGCTGGCAGAGACTGGATGCGGGTAGCCAAAGATCGGGTTAGGTGGCGCGCTTTGAGTGAGGTCTATGTCCAGCAGTGCACTGCCGCGGGTTGATGTTGATACTGATGAGTAGTTTAGTAAATTAGTAATCTAAAAATTCATACTTATTTCTATAATATGTTATCTTATTAAGGTTTCAACGTCACAAATGATTTGATTGATGGGTACAGGTCTTAAAAAAAATTGCTGTTTGTGAAAAAACTTAACAGTTTTCAAACAGTAACTTTAAAACTGCCTTCCGAGCGTAGGCCCGAGTAGTGGGATTCATCCCCCAGACTCGTTCCCACACCATGCACTGTTTATGTCCCAAAGATGATCATACAAATAAATCAATTGAGGAAATGAACGAAAAGACGAACTAAGAATCAAGATATACGTTTTTATTATTATTATTAAAGAGAATCACTTCATTCAAACGGTACAAAGTGTGTTATAACGTCAGGTTACATTATAAATTAAAAAGCAACCATGACCTATCTCGTAGAAGTCGAGCAAAAAAAAGGTGTCAGTGAACTGTTTTACACATGTGCGACATTAACACAGACACACACACACTGACAAGGGAACGGGATTTAACACGTACACGTATATCAGTTGCGCTTGCACATGCGAAGAATTATACACGGTACATGGTCCAAAGATATTTGTATACTAAGATATATTTTTTACTGACTGTCACTGAGAACTGTGTCCGCGTACACGACTGAAAGATTGTAATTTTTGCGTAGTTACCGCCATTGTTTCCCCGGATAAAGAAACCGGGATAAAATGCTGTTTGGTGGAGAGAAAAATCATTATTTTGGAAGTCCTAACTTTTTCCTGAAAAATTCAAAGATTAGCTCGAACAAATAAATAGTTAAAAACATTAGACTTCCTGTACCATGGCTACCGTTATGACACATACATATATAAAAATCTCCAGACTTAGATAAATACATTATCCCATATATCCCAATTTAAGAATATAACCAAACACTTGGTATAAATCATTTGACGTCGTGTCGTCTACAGTTAAAAAGATTTATAGACAGTCAAAACTTCGTAAACGCCGCTTTTAATTTTGGTAACGTGCAAATAATCATATGATCTTAGGAAACTAGTTAGTTATTACGATGTACAATACAAATAATTCCATTCTCAAAGCATTTATTAACGTTAATAATTAAAATACCAGCTGACAGTTTTAAAACATGATTATTTCAAGTTTCGACTAAGGATTGTCAGAATACAACGAAAAACATTTTATTTTTTGGCCTAAACTCTAATTTCAAACGTGTCATATGGAATAGTGTAACTTTCAAAGTCGGTGATGAAAAAAAAAATCGTAAGTATATGTTTGTTTGTCATACCATAATAGTAAAATTTTAGATCTACATTTTATCTGAATTAAAAATATGGTTCTTTGCATATTTTTTACTATTGAGTATACTGTGAAAAATTTTATTTTGACAAAATTCGACAAAATTCTACTTTTTGTGCCAAAATTCTTATTTCAAACGTAACATATGGAATAGTACGACTTACGAAGTCGGTGGTGAGTGTACTTTTGAAAAAAAAAATTTGACTCGTAATATTGGTTTCCTATGATGTAAGGGGAAATTTTTAGATCTATATTTTATCACTGAATTAAAAAATTAAGTTAAAAATAAATATCGTTCTTTTACATATTTTTTACTAGTATACTGTAAAAAAAATTCTGAACAAAGAGTAGAAATTATTCAACAACAAAATGACTCGTGTATATATGTGTATGGCAAATACAAAATGGTGAATTTTAATATCTATACTTTATCTCAATTAAAATAAAATTTCATTGAAAAAAATATATATTGTTCTTATGCATATTTTTCACTAGTATAGTGTTATTTATTAATTGTGAAATGATTATTCTCATGTGCGTCACTAAAGCTGCGAGTGCAACCAAATTGCTAGTTTCGGGTGCATGCCCGAGCCAAGGCCGTTACGACTCGTTTCCTGCATTAAACTTCATAATGTTTACTGCACTTGATAAATGCCATTTTTTGGTTATATGGTTATTCAAATAATATTTTATGATTCATAAGTTTATTAAAATATTATGTTTTGCGATGCCTCTGCTATTGAACTAAATAAATGATATTTTTTATAGAATAGGAAGGCAAACGAGCAGGCGTGTCACCCTAATGGAAAGCAATCAACGCCGCCCATAGACTTCCGCAGCACCATAAGCAGTGCGGAAGCGTTGCCGACCTTTAAAGAAAGTGTCATTATGGGAGCGGGAATGGGAGGGGAGGGGTAGAGGGAGGGGCAGGGTATTGGGCCTCCGGAACTCGGCCGCTTACCGTACGAAGCGTGGTAGGTAAGTTACCACTCAAACGCCGGTTTTCTGCGGGAGTACTTCCTCGGGTGAGCCGCCCATTCATGCTACAAACAAATATTATGCCATTCATGACAAAGTATTCGTCTGCGTGTGCGTGGATCTACCACTATGATAAACGATACCTTAGGTAAACGTGGTGACTAAATATGGTCCTGATATATTCATGGAGCATGCCCATATCAGCTCTAAAAATATTGACAACCTATAAAAAGTTTTTGCAGCTTAGTATTATACGTGGAAAGGTAGTATTGGGCGCAATCATTTGTTGTATTTAATATTAATGAATAGTGTACAGCCCACCTCTACTACAGCTAGGTACTATTCTATTATATTATTCTTCTCCAATCGCGTCGAGAGAAAATCATTCAATCGTTTTTTATTTCATATTTATAAAACTAAATAAAAATAGTTATAATATCCGCTAACAGTGAGACAAATGCTGAATGCTAGTAAATCGACCATGTCATTTATTTCATTCAATATTGCATATAGAATGAAATAAATGATATATATAGTTATTTATCATTAACGAGTTGAAATAAGTTTCATCCCCACCATCTGGATGAATGACGATCCAGTAGTGTGCTTTTTCCCGAAACTTCTTCCCACTTACCGCTACCCAGCGGAACACGTTACCTCCAGCAGTGTTTCTGAACCAACACGCCATTGGAATCTTCTTAAAACAAGCCTACACATTTGTTAAAGGCCGGCAACGCTTGTGCAATGCCTATAGCGCTGCGAATGTCTATGAGCGGCGTTGATTGCTTTTCATCAAAGCAAACGAACAGGCGTGTCGCTTGTCTTCCTATCCCCATAAAAAATAATCTATGTCGGCAAGCAGCTAGTACAAGATTGAAAATTGGTCGCGGCCTTGGTGGCGGTCGACGACTCGCGAACTTAGTATCCGCGAAAACAACATTGAGGAGAAGATTGGCAGGGCGGTGAGGCAAACTTATGAAGGGAGACGGGATATACTATAGTCATACAAATAAAAGTAAGAAATGAAATGAATGATGAAAATAAAAAAAATAGATGAAATTAAAAAAATAGAATTGGGTTAACATTTTCTTAAAACAAGTCATTTTTGATACATACCTAAATAGTATATTTATTAAAATTATTTAATGAAATCAATTCTAATAAATATAGTACCTAATGAATTTAAAAAACTATTATTAACTTTATTTAATATAATTTGATTTAGAAATGATACAACACATAATATACCTATAATGTAATATATTATATGTTAGTAACAAACAAAACCAAATAAATTTAGCAATACATATTTGAAATTCATTATTATTATAGTTATTGAATTTATGTTCACCGTGACCTATAAGTATGAACGATAAGGTTATTGCTATTTGCATTATCTCACCCGACCACTCGTTCTATTACATTTTCGGCATTATTATTAGAAAACTAATAATACCTAATGGTCATAATTAACGACACAAGAAACATAACTTTTTAAACTTAATATAAATAACAGTGACTATAAATAAAAAAAAATATTGAACCTAATTAAATGCTACTTTATATATTTTTTGTGTGGAATTCATTTTATTGGTCTTTTCTTGTTGTCGCTGAGACGTTTATAACTTTTCTCACGAGCTTATGCTCCTGTTCTGCTTACCTTTCCTAAGGGCTCACAAGCAGGCCTTTCGATCCTTATAGTGGGGCCTATTTCCCATTTCTGGGCTTCCCTTCTAATAACGTAAGACCTAGCACAGTCTAATAACTATGGTAGGCTTCTTATCGCACAAAGCTGAATATATTCTGCGCTCAGATTGATAGAACAAGGTTACTTTGTGAACTGGTATACCTATAACAATACATGTCTTTATCTTTTGTATAGGTATTAGATTCGTGCCTGGCTTTCGTTTCATTTTAAGGGAAAATGTTCATTCTTTTTGAATTATTCGAACATTTAAAGTATTTCAATATATTTCCTGTTGTTGACGTTTCTGGTGTTCCCCGAAATATGTTCGCTTAACCAAACCCGTGACATTACCTCGTCATCAGCAATCTGTAGACTAAAATATCCATGACACATTAGTAATTTTTTTAGACTACATACATATTGCCCGTGCCTTGTGCTAATTGAATTTAAAAAGTTTACGTCACCTAACGTTACTTGACTTCCGTCCGGCGACCTGCGACATATTTTTAGTTCAGACTTTTCAAACCAAATTTTTTATAACAAAAACCTTACAAGTATACTTTAGTTAAAACAAAATATTATATAAAGTTATCAAAAGTAGATACACTTTTGATAACTTTATATAATGTGGTGTATTACAAATACACATTTCTCAAAGACCAGCAAGGGTTTAGCAATACCTTCGCAGATGCCAATGAGCTCTTTTTACAAAGCGACACGCTTGCTCGTATGCCTCGCTATCCCATAAAAAAATTTTATGCTATTAAGTAAAGTCAATGACCGCTAACACTCTCATAGAAGTAGTTATAAATTGAATTATTTGAATGTCAATTTCACTTGATTGAATTCTAAAACCCTCCTAGTAATCAATGATTAAACGTTTAAATCAATAATTTAAGAATCCATAGAACCTAAAATGTCTTCTGTCAACGTCATATACAATTGCAATATTTGAGTACGTAGGTTTACCATTTTTAAATAAATCTAAGTCGTACTTCCTCATAATTTGATTTTTTAGTTTATCATAAATAAATAATGAAAATAAATTAGATTTCTTGGTGGTAAGCGAAAGATGCAATTAAATTATATTTTATACTCGTTTAAAATAAAGTACCTTTAAAATGCTGCTGGTTCAGATATAAGATATGAAATTCTTTTTATATATTGTCGTCAAGCGTATGAACCACACATACGATTTGTCATAACGTTTAAAAAAAATTAAACATTACTATTATACTTAAGTCTAAGTACTCAAGACGCCATTGCCATTTTAAGTTTCAATAAAATTAAAAAGGCACGGCCGTCCAAACTACGCTTACCCTGAAGGTCAACGGCCCTAGAAGCATCATTCTTATATCGGACGCATTTTGGCCTAACGAAATAAGAAAAGTAGATCTATCTCACTCTGACACCCAACAACCCCTATTGATACTTGCGTGCTTGATGAATACCGATTATTTCATTCAGCACGTTCGCTTTTTGAATTTCGGTGTCTGTGAGCGTAGATATGCGTGTGTGACACAAAAATTATCTGTTTCGATGCCTGAATGCGAATCGTTTGGCTCGGTACGAATTGCGAATCTTTATCATATGAATTCTAAACGCGAGACGAATTTTAAATTTATTTTTTTATCCTTTCTGCGTATTCCTCATTTTTATGTTACCCTCATTTTTGATAAGCTATATTGCGGTAGGTCTCGGATGTTCAGCGTATGTGTGCGTGCGCGCATACGTGTTTGGATTTCGGGATTCTAATTTCAAACCGGATTATGCCGTTTTTTTTCTTTGTGTTTCTCGTTTGTTATTGGTAGTTCGAAGTTAGACGCAATTTTATTGGTTTTCGATGTTTTGTTCCACCAACCCAAAAGATATCTAAAAATATATGGGTATTAGAAGCAGTTTCGTGGATCCAAGAATCTTAACTATGTTAACTATTTTTTTTCTAGCCCTAGATTTTGATTACATACATAAGATACATAAATACAGGATGTAAAGTTACAATAATAGTATGAATAATAATTTAGGTGATCACTTCATCAATTGCATTTATGTAAACATCATTAAATTGTTATGGTTTAGTTAATACTAATCTTATATGGTATGGTAATCCATACGCTACCCACTCTTATCAATCTGATTCTCGCGACGACGGAAATTATTAAATACATAACTTTCAAAATAATGTAAAAATAATTACGGTTGTAATGTTATAGTCCTTAAGTATTGTCGACTTTTGTATCGCATAGAATTTTTTTTTTAAATTGGCTTAATGAAAATTGAAACGGAAGAGAGAGAGTGCCTTCATACATACTGATACCAAATAAAATTTAGACAGCATTAATGAACGGGCTCGATCGGGGAAGTTCTACACCCTCATATAATATCGTCGTTAAGTCCTAGTACTTTCTGTGTTACCGCGTTTCATATCGTAGTAATAAGGGCACGGATCCAACTTGGAGGTTCAACTTCCTTCTTCTTCCTTTACTTCTTTCATTTAGCTACTTCTATGAAATAAATGGATATCTTTGATAAGTAAAGTGATAAAGAAGTATTATTTCATTATCAATATCAGCCCGCAACAGTCTACTGTTGGACATAGGCCTTACTGAAGGCGCGCCACGTAGCCCGATCATCGGCTACACGCATCAAGTTTCTTCATCATCAGTCGCTTCATCTAGCAGGGGGGCGTCCCACACTACGTTTGCCGAGTCGCGGTCTTCACTCCAGCACTCGTCTACTCGAACGATTGTCGATTTTCCGACAAACGTGTCCAGCCCATTACCAGTACAGTCTGCTAACTTGAAGAGGTATGTCGGTGAGTCTGGTTATTCGGCGAATTTCTTCATTTCGAATTCTATCCACCAGAGAAACTCCGAGCATAGCCCTCTGAGTGACTTTGAGCTTGTCAAGGAGACGGACCGTCAGTGTCCACGTGTCGGCACCGTAAGAGAGTACGGGCAGGACGTAGTGGTTAAAGACTTTTGTCTTAATATTTTATAATAAATGTCTAAGTTAAAAAAGTCTAGTCTAGCTGTACCATCTCGTGGTCATTTATTTCCTTTCCCATTAAATGGTTGAGGAGAGCGATTGCTGGAATGTGTCGTCATTTATCGACGTGTATAAATATTTTGATGTGTTCATTATCAAGCCTATATCAAGCATTAGAGACTAAACATAAGACGAAGAATAAACATAAGATCTTCAATGAACTCTTGGGAAGAAATTATTTCAATAGTGGTAGTGCCATGGTAGCACAAAGAATCGGCATCCACTGGTAGTTCTGTAGTGATACGTTGATAAATGTATCACTAATGTATTAAAACTTTTTATTTGAAAATAAAACCTTTTATGTTGTTTTACTCCTTTTTACATTCGTAACTTTAAAATATAAAATAAAAAAGAAATAAATTATTTTTTAAAAACAATAACATTCGACCGACTGACGTCTTTTGAATAACATATCGCTTTTCCTTGAATAAGAAATTAATATTGATAATTTGTGAATAAAGTATAGAATTAATATAAAATTTACAGTGATACATTAATAAATAAATCAATTTCATTTGGAAGAGTGTATATATCGAAGATAAAACCCCCTAAAGATCCCGTGGGTCGCCGTAGTACGGCTGGCACGTTACAGTACTTTACTATGTTGCCGCATTCCATACGGTGTGTGCAGTTATCCGGAGGCTTCTAGTCTCTTATTACCACCGTCTTCTCCTCTCTCATTACTCTCTTTTTTACCTCCCATTATTCTCATTCTAACCCTACGGTAGGCAATGTATTTGCAGTGCTATAAGCCCTGCAGATGTTTATGGTAGAGCAGTTTGCTTACCACTAGATGATCTGCTTACTTATTAGCCTATGGTTTCCACAAAAAAATAAAGCATATGTATCAAAATTTGCATGGATATTCGTCATGTTAGGGGAAAAAACTAACTTCGCTGGCTCAGACACCGGAAAAGATATTTCGCATGTTAAGGGTTAAAAGTGAGTTTTAGTTTTCTTACTATTTCACTCTGGTCTAGTAACGAAACTTATTAGTATTTCACATAGGGTATATTTTATTCTAGAAAACTTCCCCGCATTGTAATTACAATCCTGAGGCTAAATCTGGAAATGGTCCCATATGATTAACTCAGCTAGGACCGGTCGGGTGGGTGCTAGGCCGGCTCTAAACCGCAGCACGAGGTTTTTGTTGCGGCAGGTGACGGGATGCGCGCTCATCTCGCCGCAGGTCAACCACCTCCGCGTAGACCACTTTGAGATTTCATTTAAACTTGTAATCTAACTATAAATTGTGAACCCTATTCTTTTGATTTGTTAAACGGCCCTTACTTCACATAGCTTTACATATGTAATAGGAATACATCAAACTTGCCTTATTATAAAAAATGAAGATATCCCGTGCAACCAAATAACTTATGTTACGTGATGCAATATCCAACTTTGATACAATTTTTAAAATTGTATACTTTTTCTTCTCTTTTCTTTGATGGCAATTAGTTATAACTATGCCAGTGTCAAGCAAAAACCGATAACATTAAATCTCTTCAAATATAAGGAGTCAACTTATCACGTTCGTTTCGTAATAAAATGATGGCTATTCTACCAAAACCTTGAACTTTGGACCTTTTCAGTCAACTTAAGAAGTCACAATACACGCATTTATTTCATATCACTTCACTTATACGCCTCAATCGAACGATATTGTATAATACACCATCATAATTAAACAATATAACTGATAATAATATAAGATTATGAAAATGAAATAAAAATACAATGTCACTAATATTAGTTGGCGGGAAAAGTCCAATTGTATACTTAGCTTGATTGAATCAGTTCATAAACAAATATTATGTAATTTTTTTTCATGGATAAATGTCTCTAGCTCTGTCTGCCTATGCTAAGACTCTGTATGTTATTTGTTAAAAATACTTTTTCTGTCTTTAATTTAACAACAACATAACAAATTATTGTATTTAGGCAAATTATTTTTTTAAAAATCTGACTTTTTTTCGAATTTCTTCAATTTACAAATATGTGAGTCAGTCACAGATTATGTATTAAGCATTTAATTGTGAAAGTGAAGACATTGTTTCCGATGCCAGTGATACATATCTTGCTGCCAAACTTGAACAGGCAAAAACACGTTTTATAGGTCGAGTACCAATTAGCGTTTAAAATTAGCTCAACTCCTGCACAATTGCTTTCCTACCCCATATTACGATGCAGTCATCTAAGCAAGACCGGTTTTTCAATCCCCCCGGTCATTACCCCACGGGACTAGAGCCCCTAGATTAGCAGCGGGAAAAACTAAAATGGCGTATTGTTTTGTTTAAAGCAGTGTTGCTACAAAGGGCGTTTCATGATTTCAGCTAGGAAAACGTACCGGCTCCGCCAATAGCTGGCGACCCCGTGAGCGATAGATAGGGGTGATTTTTTTATAATCTAGCGATTAGCGCTTAATAGACAAATGACTTAAGCGCTTAATGAATATTTGTTAATTTAATTTATTTAAGAAATTCTGAAATACCATAACCCTTATTCCCAAATTAATTTTGTTTTTAGAACTAACTGTGTATAATATACATAAAATATAATAGAAAAATATTAAACGGAAAAAAATTTAATATTGTTATAATTTGTTTATATTACATTTTTAAAAGAAGGCTAACAATGTGTTTTTTATTACTAGAATGATTGTTAACCATTTCAATATATACTAATGCTTGTGCTACGAAATGGCTCATACCAGTAGTCCAGTGGGAGATACGAACTCATGACATTAGATCGTAGGTAGGCCTGATCTGTACCAACTGAGCTATTGCCGCTTTACTTTCCACTACTGGTGATTAAGCCTAATAATCTGGTCTGTAAGCCCGATAATATAATGGATGGGCAGTAAAGAAAGAGTGCGTGTACTCTTTGTTTCCGTAACAAATGTCATGGATTCAATTCTTACATGGAAACAAAAAAATAGCCCGAAAATGATTTTCCCGCTATATTTTTTAAATAATACTGATAAACTGTAATTAATTTAGTGTATTTATTTCACACTGCTGTATTTTTAAGCTAAGAAAAGAAAGACGTTTTTGATTTTATAATATGAATACAAATAGAGAATAAAAATAGAAAAATATGTTTCTGGAACAAGAATCTTAACTGGAGTATACGTAACAACTCATTAAAGTTTCATCACAATCAAAAGAATGATGTAGGAATTTAGAGGACAAACATACAATTTTTTTGTAATTTTTTTCATATACGAATTTTATTCGTCCTTATATAAAATAAAACGTTACATAGTTTAATTCAGGGCTGATCTATGCAGCGCTTCAATGCTGTAGCTACCAGTCCGTCCCCTAGTCCGCATCTAGGCCCCATCCCGGGCCTCCGTTTACCCACATTATTACAGTTTGATGAATTACCTTGCGTCCGCATCGTGCCTTCATATGCCATGCGGTCGTTCAACTTATTTCAACGCGTAGGAAAAAGTACAATGAATAATGAGAGTATCTTTGCACACATTACTTTTCCTAACCTATATAGCGACTGATGAAGTTCCTTACTGCTTCATATCCTTTGATTTCAAAATAATTAAAATGAAATCCAATACATTTTGAAAAACAAAATTACTTGTATAGACATATTTATATATGGGGTATAATATTATGAAATATTAATAACTAATTTCAGTACATACGTGATACTAAACGCAATAATATTGTATATAATAAAATTTATTAACTTATCTAATCATCAAACAATAAAGAAAGTACTCCATCATCATCATTAACCCATGTCAGTCCACTGCTGGACATATATATCTACCAAGATGCGCCACTAAGTCCAATCTTTGACTACAAGCATCCAGTTCCTGCTCGCCGCTGTGCGCCGATCGTCACTTCATTTACCGATTAGAGACTCCTAGAATATATTTAATGATATGCAGAGTCCACTTCAGCACTAAACTCTTGTACTCCAACAGTTATCATTTCTCTGACAAAACAATACACGCCACTTCAGCTTGCTAATTCGAAACACGTCGATGACTTCTCCGAAGGATTTCTTTATTCAGAATCATACCCACAAGAGTAATTTCGACTATAGCTCTATAGAGACTGTCCTTGTTTCGGCACTATAACAGAGTACAAGAAAACATTGATTGAAGATATTTTCTTCAGTCTTTGTAGACAAATATAGGCAACGAAAAGTCTTGATGAAACTTCGATTTTTTGAGATTACATTCCAGTTAAAGTTTTGTATTTATTATCTTATGATATATATGGAAAAAAAATATGAATATTATATTATATATACGTATTCATATTCATATTATCAAATGCTGTTAATTTTAATAAAACTCTGCTAGTTGTGGACAGTCAAAAATTTTACTTAGCTAAGATCCACGACAAGCAAAACAATAACAGAAAATTAATAATGTGTGTTTTACTGCTGGATGAAGTGGATTTATTTGGAACTTAAACTAAAAAACTTACCGAAAATCGGCTATCAATTTTCTACCCACCAACCACTATACACAACACCAAACACACACTACCACTTTTCCACCTTGTAAACGACACGTGTTTCGCCCCAACACGAGTTACGGAAGACAACTTTTCGGTTGTCCGTTCCGTAGAGTCTAATATACCTGAAGATGCCTCGTGTTTGGGTGAAACACGTGTCGTTTACAAGGTAGAAAAGAGGTAGTGTGTGTTTAAAACACACATTATTAATTCTCTGTTATTGTTTTGCTTGTCGCGGATCTTAGCTAAGTAAAACTTTTGACTGTCAACATAGTGATGGATTTCCGCAAAGTAACGCCTGACTCCATTAACAAACTCTGCTAATTTTTTAGTAAACTTCCATTGCTACAATGCTATTGTTTTATTACAATGCTTCTCTTACACAAATAATACATATCGAAATCAAGCAACAGTGTTTTGCCATGACAATTGATATAAAAGCACTAATAGTGCCATGTATACACGTTTGATATTTCACCTAAATCTTATTAGCAGATGTGCTTTTGTTTGTCTTTATTATATTTTCAACAAAATGCTTAAAATATATAATATTTTCGATGTTTATGAAATATATATTTTTTGTCTTCCTGGTAAATAAACATCTTAAGAATAGTACTCATACATCACAAATTATTCAACTCGACCAATGTAGTAGCTTTTGTTAAAAATAAAATCTTGTTTTTGATTTCAGTACAGATTAAAAAACGATCTTCCCCAACATACCTCTACATTTCATCATCGACAGCGAGCGTTCTAAATCATACCGAAAATGTAAGTAAAAACATTTTGATGCCCCAGAGAGCACAATAATGTAAAGCTCTACGTTCAAAATGATTTCGAAGGTAGAGAGCTTTGTAGAAAATCATCCACATCCACCCTAAATGTAACCAACCCTCGCGAAATATTAAAAAGAGAGGATTTTTGTAATTAGGAGTAGTGATTGAATAGTTTTGTATGTAGTTTTAACCGCGGTAGCTAAATGCGGCTAATATTGTTTCACAACCCATAAATGTACATTCGTCCCACATCTGGCAAGGGCCACCCCATTTATGGAGGAATGGCCATTGACCCACCACGCTTGTTCTATGCGGATTGTCAGGGGAGCCATATCTTAAAAAAAAGTTTGATACCCACATCGGAATAAATATATGTAGACCATACATATATTTATTCCGATGTGGGGATCGAACTCGCGACCATTCACTCCGTAGGCGACCGCCCCGCCACGAAACCAATCGTTCATTGAAAAGTTATATATAAATAATTGATGACGATCATATATATGATAATAAATTCGGAGAAACATTGTTGGGATACATTTACTGCGCAGTATGCTACTTGTGATTGAATGTGTCCAAAAATGTACAAAGTGTGTACTTGACCTTATTATTATTCAACATCAAATACTTAAAAGACAACAAAAAAGACATTAATTTTCGCAAATTTATTTTATATTTCTAAAATATAATAATTTTTGTTTTTTTTTTTTATAGAAATAGAAGGTAAACGAGCCAGCGTGTCCAACTGGAAAGCAATCAACGCTGCCCATAAACATGATACCAGAGGTATTTCAGACGTGCTGCCAGTCTTTGAGTTAAAGATTTGGGTTTGTTTTTGCATTGCTAATAGATTAAAGGCTGTTTGTTTGAAACTTCACTAATTTCAATCAACAAATTAAATAATTTATATTTTTATTGATTTAATATGGTTACATATTAGATAAATGAATTTAATCAACAATTTTCTAACATAAAAATCGTTGAAGAAACCGTCGTAAAATACATACATACATATCGTCACGCCTGTCTCCCGTAGGCGCAGGCAGAGACCACAGATTTCCATACGCTACGATTCCGATACGCCTTCCTTGCATCCTCCATACTCATCCATCTTTTCATTCATCCTTTCTCTCATATTCATCGTAGCGAAACGGTTCTCCATTATTCGTTTCTCGCGCTCTTGGGAATCAGGACGTGACGGGTGGCGAACCACGCCGCCGTTATTTTTAACAAATTAGGTTCATTAAAATCCCACGACTCGCAAGGGAGGATAGAGATCAGCCCCAGCAGAGCCCCGTAAGCTGAAGTAAGGCACTATGGCACTAAGGCACCGGGGGAGCCCGATCCCAGGACGGTTGGCACACTTGCGACTATGCTCGCCTTTAGACATTATTTTGTATTTTCAGTATTAATACTAACCACAAACTATACTTATTTGTAATAGTAATTTACGTAATTTAATGTGTTGCTGATCATAGACGTCACCTAGAATGGGAAGATTCGTCACCATGCTGGGTAGATAGCTAGCTGCCGTCATTGGATTGTAAAATTGCAGAATCTGTTTTGATATAGTTATACGCCCATTAGTCAGTCTTCAGTGCGTCATGTGCAAGGGAGATGGATGATTGGGGTTTTTAATTAATTTAATATGAAAACTCAGTTAGTGATTTTGACATGGAAACTATTAGTATCCAAAATTAGTTTCCAACATATTTCAGAATGATATGTACACAAACAGCTGAGTCACATAATGCTACTAAATATCTTGGCTTGTTCTTAGAGAAGTAATGATTCAATTTTGTTTATAGTCATTTCAAAATTATTATAAATAAACTAAAAATTTATCCTTGTTGTAGGTCACTTGGGTATTATATTCGTATAGTCCACCCACCGCTTACATCTTCTCTTGATACGCGCATAATATGATAGGGAAAACCTTTTTCAAAACTTCTGAGACGTAAACAAGTTCGATGTTATATAGGTTGATGTATATTTTGTATTGGCCCGTTTGTTATTCAGATAAAAATATTGATTTGCTGCCAATCCGCTTTGGACAAACATGGTGAATTAATGTTCATTCTTCGAAAAATCGGATAGCCCGTTTCCAGCAGTAGAAAATATGTAAACAAGAAAATAAAAGATATACGCGGAAAAGAAGGTGCGACCATCTGAGCAGAGCGGCTGGCAGATCGCGTGAAGTTTATATCCAAAAGTGAACTATTAATGATGATGATTCATGATTATAATTAATTTAATGACTTTTACACCAAAAAAAAAGATAGTACCTGACCAAACATCGCAGCTGCTATACAATCTATGAAGAAAATTTAATGCTATACATTTATATTTAAATTTGAATTCATAAGAACGCCAAAATGTGTATGCAGTACATATATACACATGAACGTACAATATCTAGGGCTAGTCTAGATATACATCATCAAATAATTTATTTCATAAGAGTGAAAGGCAAACGAGCAAGCGTGTCGCTGCCTGATGGAAAGCTATTAACGCCGTCCATAGACAAAAGACATTGCAGAAGCGTAACATAACATTAGACCCGAAGCGTTACAGTTACAATGCTAAAATCAATGACTTTAGACAATCTTCTGCTTAAATATAAAAGTTTACTAAAATATTAAATAAATCTAGATGCGCTAGTTCATAGAAGACTAAACAATACAATCATTTACGTCATACATTCATACATATTATAACGCTTGTTTCCCGTAGGGGTAAGCAGAGACTACAGACCTCCATCTGCTACGATCCCGGCATACTTTCTTTCCTTCATCCACAGTCATCACTCTCTTCATACAAGCTGTTTACATTCAATAAATACGATATTTTATTGGTTAGCTTATTTAACTTATTGAACGAGCCCAGAAGTCAAAGCCCCAAATTTTTTTAATAATTAAATACTACAATTGGATCACATGGGAGTTAACGCTGTATTTAATGCAACAATATCCAGATTTTCCAATTGTATATTAAGTTTGTTAAATTTAAGAAACCAGTTACGATCAGAATTACGTGGTAACGAATCTTGGAACAGACCAGGTCATTTAAAAAACTTTTATATTAGCTACGATATGTTATACATATACCTCAATTGACTCTAAACACACCTTCACTGTGATGCTTTTGTGGTTAGCAGTTTTACTAGAAATGATTTATAGCAACTAACTAAAAATTTTGTATGTGGACAGTCAAAAGTTTTACTTAGCTAAGATCCGCGACAAGCTAAGTAAAACTTAACTAAGTAAATCTTAGCTAAGTAAAACTTTTGACTGTCCACATAGTGATGGATTTCCGCAAAGTAACGCCTGACTCCATTAATAACCAAAAATTTGTCTAGGAATTCTTCGGTTATGTGTAACTTACTATATAAGTAGTTATGCATTTAAACCAATAAGCAGTAACACGGCTTATTAAGCCTAGTTAGTAATAATATAAGCCTTTATTCAGATAAATACATAATATACTAAAATAATGTTATACATCGTCATCCTTGTTATCTGTTTCTCTAATGGCAAAGGTCTCTTCCAACATTTTCCATTGATTCCTATTCCTGGTTCTCCTAATCCACAATTTTCCTGCTATTTCTTTCATTTCGTCGTCCCATCTTTTGTATTGTCTTCCGCGGTACCTTTTCATGTTCCTCGGGTACCAATCGGTTATTGTCCTACTCCATTTCCTAGTCTCCAAGCCTAGACTAAAAATTCACTAAAGATTTTCTTCCACGTGTTTTTAAGCAGAAAGATGGATCATACTTCTCTCTCCCATAAAGCATTATGGAAAGAGACAAACAGCTTCCTGCATCCATTACTAAGTGAGGAACTAAGGTACGTTGATCGTATTTTAAATTTGTATTTCGCGTAACTTACCTACGCTAATGTGTCCTGCGTTGTCCAATGTACTGCGTATGTGTGCGTGCGTGATGATTTTCTATGGGGTCGGCGTTTGTGGGTGTGCATTTCGTAAGTTCATTCACCCTGCCAGTTGGGGAAGTTAGGATTATGGAAAGAAATCGAGTTGACATCCTCAAAATCTTATTATTAATTTTATAATTTTTATATAAAATATTTCTTTATTGTATTTTAAAGGGTACATTTTCTTATAAACGCAACTAATCTATAGAAAAAAATACATTTTGATTACGATTACGATACTATACAATTATTTCCTGATTACATTCAAGCTTTTCTATCAGGTGCGCAATAAGGTTCTCGCTATTGGTCATTAGATGGCTCCAGCAGTAAGTGATGTCCGGTTTTGACATATCAATAACGTCATGAACCAAGATTAGACATATGGTAAACGAACTACTCTGACACATTAGTGATTTTATTGTGGCGTCATGTACTTTTAGTTGTGTGAAAACGTCTGATTTTGTGCCAAGGAATCGTCATTTGCGAGAAGTGTCACTTTTCTTATTTCATTCAAAGAAAACGGCAGCTGAAGCGCATCGCGCGTTAAAAAAAGTTTACGGAAATGCTCCTATACGTGAAACAAGGTGCCGGGATTGGTTTGTCGTTTTAGAGACGGTGATTTCGATGTTGACGGGAAAGGGGAACGGTATCGAATTCAATTGATGCGACTGAGCGGAGCTCTTCTCGAAAAACGGCCACAATACTAGCAAAGGCACGAAAAAGTGATTTAACTGCATGAATACGCTCGCCTCATGTTGCCGAACCCCACCCGCCATATTCCCCAGATATTGCAATTGATAATGAGGACTTAAGGCGTTTGTGGATGCCGATGATACTCAATCTACAGCAATTTTCAACTACACAATGACGGCCACATTCGAAGCTACAAAATCAAGGTTGGAAGCTCTCCGTCATCTGATGTACTCACAAGATCTTGCGCCTGCAGAGTTCTTCTTTTTCCAGAATTTGAACAACTTTTTGGCGGGTATAATTCATTATCCGAGAGGCAGAACAAAATGCCTTTGAAAAATTTTTTGCCTCTTGTCCAGTTGATTTCTTCGAGAAGTGCATCGACAAACTGCTAATGCCAGTGCATTGGCAAAGACTTTATTAATTTCATATTTATTGCATGGATTCGATGGTAGATAACTTTAATTCTATTATTAATGGAGTCAGGCGTTACTTTGCAAAAATCCATCACTATATGGACAGTCAAAAGTTTTACTTAGCTAAGATCCGCGACAAGCAAAACAATAACAGAAAATTAATAATGTGTGTTTTTCTGCTGGATGAAGTGGATTTATTTGGAACCAAAAACTTACCGAAAACACCAAACGCACATTACCACTTTTCTATCTTGTAAACGACACGTGTTTCGCCCCAACACGAGGCATCTTCAGGTATAGTAGACTCTACGGAAGACAACTCCTCCATCTCTCTCCTCCTCCTTCGCCGTTTTTTGTAGAATTAACTTTAATTCTACAAAAAACGACTCCACCGCTTTCATAGTCGTCCGATATTTAACCAAGTCGCGGAGTTGCATTTTTGCTACGCACGCACTTAGATGCATTTGTGTTGGTGTACTCACACACACAAACGTCTCATTACGTGGAAATAGCCCATAATATAATAACCGGTGCGTGCAAAACTGCTTTTTTTTAACTTTGCGCGTTACAGCGAAAATTATCATATTTAGATACACATCAAGTTATATACAGTAAAATAAGTACATCCCGTAGTAAGGTAATCCATACCCGATACGTAACAATTACATGATCTACACGATGCATCAATGACGTTTAGCGGCTTTTCACATGTTTTCAAAATACACTCAAATATGAAATTAATGAACCGAATAACCTTTTCGCAGCCAAGTGCTGTCGACTTCATTCCTGTATCTTGACCAGTTTATGTATGATATACATTACATTCTATGACTATATTTCTATGACTATGGTTTCATTTTTGTCTTTCTAAGGCACCCATAACAATTAGGTAGAGGATTACTAATGCAAAAGATATTTCCTTTAACGGAGTATTCTTAAGGTTAGTCTTATATTTTTATAATGTACACAAAAACAATAAATTCCCACATGAATATCTCGGCATTTATTCGGCAAATCTGGCTATAAATTATCTCAGTTTCTATTGTAGGTGCATGATTCAAGCACTCGCGTTTAAAACGGTACACAATGACTTTTGTACACGCGGCACGACTTACTGGGTACTCAGTAGCATGTTGCGAACTATAT
This sequence comes from Baronia brevicornis, assembly GCA_031353405.1. Lineage (NCBI taxonomy): Eukaryota > Metazoa > Arthropoda > Insecta > Lepidoptera > Papilionidae > Baronia > Baronia brevicornis. Next base: position 273,941 of record JASFAT010001121.1, read on the forward strand.
CAACTCATCTGCCGTATATAAAATTATCGTTAGCGAAAAAACTCAACGTCTTCTAATAAATGTATATATTTATTATTAACCCAAATATATCGATAATGAAAACTGTCCATCGATTCAAATCCTGGTCTCTCACTGACACTTGTTTTAAAAATAAAATCGTTCAATTGGACAACGCTAGGTTTGGACGAGAAAGTATTTGCGCACACATTTTCCAGAGAAAACCGCTATAATATAGGATAACATCATCATCAATTTTAGTATCAAAAATATAATTTCACTTAGGGATCATCCATAAATTACGTTACATAAATTTCAGTCTCATTGATATAACCTCCGCCGATCCTTTATGTCTATAAGTCTTATCTCTCTCTTATTATTATATTATATGCATTTATATATTATACAATTTTATTAATTTTTTTATCTTTGTTGATGCCGTCCTTCTCCTTAACGTGTGAATTAATTTATGAATGACCCCTTAAATAACTGAATTAAAGGTTTGGGAACTTAATGCACCAAAAATTTACCCATGCGCAATTTGTATTCACATGGAGTTATTAATTTAATAAACAAATACCTTCTAAAAATTTAATACCATAGTCGTACGGAGAACGTCAAAAAAATGTTACTAGTGCTGCCATCTCGTACAAAATAATATAACTAGAATAACTTTGGTTATTCGAAACAAGATATAAATAAGATCATATCGTCTACACATTCATTTTTCCTGCTGTATCAAAAAGCAAACATAATAATACGTACTTCCTAAGACCAATTTTTCGTTAATACTACCACTTTAATTCTAACGTTTAAAAATAATATACCTTCATTTTTAAACGTCAGAAGATCATAAGAGGATAGTTTTTTAAAACAAATCATTTTAGATCAAACTTTATCCTAAAATTATTATTGATTTCGAAAAATCTATAAACTTTTGTAATACTATTATACTTTTCTGAAGCTGATGTATTTGTATGATTGTAGTAATAAAAAACAAACATAAACAGAAATAAAGAAAGCCATACCTATATAAAAACAAAATATTAAAAAATTAACATTTGATGTTGAGACTTAAAATATAATTTCTTAAATACAGCAGTAATTAAAACTATTTATGTATATGTTCATAATATATTTTTTTTTACTTATAAATTATTAGTCTTGACAGATTGTGGGGTACAATATACCAGTAGACATCTAAATACAATAAGAAGCCGAATGACAGAATGGTGGATTTTTATAACGCTTTAAATTTTTATTTCGCGTGTCTATTTAAATATTATATGAAAAATGGGCGTATGATTTGTGTTATAGCATTCTGGCCCAAAGAATCAAGTAATATTTTCATTGTAATGTAGGAATACCTTTTCATTCTAAACATGTTCAATTTTCTGCAAGTAATATTACAAATTTTAACCAGCCGTAAACACAAAATACCTAAAATATCTTGATATTGTAAAACCAGACGGAGGGAGACCTGTCGCTATCTATTTTGCCCATCCTCAGCCCACCTGTGGGCCGCCGTACAATCAGCAAACGTCTGCGCACTCGAGTGTAAACGGTATAAATTTCTTTGTCCCCTGTAATTAGGACGTGTTGAGTGAAGCCAGCAAGTTGTGAGACTTCCGAACAAAGCGGTGTGGAACAAGCGACGATCATTTGACGGTTAGTCAAAAAATGAAAATTTTATCGTTAACAATAATAAAACAGTTTCCTCCTCCCACTTTTTTAATTTTATTAATTCTTTTATCCACATTTGAATAAAAGGGTCTATACTCCTCACTGTTATGGTCATTTATATAACCATAGCCTATAAATCATATTTTAATGACACGGTTATATATATATATATATATATATATATATATATATATATATATATATATATATATATATATATATATATATATATATAATTATAACTATATATAAGTTAATAAAAGTTAATATATATAAGTTTCTTCAAGTTGTTAAAAATGTGTGTATAAGAATGGTTTCATATGAATTTATCCGCTTGCGCTTCCCTTAAAGTCCACCGTTTAGAGAGTAGACCCCTTTATTTGGGCGCCCATCACCCTCGTATTTTGGTTCTCCAATTAGTACCGCCACGGTGTACCGTAAAGCGAAATTAATGAATTCCAATACTTTAGTTGTTGTTTGATGTAATAATACGTTTGTATGAACTAGCGGTGCTCCGCGGGCGCGTTTGCATTACATCATAAGGAGAAAAAGATAATTTGTTTGCTTGTTACAACCCCTACACTTAAAACTTGTCGCGAATTTCACCTGGGGGAACTGTTCGACTACTTGAGCATAGTTTGGTAGAGGTGCTTTACTGGTACCTAGTGCAAAAATTATATTGTGTACGTAGGTAAAGCCAGGGTTAAAACGAGAACAAACATTGTAATCTCCCATTTAAATTTTATTTATTTTTTAAAAAAAAATACAGTTGAAATTCTAAAAACAAAATTATTAAGAATAAAAGTAAAGGTGCGCATGGGTGGGCTAACTCTACCGGGGAAATAAACACTACACCTTGGCATATAGATGTTCCTATAGGTAGCATTTTTTGTGTTACCACATGTTATATGGTGAGTGCAGGAATCGGGTGGCTCAACTACTTTACTTTTTACCTCTCCCATGCTTCCTATTTTCCCTCCCTTTATCACCTCTTCTCTTCTCATTAGACACTTTGTCTCCTTCCATTATTCAGATCCTTATTTAAAGATAGGCAGTGCATTCGCAGTTGACGCAGTTGACCCAAACACACCTAGAAGCGCTTCGTCGAGGCCGAGATGAAATCCATCGGGTTGACGTGGCGTGAAGTGAAGCACGTCACTCAAGACCGATCGCAATGGAGAAGCACTGTGGACGCCCTCTGCCCCACCTCGGGGACATAGGACCATAAGAAGAAGTGCATTCGTAATGTCCTTAGTACGCTGATGTCCAAAATGTAAAAAGTGTATAAAAGATTTGCCCTGAATACGATAAAGCTGTTAAAGCCAATAGGCTACCAGCATTAACATCTTCGAATCCAATAATGTATAAAAGTATTCAAAAAAAGTTTCATTCTTTTTTCTCTCCCCATTCACTGCTTATCAACTGTTGAAATGGGGCATCAGTAATACTGATAACGCAGTTAATATTTGCTCTCTTCTTTGCAGACAAACTGGCTCATTTTTATATGCGGCTCGAGTCTTTCTTTGCTGAGGCTAAGTAGGTATAGAATACGTTCTGACTGTATGAGTTTTACTGTTTTATTTTTCTTTTATTTCTTTAGATTAGTATTTGGTATTTATAATTAGTGAACGTATCAGTTTGCTTTTAATTTATATACAATATAAAACAAGTGAACTAGTTTTCAATAATCGAAATATAATATTTATATCTATATAGTCTATAATCTATATAGTCGATATATAATATTATTATTATTATTAAGCCTTTATTGCTAATACAATTTTTTTTTTACATGCAAATGAAATTATGTTAACATATTAATTACATATTAACGTTTGTTGTTGTTGTCAACGATTAGTATTTAGCATGTCCTGTGACACATAGGCCTCTTCCAGCTTTTTTCATATTTTCTTTTCTTTGTAGTGTTCTGGTGATTTCTTGTTTTTTGATAATTGAAGCTGGAAGGGATTGGTAGATATCCCCCACGGGGACCAGCTGGCTTCGGGGAGCTGAGATAGTATTGTTTGATATATAATATAATGTTTTATAAAAAAAAGTAATTTACTTTTGTTGTATAAAAAATAATGGGAAACTTATGGCCTGCTTCACAAACTCATTTACGCTCAAAGAGCTATACTTGGAATTTCTTTAGTGGTTGTTGAAACAGCGTAAGAATATTTTTTGACACGTATTTTCCGTTCATCGTTTCCATTCTAGTATTTCATATAATAATGTGAATATTTAAAAACTTAATATTGTCAATTATTTACGTCATCAACAATCAAAAAAGACATTTGTAACTATATATATTTATGACGTGTTATAATCACATATAAATAGATCTATTCTGCATATTTGAAACTCATTCATTCAATAGATATTAATTATATATCAATCTAGTTATGACTTCTCAAAAAATAGAAGATGTGCATAAATCAGACCTCGAGAAGTTGTTATTGGATTTTGGTGTTGTTTGTATTCGTTCAGTTGCTGAAATTGAAGAATCAGCATCGACATCTGGTGAAAGTGAAAAGAGAGGTAATTGAAAATGTAACTCAACCTTTAAAGCTGTAAAAAGAGCTTCTCTAATATTCTAGATATTTCTCCAATCAAATTTTGACGTCTTAATTTTTAAGCCGGCAATACATGTTGGCAGAGCGTTTCCAAGCGAAGGCCAACACCAACGTTTAGACAGGATATTTACCTTGCCTTGCCATTATAATAGCAAGGCAAGATAAATATCCTGTAACCTGTAATATAAATTAACTGAGTGTCAATTGCCTAGTTGGTCAAGCAAAGGCAAGTGCCAACGTGTATGTCAAATCGGCAAAAGCTTAAGTGGTATGGCTGAGTCTAACGATTTGTATGTCGTGAGTTTGTATCATCTATTAGAATATTACACTGAACCATTTCTAAACACAATATTATTAAAAACATTGAGTCTTTTAAAAAAAATACCATTACTTAATGGATATGAAGACCTTACTTCGCTACTTTGTAATTGATAACACAATATTTATATGCAAATAAAGAACCTAAGTTTTGTAAAGGAATAGAGCTAAATGGAATATAAAATATATATGTAGAAAAGATAGAAATAGATATGGTATATAGATGGTAAAACATAATTACATGTGACCCTGGATTACTCTACTTAAAAAACAAAAACATACAAATTAATTGTATTTTTTAATTATTAATTTGACAAACATAACCATATGATAAAATACCACCATGTAACAATTAACATTATTTTGTAGAGCTCAAAGAAATAGAGAAAGAAGAAGTCTCAGAAGAAACAATATTTGAAGAAGAAGAAACTACGAACTTTGAAGAAACGATAGGTGAAGAAACACCAGAAATATTTCCGACTCCCTCACTAAGGCAGGTGTTGCCAGAATATGTAAGAATAATTGAGAAGCAAAATAGAATCCACGTTCTACCTGAAACATTCAATAATGATATTGATCCCGAAAAAATACCCAAAATTGGAAAGACTACCCCACAAAAGTATATTGATGATTTGGCTGAGATAACAGGTTGCAAGAAGTACAAAAATAATCTTGCAGAGTTCTGGTTTTTGGATACATTAGCTAATTTATTAAGACGAGCGCAAGAAGATCGTCTTGATAAGCGTAAGTTTTATTTTGTCTTTTACTTAATTGTAAACCTTCTCCTTTAATGAGCATTCATAATTGTTCAGTAAATGAAAGGCGATGCAAAAAAATGCATCTTGTATTAATAAAAGCAATGACTTCACGTAGAATACAATTTTTAGAACATAAAAATACTGTAGACATCTACGTTTGAGAAATTATAGATTTTTAGTTAACTGACATATATGTAGACATCCTTCGAGAAACTATTTATACATTTGGGAATGGAAGACGCGAACCGTGGGCTTCCGGTTCTCGGATTTCTCTAGTAAAGAGCAGAAGAGAAGCTACATTGCTTTTCTACGAGAATAGACACATAAGCAAGGATCCTGGCTTCTACCGAGTTATTTATTTTGACCAACTTCTTAATTTATTTGCCTTATTCAAACCAATACTTAATATCCTTATATAGAAAAAAAATATCTAGTAAATATTACATAAATCACACGCTTCCTTCACTACTTTAGTGAAATTCTGTATCCATACTTTTTAGAACGTATACCGTCATACCATGGCTCTGCCATTAGAAAAAAAGTTAAAATTAATAATAATTAATTTGTTTGATATTCGAAAATTCTAAATAGAGGTATTTATTATTTTTGCAAAAACATAATTATTCTTATGAAAACTAGTCATTATGTTTTTTCACCGCATTTAATTACGAAGGCGTTAGGTATTTATGTTAAAAGTACTAATTATTTATCTGTAACCAAAGAAAGTATTTAATTACAGCGACGCAAGCAGTGTTGATATTATGGTTTTGTGAATGGATGAAAGAGATGCAATATTTTGATGCGGCTGATCGTAATCGCATGATGAGAAGATTTAAGGTAATTTTTTAAAATTAACTAGTAAACTATTTGTTTTTAAGGAGAAAGGAAGGCAAATAAGTAGTATGTTACCTGATAGAAAAACGCTATATTTGCACTATTGCCAGCCTGTGAGAAATGTGTAAAAACATGAGGATGGATGGGAAACAATGGATGGTGTACGCTTCTGAGCCCTTGCGGATAAAGCACACTCTGCCACTCTCTACTATTAGGGAATGGTTCCCTTCAACTGACATAGTCCAAAGTCAGTTGAAGTGAACCATTTTACGTCGTAAACAGAAGAAGCAAAATTAGCTTAATGGTTATCAAGAATTTTAGTAATATTTAAAACATTGCTAGTATTCTTTAAAAAAAATGTTCTTTAAAAAATTTATGACTATCACACTGAAATGTATAAACAATATCATGAAACATCGTTGGAGAACTTTTGATAACTTTTTCCAAAGCACTAATTTAGTATTTATTAAAAGGTAAAATGTGATTTGCACTTAAATGTGATTTAAGACATAAAATAAGCCTACCCCCTTTTTTTACGTGAGTATCGTACGAAGCGGCTATGGAAGCAAATTCTAGTAAATGGGCAGCAGAGTATATCTGCCTGAGTAATCATTCTTCGATCTCCAATCTGCCGCCAAGCATGAGGATTATATTTTTAAGGGAGGTCAATGTCCACGTCTGTGACGGCTGTGTTAATGATGAAGATCGTTGTTTCAACATAATGGCACAAAGCAAGATTTGTTTAAATGGTGTTATAAATTAAATTACGACAGATAGGTTTAAAATCACAGACACCCTTTCCCAGGATAACATGCTCTCAGCAGCAAAGTTTATAGCCTCAGAAGACCGCATTCCAAATCCCACTGAAGTTGGGGTACATTATATGGCGGAAAATAACGATTTGGATGGTCGGCAACATAAACAATTACAAGCAGCTGACACAAGAAATGTGACATTTGAATCATCATCATTTTACTGTTCACTGCTTGAACTCACAAAAATAATTCACTATATTTTTGACCTGTAAGTATATTCTAATTTTTTTTTATGTGGACAGTCAAAACTTCTTAAATTTGAAAAAAATCATCTTAATTTTTTTTATGCAAAGGAGCAAGCGAAGCATGACGGTAAGTTATCACCATCGCAGGTGGACATCTGCAGTGCCCTTGATATCGCTGTGGCGGATTTACACATTTACCGCCAACAGATTATTCGAGTTTTGCCGCCTTATCCACCTTTACAATTCCTTAGTTTACTTAGTTCACAATCATAATAAATACAGTTTTTAGATTTAGATCATTATTACAACCCAACAACTTTAATATTTCTGAGCCAGTAAAAGCTGAATTATATGCTACTTATAAGGCTGGATAAAGTATGCTTTAATAATACTTACACAATAATGCACATACATATATAAAGTAATTAATAAACGTAAAGTAATGAATTTTATTGCACTTACTTACCGTTGAAAAATAAATATTCAATTGTCTACAATAGTAAAATTTGACTGATGATAAAATGTAATTTTCGATGTGAAAGTATCTTATTTTTTTTAATTTCTGTAAGACAAAAATAATTAGGCGGCAAAATTGCCACCCCCGAAATTTATCGCCCCAGACTTCTAACCTACTTGTTTGGTATTGCAAGGATGAGACGTGAATAATGAGGGCAAGAGGGAATAAATATATATTTATTCGCATATACATAATCCTTTAGCATGCTATAGTATTTTATTACATGTAGATATATCATTTATTTTTAAAATAATAAAATTTGTTCGATATTTCTAAAATTTTAATATAAAACAAATAATTGTTTTTCAAACAAGAGTATCTTCCTCATGCAATCCGCTCTGGCACATCGTAGTGATTGTTTAGTACAACTTACCGCTTCCATAAAAACAACACGGATTCCTTTTAGAAATGAGAAAAGTTTACCTAAATGTTACAGATTCAGTTCAGACTTCCAATACGATTTAGTGCGTTCTGTCTTCACCTTCAGTCCGGAGTACAACATAATTGATGCCTCGCATCACTTATGGCATCCAAAGCGTCTGTTCACTCCTTTCAAGCCCAAAAAGAGAGAAAAATCACCTAAGAAGGAACAGAAAGCGGTAAAAGGGAAAAAGAAAGAGGTCGACACGGAGGAATATTTGCATTTACTCAAGGTACTTTTGATAGTAATATTTTTTATGGTATATTTAAAAAATATTTCTTTTCAGATGACCCTTTTTACCAGCGATTGTAATTAGTGTTTTTAATACGTTCCAATTCAGATGACGGGAGAAGAAACTTTTATACTTTTTATTTTACCTTAGATAGGTATATCCTTTTTTTTACAAGCAAAAATTTTGCCATTCGGATCCTATTATAGAAATGTTCTAATTTCAGTTGTAAACGAATATTTAGTATAAAAATACTTAAAACTATTACAGGTACAAGCTGATATAGAGCGCGAGCAAGAAGAAATTGAAGAGAAAGACCAAATGGAAATGCACCGTCGCAACCATTTGCTGCCATTATCTTTTGCAATTGACGATCAATTTTTTAACAAATACTGGCCACCACCGCCAGAACCAATAGTTGAACTGGAACCGGAAGTAAAAGGGAAAGGGAAAAAGGAAAAGAAGTAACTTTATCTAAACATCACCTTAATATTGTTAACGAATAAAAAAATTAAAATATCATTAGTTTTATTGTTAATATTTCAGCAGTTTTGATTATCGGCCAATTATAATACACTAAAGGGTTAAAAAGAAAATAAAATGTCTATAGACATACCACTTAACTATAAAATGTGACGAGACATCGAACTAAACACATTTTATTATAAAAGTTGAAAAAGAAAAATTCAAATGCTTGAATATTATTACTCTTTGTATCTTAATAAATATTGTGATATCAATGAGATGTATTTATTATTTGTGACGTACCTACTATATTATGTAGATTTATATATAATAAATATTTATTAATATATAAATAATAAATAATCCATGAAAATGCCTACGATAATAGGAAATCGAAAAAATTCCAGAAAACGTATAAAATTCATTTTATTAGCTATAATAGAATAAAAATATTTTATTTAAATAAAAATTTATTTTCTCATAACTGTCAGAATGGCGATTAAAAATTCCACGTAAAAGGTACATCATGTCGCATTTATTAGGGCACTCATTGATGTTTCATTTAAGACAGATAAAAAATATTGCATTTTTAAATTTCATTTGTTGATTTGCAATTATGAAAAAATATAATTCCACAAAAACTCTTTTAATGATCATTGTTATTATATATTCCTTCCAAATATATTTTATATTTTTTTCTGATTACCCTCCGGTTCTCTTTTGTTGTATTGTAATCAAAGCCCTAATAATATTAGAGATTCCGAAAGAAATAAAACAACATGTTCTGATTACACTTTGCTTTAGTATCTACATTCGGTTCTGCCAATTCGGTATCCAACACTGTTTTCAACGTAAAATAACTTACATCTTAAAGTGGTCACACATTAGTGAAATTGTGCTTAAATACACATACGATTACATCTTAAGTATTAATTTAAATACATAGGGTGAACTTCAGCATTAATATGTTTATTATCTTTCTAACATAGAAGGGAATTATAAACCCTTATTTGTTAACCATTTGGTGGCCCTAATTATCAGAATTCTTACTCCAAAAAATATTTTTTCTTATTTCTCACTTACAATGCCATCAAACGGATAATCTTCACGCATATCTGATGGAATACTTCATACTTATTTCAAAAAATATCTCTTTTACCACCACAACAACACTACCATGTACTTTCAAAATACAAATTTAATGTACAAGTCTTGTAAAATGAAATGTACATTTGTTTTTTTTTTTTTCAAAATTTAATGAAAATAGGGGGCCAGGATTAAAAACTCACGAGAACTAATGACGAGATTAGTAAGGCTTGACTGTTTATAATCTCCCGATAACCTCAAGCACGGCCGGCAACAAGCAAAGTAATCTGAATTTGTGCTGTCAACGCCAAGCGAAGAAATTTTAACGAGATGTGCGGACGGCAGTGTAAAGAATGGTTTTATAGTTCTCAAGTTTTTTGTTGTTCCTCTAAAATGTAATCATACGGAGTTATAAATTCTGATAATAAGGCCGAAGATACTCTTTGAAATTTAAATACACAGTCATGTAGTAAGGGTGTAATTTTTACACAGACTTAACAGAAACACATATACACCCATACACCACTTTACTTCTCTACTCATCGATCTTTGGATTATACTTCTATTATATTTTCGTCAATTTCCTTCAACTATTATTATACTTTATTACTTATCTAAATTTTCAATTAGTACAGACGATTATTATGGCAGTACGAAACTACAATTACGATTTACATCTTATTATAAAAATTCAATAGTCTATGTTTTATGTATTGTAAATTATTTTGATTAACTTATGCTGGATACTATACGACTATTACAACTTTTGTCATAGTCGACTAGCGCTAGTAATTTTACATTCAATTACGAAACATGAAATTTAGTTTAAAAAGTTAAATAATTTTATAACTGTTCAAAAATTCTTCGCCATATTGATATTTTTATAGCAACAATTAAAGTAACCATATTCATCGTTTTCTTTTTTGTGTAAATAAAATACCACATTAATACTAACTATTCCATACCTAAAATTCAAATTATCATTTACTTTGAGCTAAATACAACTATTATAAGATATTTAAACTATAGCGAATAAAAGGAGGGTCTACTATATATTTGTCGAATTCAAGAAATAAACATTTTAGTTGAGTTATATAAATATAATTGAATCAAGTTTAGTTGATAATAAATTTAAATGTAAATGTTTGCGAGATCAATACGACTACGGAAACATAACTATGGCATCGGAAGATATATTGCAACTGTTTAAAAAATAAAAGAAAAAAATATATAACCTATAATGTGATGGACATTATAAAATATATTTATTTCTTCGCAATTTATAAATTATATACACACTAAAATAGAAAAAACAATTAACCAAAAAAAAATAATATTATTTATATATATAATAAGTCTATATCATGTTATTTTATCACTCAACTATGACATTGTCTTTGAAATTGGAAAATATGTAATAATGTATAAAACATTTAATTGATACATCATCTAAACACAACGACAAACGATATAATATAAGTTTTTAATTAAAAGAATTATCTTTTAAGTTATTAATGCTCGCTTTCATCGCGACCGAAAGCGAGCATTATGTAATGTCAGTGTCAGTGGTGGCAGTATGTAATTTTTTATATAAAGTTTACTATTCACTAAGATTTTTTATAAAACACGCCAATTAGGTTTAAAATGATTTTATTAGATTAACATCTGTAAGTCTCACGGTGAACATGCAAACATAGAAAATAATCAATTTAAAATGAACATAGAACAAGTTCATTATATATTTTGTAATATCACTTACACATTACATTATTTTAAAATATAAACATTAATTTATTCGTAAAATTATTGTTCGTAATGTTCAATTATTGAATTAAAATTTTAATAAATCTTATTTTTGCTGAAATTAAAATAAGGATATTTTGCTGTGTTAAACAATATTTTAAGTCACAAGTTTTAGTTGTAGCTTACATATACGGTTTGGGCACATAGAGAGAACGGATGAAAGACGACTGACAAAAGAAATTTACGTTGCGGATCGGATAGATCGGTAGAGGAAGACCAAGAAAAAATACTTTGACCAAATTGCCAAGTTTATAAGGCCAGATCAAGAGTACCCTTAACCGACGAGCTTGCATGAGGAGAGTAACGAGTGTGGAGGTTGCAAGGAACGTATGCCGATGAGATCGTAGTGGATGGAGATCTGTGATCTCTGCCTGACCCTACGGGAAACAGGCGTGACGATATGTATGTACGTATACACAAGTTTTAGTAATACCTGGTATTAAAACTTAAAATATTGTTAAATAGACTAGACAGCACAATAGCAAATGCAATGTTGAGAATTTTAAGTAAAAAAATCATATAAAATGTTTAAATTTCTAATTCAAATACTTATTATGTTCATTTAAACGTTGAATACATGTAACTAAATTATGAACTTAACTAATTTTGTACAAAAACTAGTTGATTATTGCACCATTGGTAATTAAGAATTTACCGTTTGGATGTTAAAATACACCATTCAAAATCGAATCACATAAATTGGGATTTAATGATGTATTATTGAGCGTATCCTCTTAAATTATATCACACATAATTAATTTTGTTTCTGATTTACTTATTTATTTATTAAGGACAAGCAAACTTTGAATACTGTAAATGGAATGTAACATTTTAATGGCCCAGTTTTAAATAATATACTCACAAAAATGAATACAATACAAAAATAAAGATCCAAGATTCAATTGTTCTAAGGAAAAAATTACCATCTTATTATATTTTCATACTCTTTTTCGTAGCCCATACATTTTCCAGTGTTGGATATGAGTCTCCCCATTTTTTAGAGGAATGGACATTTACCCTCCACACATATCCAAGGCCATACATATATTTAATCTGATGCTGGAATTGAAACTTTGACGATTGACTTCAAAGGCACTACCTGTGTCACAGAGCTAATAAGGTTTTCACCTGCAACCACTCACTTATCAGATTAAAATCTCCACCATTACTTAAACATATATTTAAAGAATTTTAAAGACATGGGTAATTGAGCAAAATTAAATGATTTATAAATATAGTAAGGCAACTTTTCTCATGTGATATAATGAATATCCCTCTTGTAATACTGTTTTCTCAAGCTTTGGTAAAAAGCAAGTCAATTGCAAATTTTACTAAATTCTTCATAAAATAAATATCTCACACCTAGGTTTTAGTTTTATATAAGTCCTATTGTATTTACATTCATTAACAAACAAATGATTAATATGCAAATTCAGCATTATATTTCAACATATAGTACAAATGGTGAGCATATTTAAATATACTCTAAAAGTACAGACGGTCAGCAAACTTGAATGTGCTTTAATAATACAAATGATCAGCACTTATATTGCCTTAAAATTTTAGTACAATTACAAACTAAATATTTAGCACTCTGTTTCCCTTAACCATACAATACTAACAGCACATGGATATGTTGAAGATTTATTGGCAAAATAAAAATACAAAAAATGTACTAGTAACAATATAATCATACTGATTTAAGTCAAATCGATTCCAAATATTTACAATTATAAATAATAGTGTTATTAAATAATTATAGAAAATCTCATATTATATGTGTCCACTAAGATCAAGAACCAATTAAATACTTTCATAAGTCATTAGCATAAAAAAGGTATAGTTGGTATAGAAATCTATACTATTTTGTTAGAAGATAAACTCTCTTTAGAGGGAATTTTAAATATGTTCTATAAACAGATTTACACGAACTATGGTTTACACTTTACAATACCACTTAATCAGCAGATTTGATCAATTGGGCCAAGGCCCGTTGATTTTATTGTAATAACTAAAATTAACGAATTCAGTGATTCAAATTATTTATAAAAGTACCAGACTGTTAAAAAACAATTTATATAACTACTCCACTGAGAGGAAGAGGGAAACCCAGGAAACCAAAATAATAGTAAAATTAGTTGGTTACATTTTTAAATTTGTTTGTATAAACTTGTTTAAGATTTTGAATTGCTTGATAACAATTCAATTAGGACATACCGATTTGATGTACTACAATGTTATTAGTTATAATACCGCATTGTAACTAGTAACGCAATAGATTAATCTTGAGACATACATGACTTACTAACTATACACAGCTGTGATTCAAGGTGCATAACAAAACAACAAAGGCTATTTTAGTTTTTACCATTTAGTCTAGTCAAATTAATTAGATCAGTCACACTGACACTTCATCCAAATTTTTAAATCCCTTTCAAACAATAGTCTTCTGAAAAGTTTATAAATGCATTTATTTACTCTTAAATATCAATCCCTACATTAAAATGTTTAAAGTTGTTCAATCATACATATCCGAACTCCATTTTAAATAGAGCATTCAAAAGGCATAAAATGCACAAACATACCATGATTCTATCAATAAAATCTATTAATAAGATCAATTTGCAATTAGAGAGACACTATTAAAGAAACAATTATTCAATTAGCTAACATTGAAGACATCATAAAAAAGTAAAGAATAAATAATTAATAAATATAAATAATAAAACTGATGAGATTGAAAGACCAAACAAAATAAAGAAATGAATAATTAATAACTCATTAATGTCAAGACTGTGTTAAAAATAAGAATTGACATTTGGCACTTCATTATTTCAACCTCTCCTAAAAAAATAATTGTGATATAAATAGGTTATGTGAAATTATAATTTAACTTCTCTTCTGCACAATTGGCACAAACTTTAGAATGTAATTTATAAATTTGATGCTAAAGAATACTACCCAAACAGAATAATTTCAAATTGGGGTAAATTAAAAGAAAAGCATCCAATAGTCACCAACAATTAAGAAACTTCCAATCTTTTAATATATTAATTACAGATAAAACAGAATATAAAAATGATATTTTAATTCTGTTAAGGTCTCGTATTTGTATTGTTTACAATTTTTGTACCCGATGATATGAACTGGAAATAAATATAATATGAATGAAATATTTTAATGATATATAACATATAATAATTTTCATGAACCAACTGTAATTTTTTTGTAAATTATAATAAAATATGAAATATTAAAATTTAAGCAAAAAAGTTTTTAATTTTACTGGCCGAATTTGTTAATTAACATTATATCTAGAAAAACGAACACCACAATAAGCACTTCACATATACTATAGCACTTTATGAAGAAACACACCTTCAAATTGTCCTTCAGATTCCAACAATGACAAATATAGCTGGTAAATTAGAAATGTATAATTTCACGCCTAACATTTATCACTTAGTTGCGACACTTCAAAATATGACATTTGACGATTGCCATAGTTTATTGCTATTCATTTTTGACATTTAACCATATTGATTTTTATCGATGGTATCATTGACATGTATTAACTCGATTAGACTTGACCGTTGACGTTTGGCAAGTAACACTTTATAGTCTACGTCACTGAGAGCTGTAGTCACTGACAGTGTTCAATAATCAGTCCGCGGACAAATTTGCATCGGACTAGAGATGCAGCGTGGCGGAACACGCGGGAGGAAGCGGCTACAGAAGCGCACGTCTCGATTCATCCCGATATGTGCCCGCGAAGCCCCTATTTCATGTTTGCCATCTGTAAAGATATTAAATATAAATAAATAAAGTCTTTATCACTATCTACCACTGAGATAGATATACCATATATATACATTATTTTTTTTAATTTATTGTGTACAATCGAAAACTTGTCCATCGACAAAGGCCTCCTCCAAAGATATCCATGCCGATCTATCTCTTGCTAATCTTATCAATCTTTTGCTTGCAACTCTTCTGAGGTCATCTACGCATCGTTTCGTCTGTCGCCCGGTGCTCCTTTTTCCATCCCTTGGATACCACTCTGAGACTATTTTTGCCCATTTCTCCTCTCTTTCCTTATCATATATCCTGTCCATTGCCATTTTAGTGTCTTCCATACTTTTATTGCGTCTCGAAATTTGGTTAGACTTTTTATATATTTTAATCTTACTTTGTCTTGATTCTTTGGTTTGATTGATTGATTGGCTGAAAAGATATCATATCATTGTCAAATATTATATATCAAAAATACCTTGCTTTCTGCAACTCAATCTGCCCCTCCAGCGTCTTGGCGAGGTAGATGACGAAGAGCTGTGATAGCGCAACGCCCAGCGCTACCGACGCTATGGTGTACAGGTTGCGTTCCGCCCACGATCGCACTATCTCAATGCATCCGCTCGTCCAAACGCGTTTGCTCGCTTCTGCCACCTTAAACATATAAATACATACATATCGTCACGCCTGTTTCCCATAAAGGTACTACGATCTCCGCATACTTTCCTTGCTTCCTCCACACACATTACTCTCCTCATGCAAGCTCCCTGATTATAGGTACTCTTGACCTTGCTTTTCCTAAAACTTCGGCAATTTGGTTAAGGTATGTTATCCTTGGTGTTACCCTATCAACCCTTCCATCTACATCCGCAACGGAAATTTATTTCACCAGTCGTCTTTCATCCATTCTCTCTATGTGCCCAAACGCTAAGCACCCCTTTCTCAACTTTTTTTACGACACCATCTTTTACTCCACATCGCTCTTTTATATCTTTATTACGTACAAATATGTCGTTATAATCCATATTGAATGATTATTATAATATTGCTGTGTGGAGTCTGGCATAAAATATGGCCACTCTATTCTCTTACTCCATACTTCTCGTGTCGCACGGATTATGTTTACTAGTATGACCGTCCGCGACGACGGTTTGTATGCGAATTGAGACACGACACTAACGAGTCCAGGTGGGAGCGGATCAAAAGTTCGGGAAAGTGGGAGGGAAAGATGACGAGACTTCAGTCGTCTCCCAGAGCACTCTCCAGGAAGATAAATCACAATCATAGAACACACTCACCGGATAATTCTGCACGCCATACCCGCACATAATATTAACAAGTCCGGAGGATATGTCCGTGGCGTTGATACAGCAAGAGAACGGCACCCCACAACGCTCCACTGACGGCGAAGAACAGTTGAAGTATTCGTTCTTAGACCAGTCCATGTATCCGTCGGAGGTGAGACCGCAGCAATGGAACTGTAAAGTTAAATGTGTAAATTATGTTTCGGCGATTGGAATTGAAATTAATCTTGCCTCAACTGAATTTTGGTTTGTGTATAAACAAAATCGAGAAGGCGAACAAAAACAAGGAGCAACGCAATAAAGAATCTAAAATTAGATTTGCTTCAACATAGCAATACCATCTTTTTTAACAAACAAATGAAATTACTGTAAAACAATTCTTAAAATACAACTCAATATTCAAAATCCATATTTATATAAATTTTACACAAATCTAAACAATGTATTTTACACAAATTACAATTATTATAATTATTTTATATAAACCAACATTATTTTTAGATAATCTACCAACAGATGGCGTCACATTACAAATGTAGTATAGTCTATTGATTAAAATAATTAAATAATGATATTAATTAATTCTAATACACCAACATATATCTTCTATAATACTATCTTATAGAAAAATCACATATTATCTATAAATATGTGAATCTCTGTACTCCTTTTCAAGCTAATTGCACGCAAAGAGGACCATGAGATTTAGTATCGTTAAAGTTCATATGGAGAAGGAGCTGCACTTCTTGACACACAGATAAAATAAATTAAAAATATAATGAATTACAGTCAAATTTCGAATACTTTAGTACCGCTTTACTAATACGAATACTTTACTACCGCTTTTTACACTTTAGTATAATTTGGCGTAGTCATTGAAAAAGCAAATCTACGATATCGCAAATCGAATCGATTTCTGAGTGTAAGTAGAGTTGTCTGTTGTCTAAATGGCAAAAAAGTGATGTCAGTAAGTATATTAAGAGGCATAATAGGTTTGCATTATACGCTATGATGGAAACTATGTACCAAATAGATCAATCTTGTTTTCGGGTCGCGAGTGAAATTGAGACTGTATTATAATACTTCCCCGTTCATGTCGGCCAATCCGTGTTCAGAAAAGAATCTTGATGATATTTAACAAATTTATATAATAAAAAGATTACAATATTACTACTCACATCACTCTGAGCGAAATCGATAAAATTCTGTAGGTCAGGGTCGTCTCTGTACGCGTGAACAATTCTTTCGGTGAAACTTTGCTCCAGTAAACCGTGGAGCGAGCGCGGGAACACGAAACCACAAACCGCGCCGCCCATTTCCACCAGAAACAATATCAGGAGGCAGAGGGAGTACTGGAAAAAATAAGAATATATTACTCAGCCACAACAGGACTCTGTTGGACATTGACTTCGGTCAAAAATTAGGGGTGTCAATATAATCCCCGTATATGCAGGCGGGTTGGGGATTACAATTGTTTTTATTTATCAAATGGTGAATTATGCTCCCCGTCCACTAGTATTTACGTCTCCTAGTATTATTTGTACGAGAAGTAATGGGGCTGGCTTTATTCTATGCTGATATTTACACAGTAGTAGCAAAATTTCTTAATCTTATCGAACTGATTGTTACTACTATGCTTCTACTAGTATAACAAAACTCAACGAAAAAAAAATAAAAAACATCTAGAAATTGTGAGTAAACCGAGTAGGTATCGATATTTTTAGATACCACACCCCGACAGTCATATTAAATAGGTATTTTCAGCTTCGATTCGATACCATCTCGATTAAGTAACTTTAGAATAGTATTCAGCTTCCCTACTTCGCTTCGTAAGGTGAACGTCGAAAGCCAAGAAGTATTTTGTGAGAATTTTAAAAAACTAATAATTTCACAAATCAGCAATCACATTTTTAACATTCCTCGTTCACATCACTAATTCAACCGTAGGTAGAATCGAAGCCAAGACTTTAGTTTGTAAGCGCAACCTTTACCAATGGGTTATTGTCGCTTTTACAACGACAATAACTTTCGCTAATAAATACCTTAAAAATGGTTGATGTATCATTTATTTATTTGTATGAAATAAATGTCTACAATTAAATAAACGATACAACTTTGCATCGCCATTACCACAGATGTTGCATAAAAGTTATATAAATTTCAATAAAATTTAAATTTTTAATACATAAATCATAATAGCATCATAATATAAAGTAGAAATTCCAGTTTCTTGCATAAAGGTTTTCGACATCATAAGATGTTTTTATACATAAATAATTAAATATACTAACGGTCATATCCGGTTCATTCTATTTTGGTACAGATTAAAAAAGACTATGGTTTTAATATTCCTCATACACAAGCGTTTTTTAGAAATGGAAACAAAGAGCAAGTGGGTCCCCTAACAATAAGTAATAACCACCGCCCTGGACATCTTCAACACCTAAGGAATTTAGAAACTACCTAAGGAAGTATTGGCAGAGTAAAATGAAAATAAAGAAAGGTGTTGCGCCTATGTCTCTTAACGCTCGCAGTAGCAAATCTACATTTCAAAAATTCGGTTTCTGCCAGTGTTTTATATTTGGTAATATGCTACAAAAAAAATTACATAAAGTAGAAATTTTGAAAACTTGTTACATTTTGTAAGCTCCTGAAATCTTGGTATATTTTGTAAGTAAAAGTTAATTATTACTTTTATATTATTAGCTCAAAATACTTGTATATTGAAAATGGTCACGTCAATAGATCAATTGGCTCAATCAAACCCGTGTTGGTAGAATATTAAGACATCCATCCATTTTGCCAACCATCCAAGGGGATGGGAATAGAATTTATTTTTACGGTGGTTAGCCGGATAGTGGAACTATAATATGGTTCTATTTGGGTTATTGGACACTGTACCCTAAAACCTGACGGAAATCCATCTCTCTGCGCTAATCACCGAATAAAAGATGTCGTCCTAAAGAACTTGTGTTACACAATATACGTTGGGTAATCTGTTGAACATCAAACACTGTCAGCGCGACGATTAGCGATTCTATGTAAATATATTTCCGCTTAAGCATGTTAAATGAGATATATGTATTTATGTATGCGCTTGAATCAGGTTTCGAGTTGACGCACATGCTAGTCTGAATAACAATACTGCACACTAATTGAATGAATTAATGTTATTTTTCTGTTCTATTACTTATACAGTATTAGATTGGTTCTCATTCTGTCTGTAGGTCACCCGCAATGCTTATAAAGTTAAGAAAATAAAAATCGCGAATAATCTTAACATTTAAGCAGACTAATTGCGGCACCTGTGACCTATAAATCTTTCCAAAACAAACTCTAAATATTTTATTTTTATTTTTTGACTAGACCTATCCTTTTTAGTTTTGTTTGGATAGTTAAAAAGAAGGTTTGTAGTAAATAGAAATAAAAATGTTGTATTTGTGACACACCTATTTTTACAAAAACTTGATGTTAAAATTAAAACCTTAATAGATATTAAATTTAACATATAAAGATTTTACATATAAAAATCAAAATGTACCACAAAATGGTTTTTTCTCAGCGTACGCCAGGCGCTCTATTGGAACACCTGGCCCGAGATTTTAGCAAGAATCAATAAAGTCAGATTGCGGACCAAAGTGATGTAACTGGTACTTATTTAGTAATATTACAGATATTGCTAAATATTTTAAAATCTTATCTTATATCTTATAAATATCTTTTCGTACTTACGAATTTGAGCAGACACGTGTTTTCTCTCAGTGCACCCACACATCCGGCGAAGCTCACGATAAATACAACACCGCCCAGCAACGCAATCAGTAGACTGATGTTCACTATCAAATCGTATACGGTGTCCAGCTGGAACAAAACAATTTCATAAATCATTCTTCATGACACATGTTAAAATAATTTTACTGCATCTTCGGACCAGAAAAAAGGACTGTCGAATGGTCTGAGTCTCACCGCTCCACGACCAATAGAAAACTTTGTACAGCGTTGAAAATTACGACCAGGTACAATTTTTTCAGAAATCTTAAAAGGTTTTTCGACTCTGGTGATAAGTTTTGCGGAAAATTTTGCGGTTTAATACGTTTTCGCGTAGATATCTAACCAATACATTTCACTGAATTAAAGAAAATTTGGACGAGAGAGTTCCCTTAAGAGGATTAGTGGAGACGGGCGTTACTCTGCGGAAATCCGTCATTCAGACGGAAAGTAAATTAAGAATAAATATTAAGATCCGCGAAACAACAAAATCGAGACACAATATTGTGTGCAAAAGAATCATTATACACACACAACATTACTCCTACACCCGTAATAGAGACAACGGTTGTCGTCCATAATTCAAGGATGAATATAAGGATAAGCCTGAGCATTCTTCGTCTTGACGGGATTAGTATGCACTCAATATTATTTTTCGAACGTGTTTTTTTTCGCGGATCTTAGCATACATTGCTTTATTGACACTTCAATAAATACTTAACCGTATACTATACCGTTGCATAACGCCTTTGAGCACTGCAACGTTAAAAAAGTAAAAGTGTCAATCAATTTCGTCCGCAGAATGTAAACACCTCGCAATCTACTCACCTAATATGGCTTAGAGGCTGTCACAAGAGCTCGCAATCGACTTTCTGTTGCGAAAAAAACCTATAAATGGCAACAGCCTGTCGTGACCATATGAACAAAGCCAAAACAATATTGTTAACATATGTATGCTGTTAGTTGGAAAACACTCAATGTTCATTATTTTATACCATAAAGGCTTACAATAATTTTGTCATCCAACTTTAATTTATTTTTTAATTATTATTGGATGGTAAGGCAAATGAGTGTATAGACTGATGGAAAGCAATAAACGCAGCCTATAGACATCTGCAACACTAGAAGCATTGCCAACCTTTAAAATATACATATATAATCTTTTTGAAATAATCAAATATTTCTAAAATTATATATAGCTAGCCATCCTTTATTTCACTTTTTAAAATGACACGTTCTTCATACTATACCATTAGCAGCTTAAAACTTAAACATTTTGAAACAAAATCAAAAATAGTTTTTATAATAATAGAAAGAAGCTTGAAAAAAAGGTTCAAACATTGCGATCGGTGCAAGTTTGATTCATAATCTGCATGCAAACGATACTCAATCTGCATTCTAAACTTTACAATAAAATCTATTTGAACTACCAATATTATGAGAAGAAAAATTATTATTACAAAAAAAATGATGTAATATTTTAAATTATTATTACAATGAAATTTTACCTTTGATATTTTATTTTACAAAGGATAAATAAATTATATAATTTAATAAATACGAGAGCAAAAAGACTGACTAGTAGTTTAGGCAAAGTACAGATAAAGGAGGAAATTAAGTTGATATTTATAGACATGTAATTTTTTCATTCATTCATTATTCACAGACATACACATTCACAGACATACAGACAGTTCATTTGTTATTTACAGACTTGAAATGTAAATTTTTATTGAGAATCTTGAACAATTATTTAATATCTGCATTAGCAAACTGAAGTGGTATAAGGCTGGAGATGTTTTTTGACAGATCAGATGTATTGCTACTGAGAACATACTATTACATTAATTTTTATTGCATTATCATTTTTATTTTTATTACAATAGATGAATTAAATAATCTATATTAATAGATGAATTAATTACTTTAAAATGTATTAGTAAACAATAATATTGAAGTAATAAATATCAGATTTTAATAATATTGAATTTCTTCTGACTTAATGACATAGACAACTTCTGGAATGGAGACCTTATCTCAACAAATGTAGTGCGATCACTATATCCAGCAGTGTTGTAGCAGTTTGATGATATTTAATGTACTAACTTTTGAGTGACTAGCTTAGCAAATATACCTTTATCAATCCTGTGGCTTGCCATTTGTCAATGAACGCATACAGCCCCACTGCTATCAAAAGCCCACCAAACAACTAGAAAAAAAGCAACACAACAATTAAAGTTTCATCAACATACCTACAAAAAATACCAAGATTCTGTACAATGCTTTGGGTCATCTACACTTGATAAAACATATTAATCATTAAAATACACTTTAATTATTTATTTTTATTTTATTTACTATGACCCAATTCGATTTACAGTGTTTTTAAGAATAATTTTGAACTGAAAAATTAAGAGATATTAATAACTGACAAGTTGCTTATTGGATTTAAAAAATATTTATATAGATACCGTGATACCCATAGAAATAAGTAATAATTGTGAAAATATATAGAAATGTGTGAATTTTAATTATATAATTAAATTTCATGTGACAACATGACAACATCTGTTTCACAAATGAAGTATAAATTATAAATTCTTCTTATTAATATATTTGACTTTGAGTTACAATATTTGGTTGACTGGCATAAAATGCCTTCTGGCATTAAGTCTTTGCACAAGAATATATACAGGAAGAATAAAAAATAAATAAACAAATAATTATAATCAAATAATCAAAGTGTAAACAAAACATTTATTTACTTTTTAATTTTAAAATGAAAAAAAAGACAATAAATTATTCTTTATGATTAAAATATACAAACAAATAATTTAAATAAAGTAAGCTACATAGTACTTGAGTTTTGTACATTATACATTGCAATGGCTAATTGTTAGGCAGAAGAAAACTAACAACTTCATAGATAAAATTGTAAATACATCCCTTAACCAATTAGGCTATTACTGCTTATAATTAAATACAAAAATAATAAATATATAATATAAAATTACAAAAATAATAAAAAATAATAACATGTAAAATATGTTAACAATGAAAAACATTAGAATTATAAATAATAGTTATAAAGTAAAAACAATCAATAAATACTAATGAACAAATTTTTGTAGTTTTATTTCTGGCTTACAAATTCTAATGAAATTTTACTTATTTTTAAAATATATAGAACAAGAGTTCAAATAATTCATTACCTAGTCAAAGATCAATAAAAATATAACTTCATATAAACATAGATAACATCTACTCTTGCAGCTATAAAATAAAATTACGTTAATACGTTTTGAGTTCATTGTATCGTGAACCGAATAGTGTAAATAAGCTCAAAAGCCATTTTATTTCCTGTTTTATATCTACATGTTCCCATTGAACATATGAGAAACAATGATTCATTCCGGCTTGTCGAACAATGAGCAAATTTTACCATCGTTCATTGTCCACGATTAGCGATTCAATCGAAATTTGAGTAATTATAAACGTTGGTATCGTTTATATTATATCTGTTATAACAAAAACTTACCCAAAATATAAAATTCAACACAAAAATCATATATTTCACGCAACCGCTGACATAGGTGAAGTTTGGTCCCCTACGTCGATGCATCTTGTGTTAGTTTTTCGTGGACTGATTAGTATTTAATTTTGATTGATAACTATGAATCAAATCACAAGATTTGTAATCACAAATTCTACAAACATAGCGATAAATAATTCGCAACAAATTCTGACTCGGTCTACCTAATCTGTCCTCAGCTCACTAACAGTCAACTTAATCAGAATGAACTATCAGTTGCCGAATCTAAGTTCCTAAATTTCCCACTAATAGAAAAGGTATTACCAAAACTATTAAAAATAATTAGTTCCTATAAACTGTAATAAAGTTATCATTCATTCACTCATTAATGTGATTGCGTTTTCCTCATTTCCTCTAAACATTAATTTTCAAAATATAATATAAAATTATTACCTTTACAAGAATAAAAAGCTTTACCGTGAAATAAACCAGCTTTATAAGAAGAGCATTCGTTTCAAATTACAATTGAATTTTTTCCTTTGATGTCATCATATCATTTTTCAGTAAAATAAACAATTTGTCAACATTTACCCATTAAATACCCCATACAATAAACGTGGTAACTCTGTGACACCAATGTTTAGATTTAATTTCATACCAATGTTTCCAGATAATAAATTTAATCTACACCGTGTTATAAAACGCACAAATCATCTTGTAAGTATATAGTCGTACAAAACAAATTGTAATTATGTGTTTAATATAAAAGGTGTTCTTTATACTAATTGTTTTAAATAGATAAAACAAAAAGCAAAGGTATGCACACGAAATACCTTTTTGATAATGCCTAAAACAGGTGGAGTAATGTAAATGTAATGAAATTTTTGTAAAAAAATACGATTACTGCAACTTTAAAGTTGCAGTGACAGCACTGTCACTTTATCTTACTGCCACTCAAATCAATTCACTCAAAAAAAACGCAACTAATTTTTATACTCTACAAACGTACGATATCTACTTGTTGTTTTAACAACTGTATAAAGAAACATTATTATAAAAGTTATGTTAAATAGTTCTACATTTAATAATTCTTTGTCATAAGATAAAAGAATATTATTTATCAAGTGAAAATTTTCTTATTGCTTTTCAATTGAGTAAAAAGGATAAATGAAAGGGAATATTTAATCAATTAAATAGGGATTTACATTTTCATATTTATGTAGTCATGTAGTAACGTAACAAAATGATTCATTTAAAGACTTACACATCATACGTAAATAATATATTTTATTAAACAATCAACAAGTTATTATAACTTTATTTGTACGTGTTAAAGAGGTATTAATGACCTTCATCGATAGTCATGGTCATAGATTCAGGTTCATATTCATGGTCAATCACTCTGGTCTTCAAAATTTGTTTGTATATAAAGGCAGACTTCCTTGGCGTCCTCGTTCGAGCTGGATCTTCAAAGTCGACGTGGTACAAACCGAAACGTTCTCTGTCATAGAAACAAAAAACATACTAAACTTTAGAAACCTCAACACTATAGATCTTTATCAAAATTTGTTATAATATCTCTTAAATATTATAGTCTTTTAAAATGAAGTTCATTGTCTTATATACAGGATTTGTGCAACGAAGCCCAATTACACTGGTGAGAGATTATTATAATCGTGTCATAACTTTTCTTTCGCGTGAACGCCGCTGTACGTCGTTGCTATCGATGGGTGTACGCCGGTTGAGTGACAAGCGACCGTAAGCGGCTTGTATGATTAGTTTTTCGCTTTATTCGTTTCATTATAATTGGTTATATTTTAAAACCGTCTACATGAATAATGATAATCACGAACCCCTATCCGTCTGCCATCCTTAGGAAATACTTTAATACCGACACGTATACAAAGAAAACCAATTTCAAGCTGTAAATTATTACAGCTCTATTGATATTGATTGAATGTAAAGCGGACACTCACGTGTATCCTTCCATCCATTCGAAGTTGTCCATTAAACTCCAAGCCATATATCCTCTGAGGTTAACACCGTCATCTAAAGCATCAAGAACATTTTCAAGAGCTGCCCTATAATATCTGACTCGGTCGTCATCATCAAGTCCTGCATCGGGAAAGGTGGACCAACCATTTTCGGTTATGTAAAAAACTGGATTGTTGTATTTTTCCTTTAGATGAACTAGAACATTATAAATGCTGTCGGGTG
The DNA here is from genome assembly GCA_031353405.1 of Baronia brevicornis. Classification (NCBI taxonomy): domain Eukaryota; kingdom Metazoa; phylum Arthropoda; class Insecta; order Lepidoptera; family Papilionidae; genus Baronia; species Baronia brevicornis. Next base: position 300,238 of record JASFAT010001121.1, read on the forward strand.
CTTGCTGAAAATAAAATATATAACCATTGATATCTTAGTCTATTGGAAACGAAAATATATAACTACATCTTACAAAATATTACTGTTAAAAATATATATTTTATAAAATTTGCATTCAAAGCAAAAATTATTTTGTTATGCCTTCGAAATTATGTTCAATATTATTCTAATATTAGGAAGGTATAATACCTTTAATCCAATATATATTCTTATGTTCACGAGTCTGTCGGATTTTCAAAGCATTATAAACAATATAATAAAAAATTAGTTAAACTATTTTTATATTATTTTATACTGCTAATTTCTAGAGAATTTTGTCTCTTTCTTAAATGAAAGCTAAAGCATCTGTTCTGTTTAACTTAGCTTGACTTGAAATCAATAAATGCTTATTAAATATAAAAACTCAAGACTTAATCTTACCCGCAGCCAAATAGATGCAGCTGTAGGCCAATTATCAGGAACATATGTACCAATGCTGATATCATCATCCAACGAAGGTACAGGGTGTTGTTGCAGATTCTCCGTGGCAGAAACGTAAAATGCGGTGTAATGATTAATTCCGAGGAAATCGGCTGAACCTCGAATGAAATCCTTTTCTTCATCGGTTAACGCAGGCAAACGAGACTTGCTGAAACCTTGCTCAGCGCTCTTCTCTGCCACCCTTTCGGACAATTCTTTCGGGAATCCACCCTCATCGGAAAATATTGGGTCAGTATAAATCCCCCACTATAAAGAAGTGAATTGGTTAATATATTTTCAATGCCCTGGTTAAATAGTTGCTTAAGATTTTTTGTTTTGTTTTAGGAAGCGATGAAAAATATGTAAATAAGTAATGGAACCCATTTAAATCAGGACACTGCAGATGTCAGCGAAAAGATTTAGAACAATGGAAAGTAGAGGGGTAATGGGGAAAATTTGAGATTTCGGCTCTCAGCACTTATCAAAAAAATCGTAGTCATTAAGCTACTAATCATTTGTCAGTCTTCTGCTTACCTTGGCGTTTACGAACCCGGACATTCATCAGAAATATTTCAATAAATCATTCATGATGAACATAAACATTATCCACGGTTGATTCTAGCACATGTAATTTAGTTTATAATTATTTAAGTTATTTGATTATAATTGTAACTAATTTCGATACAATTAATTATGCTTACTTTAAAATTTTTGACGGTTTTTTTTGGAAATGTTGAAGTGGCAAACTTTCTTCTTCTTTCAATAATCCATGCAAAGATCAAAAATAATCTTATGATTAAGAATAATAAAGAATTAATTTTGGCTTACGTTACTCTGTCTTCGTAATTCCGTTGCAAACAGATCTTCTTCAGAATCGGTAAGAGGTTCCATCCAGGTCACACTAACAGTTATACCACACAACCCATTCTCGCCTGCAAATTCTTCTTTATAAATGTGATAAGCTCGAGCGTGTGCTAGAACGAGATTTTTTGCACAAAGATATGCGCCGACACCAGTAGCGTTTAATATTGGAGCTTTCGTTGTGGTTTCATAGCCTTGATAGCAAACCTCATTGGGCTCATTGAATGTGATCCAATATTTGACTCTGTCCCCAAACTGTTCATAAGCAACACGTGCGTAGTCTTCAAACCATTCAGGGAATAGGGGGTTAGCAAAACCACCCAAATCTTGTAGCTTTTGAGGCAAGTCCCAATGATAAAGTGTTATCATTGGTGTGATTCCGTACTGTAGCATCTCATCAATGTAATTATTGTAAAACTCCACACCTGCTTCACTAATCTTATTTGCGAAACCCGTAGGTAAAATTCTGGACCAGGATAACGAGAAACGATAGGCGTCTAAACCGAGTTCTCTCATCATTTCAACATCTCTTTTGTAATTGTTGTAGCTATCTCCAGCGACGTCCCCGTTGCTTTGGTCCTTAATTACAGTTGGATTGTTGTGTGTCATGTAGTCCCAGATGTTTTCGCCCTTGTCTGACATAATATTTTATTTATTATTAAACATTTTATTTTTATTTGCCCCACACTTCGTTGACTAAACGTAAGGTATTTAATGCATTTCAATTATAGTACAATTACTTCTTTTACTAGATATATGTACATACATATAATTATAAGAAACTATAATATCTAATTATATAAAATAATCAAGAACTAGAATCTAAAGCTTCGTCAGTGAATTTAGTTTAAGATACATATTATTAGATTTAGATACATCTTTCAAGATTTATATGTTAGTCCTTTAATATTTACCATCTGCATTCCATCCTCCTTCTATTTGATATGAGGCCGTAGCGGTTCCAAACATAAAGTCATCGGGGAACCTCCTTTGCTCCTTATTAGACAAAGCACCTATCACAAGTATACTGAAATGAAAGAATGATCATCACATTTTAAATATCAATATTGTTAACAATTACTCAAAAATTGGTACGAAAAGTACCTTAATATTATAAATAACTTCATCCTGAATATTTGATCTTGAACTTATGATTACTGATATTGACTTATATACATGAGTTTATCTCGAACGCTAAAATCATGATAAAAACATTTCTTAGTTTTTATCTCGGACACTTGGGATAAGACAAAAAACAAACGATTATTTTCTGTAAAAACAAAGTAATTTGTTGTTAAACATCTTACTTATTTAAATTCTCCTATAATCCTATAGAAAATAAAATCGTTCCATTGGATAAAGGAAGATTCGGACGAAAGCGTGTCTTTTTTGTTTACATATATTTAAGACATATAAGCTCACGCAATTGATACTTAATCTTCTAAGAAATCTCATATTTGTACTTTACTTTTTATGAATTTCATGTGGAAGTGGAGTTCAGAATAATCTTCCAAGATTACTTAAAGAAACGAAATTGAGAACAACTGCTTGCATCTAAACCAAAGTATTCGCCTACAACAGACTTGATTATTATATCACTTATGCATTCATACTCACAGTCATAATGGTTTAACTCACTATACCTATCTATTTACCTGTTATCTATCAAAATATTTTGATATATTATGTGTTTTATCATCCTGTAAATGTTTTGATTTTTTTATTGTGCTTACTTCATATAGTATCATGTTATGTTGCGCAAAGTCAAGCAAAAGTTAGGCCTTGATAGTGGCAGCCTTGTCAGTCAAACTTGCCAAACATTGAGCTAAGGCAACGTCCGATCGCCATAGCTGAGCTGTTACGTTGGTAGTCCGCCAGCCGAACTTGACTGACAAGTCATATACACAGATGACTCCATCTCTATCTGAGGGACGGTTACTTCCATAAAAATCCTTCTAAAAATAAATATATTGGATTAGGAAGGCGGAACACAGAGTTTAGCAAAATTTGGATAGGTAATTTTGTATGGAGGGTGCCTTTGTGACGTCGATCGCGGTCAGTCCGGCGAGGAATTATTCCAACGCACGAAGCTGACTTGCAATTGAGGGATGAGGAGGATCACCAAATAGTGACTGTAATTTTTTCTTACAAAGAAAAGTACGGAGTCTCACTTTTGCGCCGACAGTCCACAAAGGCCGGTCAGCGCTGTGATCGCTAGCAATCGGACAAGTTACACTTGCAGATACCCGGTCGCGTCCGATGCCAGACGAACACGTGCCTTTCAATGGTCTCTCTAGCAGTGTGAGGTTTGGCACCGTTTTGTTGAAACCATGTATGTGAAGTGAAGGCAAGATGTTCTCTCAATATTAGCAGAAAATAATCAGTAAGCGTGCGTTTACTGATTATTCGACCTAATAGGTCATAGGTTATATTCTGCCATAGCACATCCTATAGTCAAAACAAAAGGCTCTACACACAAAATACGTTTATTGATAATCATAATTTACGTGGTACCAATTTGATTTTAACATTTGGTTCGTTTTATGTTATTTTTATGGGATACGAAGGCAAACAAGTAGGCGTGTCACCTGATGGAAATCAATCAACGCCATCCATAGATATCCGCAGTGCAACTGGCATAGCTGAAATATTGCGGGCTTTAAGAAAAGTGTGAACTTGTTTTTTAAAGAACTTGTTCGGTTCGTAAACACCACTGGAAGTAGCTGGTTCCACAAAGTAGTAGCGCATGATAAGAAGTTTCTAGAAAAACGCACCGTACTGCGTCATAATCCAATGTTTTTAACACAAAAATAGCGTGTGATGTGTGTTCTTGGGCAAAAAATGGTTCCACTCAGATAATTCGTTGTCTTAACATAACCAAAAAATCTTTATTTATAAAGTTAAAATTTTCTTAATACTTTTCAGTTTAGTAAAAATGAATAAATAAAAGTATAAGAATGGTTTAGTAAAATAAGGATAATAATATATATACAAACTCTATATATAAATATAAGGTCATATTTATGTGGATATATAGTATTGTATCAAAATTGTTTATTTATAAAGACTTACATAGCATACATAAATAATAACTTTTATTAAACAACCAAGTTATTATAATTTTATTTGCAGATGTTAACTATTAATAACCTTCGTTGATAGTCATGGTCATAGATTCAGGTTCATATTCATGGTCAATCACTCTGGTCTTCAAAATTTGTTTGTAAATGAAGGCCGACTTCCTTGGCGTCCTGGTTCGAGCTGGGTCTTCAAAGTCCACGTGGTACAAACCGAAACGTTCTCTGTTATAGAAACGAAAAATATAGTACACTTTAGATGCTTCAACGCTATAGATCTTTACCAAAAATATTTTTATAGCAAAGTCGGCAAACGAGCATGCGAGTAACCTGGTGGTAAGCAATCACTGCCGCCCATAGACATACACAACGCCGGAGGCGTCGCAGATGCGTTGCTGGTCTCTAATGAAAACACGAACTTCTCTTCAATCAATCAATCAACAGCCTGCGGTAGTCCACTGCTGGACATAGGCCTCCCCCATGGAGCGCCACCTAGCCCGATCCTCGGCTACACGCATTCAGTTTCTGCCAGCCCACCTGCGCAGATCGTCGCACCCTCTAGCCGGGGGATCACGTGAGAACACCGCAGATGGTAAGTTGTTTCATATTTCCGCAGTTCGTGGCAGAAAACTGTGAATAAACCGCATGGTGGTTGACGGCCAGCCATCCAGGTGATGGGGATGAAACCTATTTTAAACCTTTTTATCTGTTAAAAATTATAACGTTTAAAAATTAAGTCGGTATACCACAAGACGTAGATTTTTATTCACTAAATGCCAATGAGTCAATGCGTTTGAATCGCTATAACGCTATAGCTCAAAAGATAGTGTCCAATATTGTCAAAATGTAGCCATGCTATGCGCAAATTTAAAGAGTTATAGTCCGGGCATTGTTAAGTTTATATTATATAGTATTCTTTATGACTGTTTCTTGTTTTTTTGCCTAATAAATAAATAAATATGTGTCAAATACTCCAAAACGTGAATGAAAAAGCGTGAGTGAAATTATCCTTTCTATTTTAATCGAGTGCTAGGACAGCGTGTACTGCATAAAACGTCCCGAGATATAATAAATTTTGGGTTGCTTAATTTTATATAAAGTTTAAAATGTAATATAATATTGTCTATTTTTCTCCTGACATTTTTTTATCAGAACACGTCTTAAAATCGAAAAATAGTAAACAATTTCTTTAAGTGATAGATAATAATGAGAAACGCCTGGATGGCTTTTGTATCGCCAAATCCGCTTGCAAACGCTATGCTTAGCTATAGGTGAATCGAACTAAAGCTAACTTGAGGAGACATTCATGTTTATTTTGAAAGTGTGCTATTATGAATGTGAAACACATGAATATTTTTAGAGACGCAGCTACCGAATATATAATATATTACGGTGTGGTCGTGCTTCACAAAATTTTACACGCAAGATCTTATGACCATCATAGAGAAAACATAAACAAACGTGAAAAGTAGTTTTTCTTTGTAGTTACTGGCATTGAATAGGGTCATCCCATTTCTTTTACCTACATGATTAATAAAAATTGCGAACCCCCAACACGACACGTCTGACAAGGAAAATAATTTTCAGCTGTGAATAATTACAGCTGTAGTGATGATGAATGCATCTAAAGAGGACAAACACTCACGTGTATCCTTCCAACCATTCGAAGTTGTCCATTAAACTCCAAGCCATATATCCTTTGAGGTTAACACCTTCATCTAAAGCGTCGAGAACATTCTCAAGAGCCGCTCTATAATATCTGATCCGGTCGTCATCATCAAGACCTGCATCGGGAAAGGTGGACCAACCGTTTTCGGTTATGTAAAAAACTGGATTGTTGTATTTTTCCTTTAGATGAACTAGAACATTATAAATGCTGTCCGGTGCTTGCTGAAAACAAAATATACAACCATTGACCTCTAAGTCTATTATTTTTTATAAGAAACGAAAATATATAACTACATCTTATAAAATATACTGTTAAAAATATAAATTTTACAAAATTTGCATTCAAAGCAAAAATTATTTTGCTATGCCTTCGAAATTATATGTTCAATATTATTCTAATATTACAAAGGAAATACCTTTAATCCAATATGTATTCTTATGTTCACGAGTCTATCGGATTTTTAAAGCATTATAATAAATATAATATAATAAAAAATTATTTAAACTACTTTTTTTAATTATTTTACACTGTTCATTATTATCTTTCCATAGATATTGTTGCCTAAATTTTAACTATTGTACAAAAATACAATAAATATGATTTTGTCTTTTTTAAATAAAAACTAAAGCATCTGTTCTATTTAACTTGACATTAATATAAGACTTGTTAAATATAATATACAATCTCGAGACTTTTGATAACTTACCCGTAGCCAAAAAGATGCAGATGTAGGCCATTCATCAGGACTATATTTACCGATGCTGATATCATCATCCAACGAAGGTACAGGGTGTTGTTGCAGATTCTCCGTGGCAGAAACGTAAAATGCGGTGTAATGATTAATTCCGAGGAAATCGGCTGAACCTCGAATGAAATCCTTTTCTTCATCGGTTAACGCAGGCAAACGAGACTTGCTGAAACCTTGCTCAGCGCTTTTCTCTGCTACCCTTTCGGACAATTCTTTCGGGAATCCACCGTTATCGGAAAATATTGGGTCAGTATAAATCCCCCACTATAAAGAAGTAAATTGGTCAAACACATATAAAAAATTATTTGTTTTAATGAAACGATTAAAACATCATTTTAAATGTCAAAATACTGGGCAAGCAAGCCATTACAACTTTTAAAAGTAAATTGACAAGACATCCGTCAGTGCATGACAAGAACAGTTAATAAAAAATAGCCACGCGCGGAAAAGAGACAGGACGATGTCTAGAAAAGATTTCACATTGCTAGAATATTTTCGAATTTTGGGAATGCTAGAACTTTCGATCGTTTTGTCTATATAAAGGTGCATTGAAGGGAGTTTAAAAGTTTAATACGGCAGAAAATAGTAGAAGAGAAGTGGAAGCAAAGTGAAGAGAAGTGAAACTTAAAGTGAAGAGAAATTAAACTTAAAGTAAAACTTGTGGCCGATTTTCATTTTTGCGACTCCGAACCCCAGCTCGTAACAATATTTTACATGGCCTAGTTAAGTAGTTGTTTAAGATTTTTGAAGCGCAAACTTGTAAAGCCGCGTTACACGACTCTGGGTAGGGAAAAAATCTATGGGTTCGCGTCAGTTTTCACTTCTGCCGGCAGTCCTTATAACTGCCTTAGTTTTTTTTTATAAAACGATGACAAATATGCAAATAAGCAATGGGAACCATTTAAATTAGGACACTGCATATATAAGCGGAAAGATTTAGGATACTGAAAAGTAGAGGGGGAAAGGGGAAAATGAGTCTTCGGCACTCAGCACTTATCGAATAAATCGAAGTAATTAAGCTACTAATCACTTGTTAATCTTTTGCTTAGCTTGGCTTTTACGAGCCCGGACATTCATCAGAAAAATTCAATAAATCATGCTGAACACAAACATTATCCACGGTTAATTCTAGCACATGTAATTTAGTTTATAATTAATTAAATTATTTGATTATATTTGTAACTAAATTTGATCAATGAATTATGCTTACTTTATAATTTTTGACAATATTTTATACCTAAAACTATTTAGATGTTTTCAGTAGTCTTAAAATAATAACAAGAATGTAACCAAATATTAGGTATTCGATATGTCGAATGACATCATTATGATGACAAGCGTTGAAGTGACAGACTTTCGAAAAGGACAGACAGGATGCAGACATGCAAGGATCAAAGTAATCTTATGATTAATTATGATTAAGAATGATAAAGAATTAATTTACGGCTTACGTTACTTTGTCTTCGTAATTCCGTTGCATACAAATCTTCTTCAGAATCGGTAAGAGGTTCCATCCAGGACACATCAAGAGTTATCCCACACAACCCATTCTCGCCTGCAAATTCTTCTTTATAAATGTTATAAGCTCGAGCGTGTGCTAGAAGAAGATTTTTCGCACAAAGATATGCCCCGACACCAGTAGCATTTAATATTGGAGCTTTCGTTGTGGTTTCATAGCCTTGATAGCAAACCTCGTTTGGCTCATTAAATGTGATCCAATATTTGACTCTGTCCCCAAACTGTTCATAAGCAACACGCGCGTAGTCTTCAAACCATTCAGGTAAAAGGGGGTTAGCAAAACCACCCAAATCTTGTAGCTTTTGGGGTAAGTCCCAATGATAAAGGGTTATCATTGGTGTGATTCCGTACTGTAGCATCTCATCAATGTAATTATTGTAAAAAGCTACACCTGCTTCACTGATCTTATTTGAGAAACCCGTTGGTAACATTCTAGACCAGGATAATGAGAAACGGTAGACGTCTACACCAAGTTCTCTCATCATTTCAACATCTCGTTTGTAATTGTTGTAGCTATCTCCAGCAACGTCCCCGTTGCTTTGGTCCTTAATTACGGTTGGGTTGTTGTGTGTCATGTAGTCCCAGATGTTCTCGCCCTTGTCTGTAATAACGTTTTATTTAGTACGAAAGGAAGGCTTTTGATTGATCATATATAGGATTTTGAAAATTGATAAACCTATAAAAATCACATTCATAATGCAGACAAATGTAAAAAGATCAACTTTTTTTTACCATAATTTGCCTTGTGTTCTTTATTAGGTTTTAAAATTTCGCAAGTGAATTTAGATTTAGGTATATATTGGTCATTCAAGATTTAAATGTTAGTCATTTAATATTTACCATCTGCATTCCATCCTCCTTCTATTTGATATGAGGCCGTAGCGGTTCCAAACATAAAGTCATCGGGGAACCTCCTTTGCTCCTTATTAGACAAAGCACCTATCACAAGTATACTGAAATGAAAGAATGATCATCACATTTCAAACATCAATATTGTCAACAATTACTAAAATTGGTACGAAAAGTACCTTAATATTATAAACAACTTCATCTTGAATATTTGGTCTTGAACTTATGATTATTGATATTGACTTATATACTAAATCAGTTCAGTTTATCTCTAACGCTAAAATCACGATAAAAATATTTCTTAGTTTTTATCTCAGACACTTGGGATAAAACAAATAATAAACAGCTTTTTCCTGTTAAAATACAGTTAAATAATAGTTGTTGCTAAACATCAAACTTATTCGATATCTCCTACAATCGTATAGATAATAAAATCGTACCATTTGATAAAGAAATATTCGGACGAATTTTCTTAAAACAAGCCCACGCAATTGATATTTAGTCATTTAAAAATCCCAGAGGTGTCAATTGCTTTTGGTGGTGTTCATATGGAGAAGGAGTTCGGAATAATCTTCCAAAGAAGACTTAAAGAAACGAAAACGGGAAACAAGTGCTCGGATCTAAACTAAAGTATTCACCTACAATAGATCTGATTATCATATCACTTATGCAGTCATACAATCGTAATGGTTTGACTCACTATACCTAGCTATTTACCTATTATCTATCAAAATATTTTGATATAATATGTATATTTATCTCTGGGTATTTTATCATTCTGTGGATGTTTTGAATTTTTTTCATTATACTATCGTATAGTATTATGTTATATTGCACAAAGACAAGTAAAAGTTAGGCCATGATAGTGGCAGCCTTGTCAGTCAAACTCGCCGAACACTGAGCTAAGGCAACGTCCGATCGCCATAACTAAGCTGTTACAGTAATAGTCCTTCAGCCGAACTTGACTGATAAGTCAAGTTCGCCGACGACTCCATGCCCGTCCTTCTGAGGGATGTTTACTCCCATAAAATCCTTCATACGCCGCCCGATCCTGAGACGGGTCAAGGATGAGCAACGGCCATAACTTCAGCATAGCTACAGCTCATCAATAGTGGTAGAGTCACGCTGCAGACGAATACTTTGTCAAGAATGGCATAATATTTGTCTGTAGCATGAATGGGCCGGCTCGCCCGGGGAAATACCACACTCCCGCAGAAAACCGGCGTATGAGTGGTAGCTTATCTACCGCGCGTCGTACGGTGAGCGGCCGAGTTCCGGAGGCCCAACACTCTCCCTCTCGTATACTCGTATACCCCTCCCTTCCCCTTTCCCTCCTTGTGGACAGGAAAGTGTCATTATGGACACTTTCCTTAAAGGTCGGCAACGCTCCTGCACTGCCTATAGCGCTGCAGAAGTCTATGGGCGGCGTTGATTGCTTTCCATCAGGTGACACGTCTGCTCGTTTGCCTTCCTATCCCATAAAAAGAAACAGCTACATCCATAAACGGCATGAAGTCATAGAAGGTCATTAAATCTACGCTTTTGCAAATCTTCAACTTTATAGTGACCGGAAACGTCGTGTTCCCAGAGAGGCAATCTAGATAGTAAAGATCAGCTTAGTGTTGGTAGAAACCTTACACATGTAATGTCATATAAATTAAAGTGATTCCTATTTAACCGCCTATTAATTTTTCTTCTGTTTCATGAAAATAGCAATTCAAATTTAAAGTGTCGATAAAATTTCATATGAATGGATCATATGGTATTCGCTGTACATCTACACTTCATCATTAATAGCAATGTGTCCGATTAATTACCTAATTGTATTTGAGCTATCCAAGCACTAGTGAAGCGGCTCGATTAGGGAAATGCCAGCCACACCTTCATATCGGCGTTAAGTGGTAGTAATATATTGTCTTACAACGTTACCACGTACGGTAACACAATATATTATTGTTTCGAATGTTAAGTGTAGGGATACGGAAAACCAAATCCTTTCGCCTTCCTTTTTATTTCTTTATTGTTTCTCCCTTCCTCTGTTTCTTGCCTTTTGTTTATTTCCTTCGTCTCTTTCATTACATCCTTATTCCTCAATTTTTTACAAAAACCTTTTTCTCGAACTTTTAGTAAAATATTTTTCAAATATCTTCTTGTAAAGCAATTTTCTTTAAATTTTACTATGTTATATTATAATTTTCTTTAATATTACTACTTTCATATCTATATATTTATATCTTTTATTTAATATTATTATAATATTAAACTATGATATAAATTTGAAATATTTATAAAAATATCAGTCAGCTCATGCTTAACATTGCAGATCAAATCGTTACATAATTTTTGATATGGATGTATGTATGCATGTATCACTAAACTCGGTCAGATACCTCCAGTGACATACATTGAAATGGCCACTTCAACCATACTTATTATCTGTTAACAATCGAAAAAACACAGTAAACACAGATAAATGTATATCAAAATATTATCACAATAAAAATGGATTCTTTGATGGTTTTATCATGTGTCAGAACTTTGTCTTTCATGTTTGTCGGTGAGGTTGACAGGGAAGGCACTTAGATGTCATTAAATTCCCACATAAAATTTTGTAAAGTTCACCAGAATCTTTAATGCATTTGTAAGCATTGAATGATGTGTGGAAACTTTAGAGCTTTGCAGTATGCAGCAGGTCGTAATTACGAAATCTATTGCAATAAGTAAGAAAACTATATTTCCTACATGATGGATGATAGTGCATTATGAAGCAGGACGCAATTATTAAATCTATTGCAAAAGGCAATGAGACTATATTTTAACATAGGTACACGGCGGATGCCAAGAATCTTTAGTGCATTTCAAAGCTTTGCATTATGAAGCAGAACGTAATTATTAAATCTATTGTAAAGGGCAATGAGACTATATTTTAACATAGGTACACGGCGGATGCCAAGAATCTTTAGTGTATTTCAAAGCTTTGCATTATGAAGCAGGACGCAATTATTAAATCTATTGTAAAGGGCAATGAGACTATATTTTAACATAGGTACACAGCGGATGCCAAGAATCTTTAGTGCATTTCAAAGCTTTGCATTATGAAGCAGGATGCAATTATTAAATCTATTGCAAAGGGCAATGAGACTATATGTTAACATAGGTACACGACAGATGCTAAGTATCTTTAGTGCATTTCAAAGCTTTGCACTATGAAGCAGGGCGCAATTACTTGATCTAATAAAAAGGGTAATGAGACTATATTTTAACAGGTATACGATGGATGCCAAAAAGTGTATTTCAATGCATTGAATGATGTGTGGAAATTTTAGAACCTTGTAGTGTGAAACAAGACGCAAATACTAAATCTATTGCAACAGGCAAGGAAACTATATTTTTTTAATATGTTGCGACATTCAAATATGATTGAATAGAGATGTAAGTGTAGAAAGGGATTCAGCACCAAAAAGCTAAGTAGGCAAAATACTAAAAAGGTCATGGTTGCAACTTCTTGCAGGTTGTGAGGGATTCGATTCTGATTGATTGTAAAGTAATATAACTTTAAACGCTGCAGCTAACTACTGCGACAGTTGAGACTGACATAATTCCTAGAGTTACGCTAGAAAAGTGTCTGCAAACCGGTCTATATCAGCTATTAATCCAGTCGATCGTGTCAAGGCCAAGAAAATATAATTATAACATGCTATGAATAATTTTCAATTTTGTTGTGTTTTATTTCTTATTAAAACTATAAAAAATACTAGTTGAATAGTGTATTATTCACTCAGTTAAAATTTTAAACGTTAAATTAAGTAAATTTAATGAAATATAAAGTTTATAAGAAGTAATATTATGTAATTGCTAGAATGCACAAAGTTTAGTTATAAAACATTAGATTTTGGCTCTTATCAAGTAAATTGATAAAATTGTTAGGCATCGAAAAGGAAAAGTTATGTACATCTGCTATATTTTTTTTTTAAAGAATATCGCTTCATAGGAATAAGGCCCATATATAAAGGCCCATAATATACGAAGGTACTATTTTTTGTTTTCAAAATTAAAATTTAATTTAGGAAGGAAAATATAAGTAAAAAAACTACTTATAACTATGTACTTAATCCGACTCAAAAATTTATCTGCCAACGTAAAATTTCAAAAATTGGCTGCATAGGTATACGTAATATATCAGTATACGTAAATATTTGATTACTACACTACACCAAAGTCGCTCTTTTGCGTATCAAAGTAATATAGTATTAAGCACCTTTTGAAATTAAGAATATTAAAATATTAAGTAAATAAAAGCAAAAACCTATAGTCGCAAACTATGTAGTTATATATTTTATTCATTAGATTTAGTCGTTTACTTTTTTAGGTTAATTTAGGTTAGTTAGTAAGAAGAGGTTAGTGAGATATACTTTTACTTGATTAAATTATTGAAATTAATGAAAACTTACGATAATAAAAAGGTAAGGAGAAATGTGTAATAGATGCGTTTAGCCGAAGATTGGGCTATTTGGCGCGCCTAGGTTGAGGCCTATGTCCAGCAGTGAACTGCTGTGGGCTGATATTGAAGAGAAAAATAAAAATGAAAATAAAAATTTCAAAATCTTGATTAAAATTTTATAATGCTATTATTTAGCTTATGTGAATACATATTCAATTTTGTGTCTTATAACCATCGTCGATAGTCATTGTCAAAGTTTCCGGCTCGTACTCATGGTCGATAACTCGAGTCTTGATGATATGTTTGTATACAAATGCCGATTTTTTAGGAGTTCTTGTGCGCGCCGGATCGTCAAAGTTTACTTCGTATAAACCGAATCGTTCTCTGCAACAAAACCACACAAAGGTTAGAAAAGATATGATTATTTGTTAGCTCAGTGATTTACGTTTTTTATGTTCTGTAGTAGATATTTTGTTTATTGACTCATATAAATCTAAAATTATACTCAATTAGTTAAACGCTCGAAGATCTAGTTTTTAGTATAACGTTGTTTCAAATCATTGTAATTATTTATGATTGCTTTTAGAGATGAAGCGGATATTCGGTATCTGATATCCAATTGGTATTAAATATCCGGTCGGGTACCAGATAGTAGGCCAATGTCCGACCGGATACCAAATTTTAAAAATTTCATATAATTTATACATATATCTTAATATATTAATGCACATAACAGATAAAACTACCTTCTTTTTAACTTCTTTTTAAAACATTATTATTTATGTTTAAAAAAAATAGTAATTGTACTGTACTAGCGACAAATTATGGTGAATACCAATTTCTCTACATTAAATGGCAAAAATCATCATTATGCTGACTTAATCTATAAAGATAGTTGTATACACTGCTGCATGATGCTTAAAGATAAATTCTGACAATTTTTGTCAAGTTAGAGTATTGTCTCGCATTAAAGACCGCCAAATTAATTTATTGCGGTCAATTCGCACTGTCTTTAAATAATAGTAACATGCGATCGCATTTTTTCTTATGATTTAGACTTTCATTAGCTATATGGTAAAAGTAATGTCAATTTGACTGAGTCCACTCGATATTTCGTAACTCGACTTGATTCTTATCCAGCTATTCCACTTGGATCTCGGCCAAATATCCAGTATCCGGCCAAACAAATATCCGTTTTATATCATCTCTCTTTCTTTCAGAATCCTAAGTCCCCCTGTTGGGGCATAGGGCAGACACGAATTTTTTCCATCTCGACCTGTCGGAGGCCGTACGCTTCTGCACTTCAGCTGTCACAGTACGCCGCCAAGTTTCTTTTGGGCGACCACATTTTCTTTTCCACTGCGAATTCCATTTGGGGGCTTGTTTGGGGATATGACTAGATCTACTTGTTTTTAATAACTTACGTTAGTCCTTCCATCCATTCAAAGTTATCCATAAGGCTCCAAGCCATATATCCCTTGATGTTAATACCAGCTTCAAGAGAATCCAAAACGCTCTCCAAAGCCGCCCGATAGTACTGGATCCTATCGTCATCGATCAACCCTGCACCGGGAGCAGCGGACCAGCCGTTCTCCGTAATATAAAAAACTGGTGAGTTGTATTTGTTATTTAGATGTGTTAAGGCGTTCAAAATACTGTCCGGTGCTAGCTGTAAAAAAGTATACAAATGCATAAGTTCAAAGCTTAGTAATAGATACACACAATGATAATATAATTTTATTGCTATTAATGATAGTAAGAAGTTTATGACTCGCCCCCCCGGTCACACTTTGTTGACTCCCTTAACGTGTGTTTATGGATGGCCCCTTTACAAATGCAAAAGTTAATATATCCTCTTAGGTACAATAGAAAAGTGTAATTGCACTAGAGTAGCAGTTCTAAGCTTCAATCACAAATTTGTTTATCACTCACTTGCAGCCAGGATGATGCAGCTTTAGGCCATTCATCAGGAACATAAATGCCTGCACCGACATCATCGGTTAACGAGGGCACTGGGCTTTGTGGTACAGGTTCCGTTACTGAAACTAAAAAGGTTGTGTAGTGGTTCACTCCGAAGAAATCAGATGAACCTCGTACAAACGCCTTTTCTTCTTCTGTGAATTCGGGCATACGGGACCTTGGGTAACCTTGTTCTGCGCTTTTCTTAGCTACTATTTGCGATAGCTCTTTAGGGAATCCACCTTGCTCGGAAAATATTGGCTCTGCATATAAACCCCACTGAAATGGTCATAAATATGATTAAAAATGGTTTAATATTTCTTATTGAACTCTTGGTAAATAACTATCTTGACAATATGAAATGATTGTTTGAAAGCCTTTAATACATTTGCAACTATCAAAAACAATTAGTGTAAGGTTAAATTTAAAACTTTTTTAATCTATTGTTAGCGTTCCATGCTCAAAGTACTGAAGAACTCATCACAAACCCATTATAATGATACGTTAGCTGTTGTTTGGGCATTTTCTTCTAACAGAAAAATGTATCTAGACCAAAAAAAAGTACGCTTTAGAACATCAGTCACACTCAAATACAAGAAGAAATCAAGAAATTAAGGGGGTTATGTATATGTAGGTACGCCAAAATAATTGACACGGCCGCCATCATTCTTTGTTATGATATTGCTAATAAGAACTGTTCTAACAAATACTTAATGTTTATGCAAATAAATGTGAAATTAACGACTCAAATATTACAGTGCGAGATGATTCTTCTCGGAGCTGATGGCTGGGGGCTCTATTCTCGCATCAAGGTATATTTGTGGTTAATATTAATAGCATACGTGTATCAATCAATCATTCAACAGCCGGTGGCAGTCAACTGCTGGGGGAACCCAGCAAGGACCGTCACCTAGTCTTATACATCTTATTTCTGCCAACCGCTCTGCGCACATATAAATATTTATTATAAATGCCTTACTTCACCCTGTCTTTTCAGTTCTGCTGCAAATTGGTCCTCTTCAGAATCAGTTGCTGGTTCAAGCCAATTTACACTAATAGTGATTCCACATATACCATTCTGGCTTGGTGCAAATTCATTTTTGTAAGCGTGGTAAGCTCTAGCATGTCCTAAAAGTAAATGCTTTGCGCACAAGTACGCCCCGATTCCGGTGGCGTTTAAACGAGGAGCCTTTGTAGTGGTATCATAGCCTTCAAAACAGATTTCTCTAGGCTCATTAAAAGTAATCCAATGTTTTACTCTATCACCAAACTGCTCAAAAACAACACGAGCGTAATCTTCAAACCATTCGGGGAACAGAGGACTTGCAAAGCCACCTAAGTCTTGAAGTTTTTGAGGTAGATCCCAGTGATAGAGCGTAACCATCGGTGTAATACCGTACTTCATCATTTCGTCGATATAATTATTGTAGAATGTAACTCCCGCCTCACTAACTTTATTTGCGAGACCATTAGGTAAAATTCTGGACCAAGACATTGAAAATCTGTAAGCATCTAGTCCGAGCTCTCTCATCATTTCTACATCCCGTTTATAATTGTTGTAAGTATCAGCTGCAATGTCCCCATTGGTCAAATCCTTAATGACGGTGGGATTGTTATGGGTCATATAGTCCCAGATATTTTCGCCTTTGTCTGAAATAGATTTAATTTTTACATAAAACTGAATATAGAATTTAAATCTGGAAAACATGAAAGTCATCATGATTGTGTCCATGATCTTGTCACATATTTACCGTCTGCATTCCACCCTCCCTCTATTTGATATGATGCTGTCGCTGTGCCAAAGAGAAAATCATCAGGAAATTTTCTTTCTTGTTTTACTGAGAAGGCGTTGCATCCTATTAGAACGCATAACCTAGAAAAATCTTAAATATGAACAAATAGTAAAAATAGACGACCGATTAGCTCAGTGGCGCGTCCCTCCACCCACGGAGTCAATGGTCGCGGGTTCGATTCCCGCATCGGAATATATATATATATATATATATATATATATATATATATATATATATATATATATATATATATATATATATATATATATATATATATATATATATATATATATATTATTATATATTCACGCCTATCCCCCGCAGGGGTTAGCAGAGACCACAGAGCTACATCCACTGCCATTCATCGCAGCGAAACGGCTCGTTATTGGTCGCTTTTCGCCCTGGTGAGAATCAGGACGTGACGGGTGACGAACCACGTCGCTGTCATTTTTCGACAAATTAGGTATATTAAATTCGTCTTAGTGAATTCCACGAGCCGCAAGGGAGGATGGAGGTCAGCCCCAGCAGAGCCCTGCATGCTGAGGTAAGGCACCATAGTCCCCGGGGGAGCCCGACCCCGGGACGATCGGCACGCTTTCGACTAGGCTCGCCCCTAGCCACGCATCCATTGGCACGGCAGACCGTGGATTGGCGGAGAGGAAGGGAAAGGATAGAGAAGAAAGGAAGGGGCAGGAAAGGAAATGTGGATTGGGGGGTTACCAGACGCGGAATAAACATTTATAAATCCATATAAATATTTATTCCGATGCGGGAATCGAACCCGCGACCATTGACTCCGTGGGCGGAGGGCCCCGCCACTGAGCCAATCGGTCGGCCAAATAAATATATATATATATATATATATATATATATATATATATATATATATATATATATATATATATATATATATATAGATTTATAAACATTTATTCTGAGTCTGGTAACCTCCCCAATCCGCATTTCCTTTCCTGCCCTTTCCTTTCCTTTCCTCTCCGCCAATCCATGGTCTGCCGTGCCAATGAATGCGTGGCTAGGGGCGAGCCTAGTCGAAAGCGTGCCGAACCGTCCCGGGATCGGGCTCCCCCGCGTACTATGGTGCTTTACCTCAGCATGCAGGGCTCTGCTGGGGCTGACCTCCATCCTCCCTTGCGGCTCGTGAGATTCACTAAGACAAATTTAATATACCTAATTCGTTGAAAATGACGGCGACGTGGTTCGCCACCCGTCACGTCCTGATTCTCACGAGGGCGAAAAGGGACTAATGGAGAGCCGTTTCGCTGCAATGAATGGTAGCGGATGGAGCTCTGTAGTCTCTGCCAACCCCTGCGGGGGATAGGCGTGAATATATAAATAAATAAAATAAGTAAAAATTCACGAAAAATTCGAAGTCGCAGACATAGGATTTCTTTGAAGCCAATTCTAGTGAAAGACTCCTAAACTGGAATAGACAATGGTGAAAAAAGCAAAAGAAAGTGGAATGATAATCTGCGCAGTGCAGATTATCGCATATACGGATATGACATCTTATATATTTTATGCAGTATGGTATCCAGCATAGAATAGGACCACCCCATTTCTTTCCTTTGATATAGGTATACGGTAGACTAAGGGACCTAATACCAGTATAGAAGCAGCAGCATCTAGGGGCCATTCATTATTTACGTAACACGTTAAGGGTCACACTCCCTCCCAAGTCAAGAAAGTTTGATATCGAATGACAGGGGATGCTAAACCACTGGATCGTGGATATGAGTCAAATCGGTCGTGGCAAGGCAAAGAGAAAAATAATTTTAATAGACTAAGAGAAACCTTCACTTTTGTTGTTTTCCCTACTTAATAAAATAAAAATAATAATCTAAATTTTATGTAATGTATAATATATGTAATATGTGATAAGGAAAAAAATATAGACTAGTAATGATAGTACATAGTATGTCCATGTTTGGTAAATTACGCAGAGCCTAGTTAGTAAACAATAGATCTTGCTTCTAATCAAGTTGGCTACTCCTGTATTATTATAAAAAAATTTCTTAGTAAACTTTTACAGTTAAAGAAACAAGTGTTTTTTAGCTTTACTCAGTTTTATTTTATTTGGTGAGTAGTATTTGGATTTTACTTATTAGAAAAAAAAAACTGCTTCGGATTAAAATAGCACTTTCAAAGGATTTTATAATTGTCTCATAAGTGTCGCCGCAAGCAAAACGGCAGGCACGGTACAACACCTACAAGAACGGTGCAATGAATATTACATTTTGCGCATACACTGTTAAGTGTGTGTGTGTGTGTGTGTATATATATGTATACATAACTACAAGTAGTAAACAAAACAAAACGAAAAATAAAATATATAACTTTAAGACATTTGTGTTATTTTTTAACTATTATTTAATTACTAATATTATTTATATTTTCACACACAAATTTTTAAATATAAACTTACCCTAGAAATATCAGCATACTCATTTTAGGAAAAAAACGAATGAAATCGTAAGAAATGATCTGAAATGTTGATTTATATACTACCCATAAGTATTTATCTAAAATGCCAGAGATAATCAAATGATCACTTCAGCATGATTATGACATTGGACTGATAGTCGAAAGAAACTGAGTTATTCTGAGTATTATTTGAAACATATATGCATCATTTTTCTTAAGCCCTATAGCCCGATAAAGTTCTTTTTATATTAAAGTTTTTATTCAGACTGCACCTTAAATTGATGTAAATTCAGGAGTCTCCTACTAGAAATCAGATAAACTTCAGTAAATATATATAAAGCCGACTAAATAAATGTTCGCCTTCGTAACATCGCATCAACATACAATGCAGCCAGCATAAAGTGCAAAATTATAAACTGGTTCCTCGTGCCGTTTGGCATGATTAGTAGAACAAATTAATAACGACTTCATTTCAAAATGGCGAGTATATTAATTTTTAAACTATATCATTATTTAAAAATGACGCAATGAAAGATAATCTGCATTTAGAGAAAGCAAAGAAAGATTCCAACCTGCAAACTTTGGCTAAGTTTGCAGGTTGGAATCTTTCTTTACAACAAAAGTATTCGTTGTAAATTTAAATGTGTGTTCGTAGGTGTATAATTTTTGTATGATAATTACGGCCACGACACAAGAAATTCTGAGGTTATGAGTATATAATCTATAGTGGGGTTGCGACCGTTATTATCTTCAAAAAATGTAAATCAATCAAAAATAGCAGCGCTAGAGAATCAAGTCGATCAGTGAGATCTACCTCACTGATCGACTTGATTCTCTAGCGCTGCGAAAAGATGTCTCATCTCTCAGCATTTTTTACCGCTTCTATCATGGGGAGTGCTCCGAGGACTTGTTTGGAATAATTCCCGTCGCCAAATTCCACAACCGTACAACTCGCCGTAAAGGATGAGGAGGAGGAGATCCCCACCATCTGGATGAGTGACGATCTACTACGGTGCGTTTCTCTCGTAACTTCTATCCACATACCACCAGTTTGTGGGATCAGCTACCCTCGGCGGTCTTTCCGAACCGATACGACATTGGAACCTTCAAAAAACAAGCCTATACATACCTAAAAGGCCGGCAACCCTTCCGCGACTCCTGTGGTGTCGCGGTTGTATATGGGCGGCGTTGATAGCTTTCCATCAGGCGACACGCTTGCTCGTTTGCTCTCCTATCCCATAAAAAAAAAATACATGATATACTTTGCAGAATAAACCTTTGTTTTATATTGTCACATTTTACAGCCAGAGCAACCACGTGATATATTATATTTGGTTTCGTCTGTCCAGCGTGATAACTACAGATACATCTTATCAGTAACAGCAACGTCCAAGAAGGAAGTGATTTAGAATTGACCATTACTTAGCCATTTTCTTTATTATATGTAAACGGAAAGCGTGTCGCCTGATGGAAAGCAATCAACGTCGCCCATAGACATTTGCAACACCCTAGGTATTGGAAATGCGTTACCGGCCTTTGAGATAAGAGAAGCCTAAATTAGTAAGCACTAAATGACAAAAATGCATTCACGATACGAGATATAATTACTATACCATATAATTAACTTAATTTTTTTTATCTTCGCTGACAAAAATTTAAGTCAAAATGTGGATTGCAAAATGTAATTATATAATACGTTCACATTTTGAACGTAAATATGTACATAATGGCATAATAGTTAATGCTTATTTGCCATCAGTAATCAAAAGATATAGGTACTTAGTGACACTGGCAGAATTCACTGATAGTTACCATAAACAAAGAATTGAGTATGTACCTATAATATATATCTTATATGTATCATAATTGAAACGTTAAGTTTAACTATGTACATAAGTTTTTTTTTCTTCAACAACGTATTTCAATTTTATGATTGAAAGACGTTGAAAAAAGCTAATATTTATTTTATAACCATGACAGATGAAACAATTGACGAAGCAGCTAACTGTTAATTATGATTTTTTTGTTATCAATCTTGTCAACATCCCTATATCTGATAAGTTCGTGGCGCCTTACGTTATTTAACAGTTAAGCTAATCAAATGAAATGTGGTGTGATTAGTGTAACTAACAGATACGATGGTAATTAGTTGGCTATTGCTTGGATTGTGGTAATTATTTTGTCATAAAATTTTGTATTTTGTCAGAAAACCTGCTTTGGATAATAAACTCCTTTGCATAAAAAACAGGCACCTAACAACCATTGGCTTTTCTATGAATAATATTAATATTTTTAGTACGTCATTAGCTTAGATGACTAAAAATTTCTATTTTCTTTATTTACAACAAATCGTAGAATCAATGTTTTTAGTTAATGTACACAAATCCGTGTGAAAATTGTCATTTTTATGGGTATAGTAAAATTAAAACTACGAGTATTTTATGGTACTTTAATAAAAACGACATTTTAAGAAAAAAAATAAAAATTAATAACGAGTATAACCCCCTCTTGCAGCAATTATGGCATGTGATCGTCTTGTTATGTTTTCCACCAGACTTGATGGTGTCTGGTGGAACGTGTTCCCACTCAGCCGAGATTACACGTTGAAGCTCCCTTACATTTTGTGGAGGTGTTTGGACAGATCGTACTCGCCTTTTTAGAAGGTCCCAGATGTGCTAAATAGGGTTAAGATTGGGACTCCGCGCTGGCCAGTCCAAACAACTAATACTGATCTCTTGCATATAAACATCTAGGTGGCCAGAACGGCGAACCCAAGTAATATCATCCATGTAAATGGCATCTTCACCAATAACAGTCTGTGCAGGTTGTGCATGTTGACAAAGGATTTCAATTATGTATATTGCGTATTTAATGAGCCGTTTTCAATGAATACTATCTAGGTACGATAGCTGGAAGTTACGTCCACCCAAAACGTAAGAAATCCTCCACCATAAGAAGTGATTTCTTCAAAACACACATCAGCATAGTAGACATAGTGCTCCTCGTACTTCTTGAAGGTTTCTTTTGAGGTCTATGTGTCTGCATTTGCGGTTACTCAGCACCCGAGTCACTAAATCGTAGTCATCTCTTGGTTGTGTGCAAAGTTTTCTGCCAGAACTTTGCCTTCTCTGAACATAATATGTCTTTTGGTATAGAGTCCAGGTTCTTTGGGCAGTTTAATGACTCACTTTTAACTGCTGTGTGACACAACATTGGCTACACCCATCTTCCAGCAGTGCTATAATTTTACTAGCTCTTATTGCTTTTTATGCCATTACAATAGATACAAAGATATCTGTTTTAAGTCACAATATGGCAGGATGATGCGACAAACATAAATTATTCTACTAAAAATATCAAGAAGTTAGTTTTAGTAACCTGATAACACTAACAACAAACCCGCGAAAAGTGAGTAAAAAGTCGCAAACTAAAAAGGAATTATTAAAAAAAAATTCGAATTTTGAATTAATTGTTTTTCATACCTAGATTCTTTATTAAGTGCCAGTAACATAATTTGGCTATTAAAACCTCTTTAGAACTAAATTCTTACCAATAATTTTGAAAAGTCAAGACTGCCCTTTTTTGCAAAAGAGTATGTAATTATCATAAAGTAAAAGAAAATTTAATTTCTTACTTGCTAAATATTTAATTTTGATAATATTGTAACAATTAATAATAAAAGTTCTTAGATATCACTATTAATGTTAAAATAATGGTATATAAATAGCAAATAATTTTAGTGTGTTGGGAGCTCAAGGATGGAGTGACAACAAACAAAGAAAATTTAATAAAAATTTCAAATTTGGAGTATCTACATCTGCATATCAAGTAGAAGGGGCTTGGGATATAGATGGTATACTATTATTATATTTTTTATTAAATTTGCTAGTTTAATGTTTATTTGAATATATTTATATTTAAATACAATTCAATATATAGCACAAAAATTGTGTTGGGAACTGTGATCCTGATGTAAGAAAAGTTAAATGCAGTGGCAAATGTTCAAATATTTATTATCATAAATTACATTTACATTTCTTTTTTATATTCATTTTACTTCTAACATTTTATTATTAAAGAATTACAACTACACTGAAAATTTTACTACTGTACATCTAAGACTTATCTGAAAATATAAGTATTTTCAAAATCAGAATTTCACTTTTTATCCTCATTGATAAATTAATCATCACATTTTGTGCAATTCTTGGAGTCCCAATTTATCATACTGATAGTTACTTTTATTTTCAGGTAAGGGTGAAAGCATATGGGATAGATACTTACACACATACCCAGAATTGTTACCAGATGGAAGAAATGGTGATGTAGCCAGCAACTCTTACCGCTTGTTTAAGCGGGACATTGAGATGTTAAAGGAATTGGGTGTCGATTTCTACAGATTTTCGATATCATGGTCCAGGTTACTGCCATCAGGTGAAAAGCTATAACATATCTAATATACACATTTTATTCAATTATAGGTCAAGAAGCTAGCATATAAATGTTTTCTTGCTTGCTTTTCTTAATTTGCACTTTTCTAATTTTCTATGACACCCTCATAAAAAATTAGAAAAATGAAAATTAAGATTTATCATCTAATAGAGCCAATGTTTATTGCTTTCACTGTAACTTGTTCACATCATATTTTTAATCCAGATTCTTAAATTATGAAACTAATTTTGAAAATTATTTTACTTACATTTTATATACATATATCTAGATAGTTTAGACATGTCCTACTGCAAAGAAAATTATCTCATATATATTAATGCAGAGCTGCTGGCAGAGGTTAGAACTCTGTCAAGTGCATTTGAAAAAAATTAAATAAAATATTAGCTTATTAATGTAAATTCCCAGCTTATTATTATAAATGCAAATTAGGTATGTATGGTTTATATTTAGTCAATCAGACATATCATAAATATCATAATGGTCTAAGATTTAATTTAGCTTAAAAAATTCATAAAATTATTTTTTATCTATTGTTGTCCTTTCTCCTTAATAGTAATATTAAAATGAGTTGACATTTGAATTATTTACATTTGTTACAGGTTTTGTAGATGAACAAAATTATCTAGGTTTTGAATACTATGATACCATACTAGATGAGCTTATAAAACATAATATAACACCAATGGTCACACTGTACCATTTTGATTTACCACAGAAATTGCAGGACTTGGGAGGGTGGGCCAATCCATTAGTTGCAAATTGGTTTGAAGATTATGCAAGGGTTGTGTTCAACAAATATGCTAACAAGGTCAAATATTGGATCACTATAAACCAACCGAAGTCCATATGCATGGAGGGTTATGGCGATAAGATTTTTGCACCCGCTCTTGGCGCTAGAGGTATTACGGAATATGATTGTGCAAAGAATGTTCTATTGGCGCATGCAAAAGCATATAGACTTTATGAAAAAGAATACAAGAATAAATATAAAGGTATACTTCATATTTACTAATAACTAGTTTTTGTTTTTTATTTGAAATTTCATCATTCATGTCATGCATTCAGTCTGGAACAGTTTTGAGATAACCCTTCTGCCCCGTATGACCAGATTTGGTGATTTAAGTTTAACATTAACTAAGATAGTAGAATAGTTTCCGTATATGTTAATTTAATTTTTACCTAAGTTTGGTCTCTCCTTGAATGTTGATTGATGCTATCACTGATGAAAAACCGAAAAGTACTACGGCCTAAAGTACTAAAGGCCACCAAAAATGTTACCTCTCGTATATTATGCCCCAAATCATCTGTAAGATACATAGAATCCATTGATAATGAATTCTGAGACCTATTCCTATACAATTTTAATTTGTTACTGATTTTATTATGTTACTGATTTGTAAAACTTATGTAATTTTGTGTGAATAAATGTTATTTTTATCATTTCAGGATCAGTAGGTATATCGGTGGGCTTGAATTGGGCCGATCCTTTAGATAACAGCACTGAATGTCTAGAAGCAACCGAAACATTCCGCGACTTCACCGTAAGTTCATTAGATTTTTTTTTTTAATTTCATACTCTTATAATCATTCATTGACTTCTATCGTTTTAATTGAAAGTAAAAATAAAAAGTTTTGTAATATTTTTTTTTCTAAAAGATGCTTTAACACGGTCAGTGCTACTGATTCACCCTGTGAATCATTAGCACTTTGCATTTTTGTATAATTTACAGATGAAAATATATTCAAACTACTAATATTGTTATGAATAGATATAGAAATGATACATTGTTATGAATAACTAATACCTATCAATAGAGTAAGAGTACAAAAATGTTACATATAAGTTTTTTCAGATAGGTTTGTTCATGGATCCGATTTGGTCAAAAAATGGGGACTTTCCACGAAGTGTTAAAAATATCATAGCAAAGAAGAGCAAACTTAAAGGATTTTACAGATCTAGATTGCCGATATTAAGTCCTGAAGAGATAAAGTTAATCAAAGGTTAGTATGTCACAACTTTTGTCTTTATACATCTCAAAATGACTAGCTCTTCTTTATTACTAGAAGATATATTTTATAGTGATAAAGCGAATACTTTGTCAAGAATGGTATATTATTATTATTTTTCACTATTCTTGAATTTCAGGATCCGCAGATTTCTTGGGAGTGAATCATTACACCACAGTATTGATAAAACCAACTACACAAAACATACCAGCTCCTTCATATATTGATGATATGGGGGTAGAAAAGTCATTCCGAAAAGAATGGAAACAATCACACTCCACTTGGCTCAGGGTAAACTGTATTATCATTTTGTAGTGTTACAAAGGCTGTCTGCAGTCTATATGTGGTATCTGAACAAACATCGAAGCACTTAGTCAATTTCTTTTTCTCACGACAAGATAGGCTTTATTTATTGAATAGATATGTCACCATAGTTTAAACATAAGTTTCTTTTTATTAAAACCTTCGGGAACGAGATATATCGTTTTTTAAAAAAAATATATTAATTATTAATTTAATATCACCCATTGAGTCATGTAAAATTAAAAATAAAAAGCTTAAAAATACATAATACGTAATACGCAATCTTTCAGATAAAAAACTTTGAAGTCTTGATCGACTTCCAAAATTATCTACCAATCGTTTTCATCTTGTTACGAGCTGGAGTTAGGGGTCATCCCCGCCTTCTTAATTTATTTTTAAAAGTTGAAAAAAAAAATGTTATTTTTAAAATGCTTGCATGACCAGGATTTTGAGATTTCAAAATGAGGTTTTAATTTTTTCATAAAAAAAATGATTTTTCATATGTTTTACACAACAATATGTATTAAAATCTTATATGTAAAATACGATTAAACGAGCGTGCACTTTTGATGAAAAAATCTGACTGAATCATAACATAAGAATTAAAGCATTTTTTAATTCACAAGTTGAAATATTTGGATTTCATAAAAATACCCCGATTTATAGGCAAGTTTGAACAACAATAGCCCTATGGAAATGTGTTAAAAATACTTATTTATATGTGCATTCTTAATAAAAAGTAAACAAAATCTCATAAATATATTTCCATTGTTATTCCAGAGTGTACCCGTAGGGTACACTCTGGAATAACAATGTTCAAAAATGTTCAAAAATGTTCCAGCTATGTATGTAGTCTGTAGTCTTTTCTAGACATCGTCCTGTCTCTTTTCCGTGCGCAGCTATTTTCTATTAACTGTTCTTGTCACGCGTTGACGGACGCCTTCTTAATTTATTTTTAAAAGTTGAAAAAAAAATGTTATTTTTAAAATGCTTGCATGACCAGGATTTTGAGATTTCAAAATAAGGTTTTAATTTTTTCATAAAAAAAATGATTTTTCATATGTTTTACACAACAATATGTATTAAAATCTTATATGTAAAATACGATTAAACGAGCGTGCACTTTTGATGAAATTTAAAATCTAACTGAATCATAACATAAGAATTAAAGCATTTTTTAATTCACAAGTTGAAATATTTGGATTTCATAAAAATACCCCGATTTATAGGCAAGTTTGAACAACAATAGCCCTATGGAAATGTGTTAAAAATGCTTATTTATATGTGCATTCTTTATAAAAAGGAAACAAAATCTCATAAATATATTTCCATTGTTATTCCAGAGTGTACCCTACGGCTTATACAAATTATGTATATATTTGAACACACAGTATGACTATCCCACTATGTATATTACCGAACATGGCTGGTCCACCAAACCAGGACTATGGGACCGGAGTCGCGCTGATAATATGAGAAATTATTTGAAAGCGTTACTCCTTGCGATAGAAGATGGTACAGAGGTAAAAGGGTATACGGTTTGGAGTCTAATGGACAATGTGGAGTGGATATCTGGAACTAGGTGAGTCAAGTATCAATTTGAATGTATGGGAAAGTTTTTTTTCACAGCCCATATAAACTCATACTACTAAGCACGGGCCACCAAATTTCTAAAGGAAATTAAACTAACCCACCACACATCCCCGGTGGATTGATGGGATACTCAGACTCCGATAAAAATTTTTATTCTCATACAGAAATTAAACCTTGGACCATTGGTTCTAAAGCGGTAATTTCGTCACTGTGCTTAAACTAACGACCTGATAGGTTGTTAGTTTACGGATCTTTTTTCTCTGTGAGAATCTTTTTCTTTGATTGATATTGATATACAGCACTTAGATAACATTACAAAAAAAAATTGTTGTTTACGACTATATTATTTTCTTTGTTTCAGCGAACGTTTCGGTCTCTATGAAGTAGATTTTGATTCCAATGACAAAACAAGGACAGCGAGGTTGTCCGCACTTGTCTATAAGCGTATTATACAAACTCGTATCATCGAGGATGGATGGGAACCGAAGAGTTTGAATATTGCTGAGTCCCATAAGAGAGTGGACCTATAATAAATTGTTATACCATATTTTTTGTTACCGAAGTGTAGTACTAGTGTTTTAATAAATATTTATAAAATTTTTATTGTTAATATACTGGTCTTTCTCAAAATTCAGGGGTGTTGCCGTAATACCCATGTTTGACGGGAGGATAGGATTAAGTAACACAAATTGGTTTTTATTATCTGTAATACTCAGATAGACACTGCGCAAAAAGATGAGCTCTACTTATAGCTTTTATACGGCCCCCTTTCGATAAACAAGAAATTAGGTGGTCCTATCCTGTGAAATTAATCTTCACAAAAAACCCACGTTCTAGTTTAATTATGGGGAAGTAATGAACAAATGTGCAATTTTTAAGTATCTACAGAATTCAAGAACTGATGTCTTATGAACTGATAATAAATCGTAAAAGTAATTTTTAAATGTTATTTATATACAGTACTTTAATATAAACACGCACCTTCACCATTGATCCGCCTTGGACAAGCGCGGTAATTAAATATCCATTCTTCCCAAAATAGGAAGGCCTGTTCTCAGCAGTAAGACATACATGGGCTGAGAAAACACAAAAAATATACCTGCTACTAAGTCTGACTATGCGGTTTAGCTGTAGATAGTAAAACTGGAAAAAATTGCTATCGTTGGCGACATCTATCGTTATTCTTGAAATAAATTGTTAAAATGGCGAGGTTTCAGAAAAGAGTGTAGTATATAGGACTTAATAGTTCTTATGACTTTGAAGAGATGTCCCTGTAATATTTATTTTTATTAGTCAAAAGATGGCTGATGACTAATGCCATAAAGGATAATTTTATACTTTAATTGTTTGTGTTAAAAACAAAAAAATACCTGCTACTACGTCAAATACTTAACTATGCGTTTTAGCTGTAGACAGTACGAAAGTATAGAAAAAAATAATTTAGTTTTCGTTAGTGACATCTATATTTATTTGAGAAAATGTTAAAATAGGTTTTAGAAAAGAGTGTAGTGTATAGGATTTAAAAGTAATAAATTTAAAAATAGATGTCCCTGTAATATTTCTTTTTATTCATTCAAAAGATGGCGACCCATGTCATAATTTATAAATTTATACTTTGTTGTACAGTATCATTCCTAATATAAATAATGCTTTTGTACATATTACTAAATATTTTTGTTAAGAATTTGTTGCATATATTCAAAATTTAAATTTTTTTTTCAATTACGCTCAACTTTTCCTTTAATATTTTATGATATGAAAATTATATATATACAGGGACTCTTAAAATCTAGAAATATTTTTAAATTTAAATCATTATTTTTGTAACAAAATCTCCATGTACAATAACAGCAAACAAAACGTTTATACAAAGAAACAAATATGAGAGCCCCTCACAAAAAATCCTTTATTCAATTTTTTACACTCATTATGTTTGGTATTTAGTATACGTTTGATAATAGAAGAATAAAAATTGCAACAAAAGTGGGCGCGTAAAAAACGCGGCGATTTTCAAACAAACACTGCGGGTGGCAGAGTATAATAAATAAGTAGATATCAGTAGTTGGTTCTCATCGAAATTTCGCTGCGGAGCACAACTATCTCTATAACAAAGTGATAAAGTCGAATTGTGTAAAACTTGCTCCCTTATCACAATTAATCGGATGATTTATTAAAAATAAACCATAATACTTCGACAACAAAGTGGAAGTTTGTAAAAATATTAATAACAAAGATCTCTTAAAGTCAATGAGACGTGTAAACAACGAACAGTAGGTAGGTATTTGTGTAGTGTGTAATTCAAAATCGGATCACAATGATTTGTCCCGGTGTGTAAACACCATTATGCGATTAGATAGCATCAAGTATTATCAATTAATAATAGCTCACTGTGGCAAAAAGTTTGTTGGAAAACCGCCAATCTTTGATGTAGACGAGTCCTGAAGTCGAGGCCGTCTTGTCAAACGTATCGTCGGTTGTCCCTAGGACTAAATAGGGCAATGGAACCTAATCCCCGAACTCCGAACTTTGTTTCAAATAGTACCGGGTCGCATAGACATATTCATTTTTATTTCTTAAATTTGAAAATTTCTTTGCGTATTATATGACTTTCCATTGACTAACGTCAGCTGGGTGCTAAGCCTTGTACACTTGATTGAAAGACAGTTAAACGCCTTCTTTCAATTCAAGCAAAAATTGGACTTTTCCCGCCAACATACATCAGTGACGTCGTGTTTTCATTTCGTTTTCATAATCTTATATTATTATCAGTCATATTATTAAATTGTGGTGGCGTATTATGCAGTATAGTTCGATTATGGTGTATAAGTGAAGTGATATAAAATAAATGCGTGTATCGTAACTTTTAAGTTGACTGAAAAAGCAAATAGGTTTTGGTAAAATGGCCACCATTTTATCAAGACGTAACGTGATAAGCTGACATGATAAAATATTGGATTTTATGGTAATTTACTCGAAACTGGCATAATAGTTGTAACTATTTGCCATCACAGAAAAGAAAGCAAATATTATAAATAATCAACGTCCTCCCCTCAGCTGTCCGCGGTAAAATTATCAAATGTTGAAAGGCCCGCGGGAATGAAAATTTCGGGACCATCGCGGATGAGCGACTATTTTCTATCTATCTATCAGAGGGGCTGGTAGAAACTGGATGCATGTAACTTAAACTCAGCTTAGGTACGCGCCATGAGGAAGACCTATGTCCAGCAGTAGACTAAGTATCTGGATCTATAATTATATCGTTATTATATCACTAGCCTTTGCCCGCGTCTTCGCTCGCGTGGAATTTGGTCTGCCACATTAGGTTTCGTGACAGATCATTTTAAATATATATATATATATATATATATATATATATATATATATATATATATATATATTTTTTTTTATTTTTTTTTTAATTAATTTATGGTTTACAATTTTGGTCACAGTGGCTTCCACATAAAAGGTATATGCTGTCGCGGACTTTTATTTAGAACTATTCAAGACAAACAATCCTACGGTACATCATCTTTGTGTAACTCCAATGGTTTAGGCAGTGTACGCCAAATTAGCTCTCAGTGGCCAAATTTTTTTCCGACTTAATTAACATGTATCGTTATATTACGACCAAAAAAATTACATAAAATCATTACAATTTGTAGCCTATATGTTTTTCCGATGTAATAACCTATATTACTGTAAAGTTTCATCCAAATCCGTTCAGTAGTTTTTTCGTGAAAGAGTAACAACTCACAAACTTTCGCATTTATAATATTAGTAGGATAAGATAGGACTAGTAGGAACTAGTAGTAATAGGATAGAAAAAATAGAATAGTAGGATATAGGCCGCACCCAAACCGGAAGAATTTATTAACGTTAGTGTGACGCTTAGTAGAAACATCACCAGCCTGTAATAGTTTCAGCCGGGCTTTGGATCTAAGTTAAATAATAAATAGCTTGCTAAAAGATTGAACTTCGATCTAAAATTCCTCATTAGATTATTGTACCTTACATTATTGGCTCGTCAAAGCTTCGTGTGTTCGAAGCAGGATATTACTTCTCATATACATGGTGTACCGCGTGTGAGTTCGATTGTCTGTCATTGACTCAAAATTGTATCTTGGCCTTCGATACGAGAACTTGCCAATAGTAGTTACGGTCGTGTGCTTATATCTCGTTCTGATCACGTCACTGTATTAATCCAAGAATACCTAGGGCAAAGTCTGATTAAATCGGGTATATCCTTTTGGAAACGCGATTTTCTCTTAAGCATCATCATCATGACATGCTCACCCGCGGCTGTAATGCCGGTGAGCCTTAGCCTGGTTCAGTAAATTTTTCCAGTCGGATCTTCATTAAACTTATTCCCTCCAGCCCCTCACACCGATTGCCTTTAAGCCGTCCTCAACTCCATCTAAGCCTAGGCCTTCCGCGGTATCTACGACCATCTGGTTTGCCGTCGAGTAGACGTTTGGGTACTCTAGCCTCGTCCATCTGTGCCACGTGCCCAGGCCAACGAAGGCCTCCAATCTTAATGGTTTAGATGACATTCGGCTCATTGTACAGCTCATGTAGCTCGTGGTTCTAAAGTGGCGTACACTTTAGAATCACGAACTCAATCGCTCGTTTTCCAACACAGGAGCAAAGATATGCTTTAAAATTTTTCTCTCAAAGGTTTAGCTTAAGCAGCATTCATCAAAATTTTCATTTGACTTCATTAAGATAGATATTTGGTAATCTTCATCAGTAAGATATTTGGTCCTTTTGTTATAAATAGGAAATTATTACGCATACCTACAAAATTTGAAAAGAATAGACATTAATAAAGTTATATTTTTTTAATTTGCCTCATAATAATACTTAGAAGGAATTTATTTTAAAATATAGTAGTCGTATCAAAAAAATCTGTAAGGGATATTTTCAAATATATTTCTTCGAAATAGATTACCTACTACATTCACTTATCAACACTCTGAGTTTTTTTTATATTTTAACCACCAAATAGTAGGGTAATTATACGCGGGAAATAAAGAAAAAGGGAAATGTTAATTGTAACGCCTTACGGAGAACAATGGCTTTGCAAAGCGGTTTTTTTTTCTGAGTGTTAAGCGTAACCATCGTCGTTTTGTAGTCTCTGTACAAAGAACACATGAACAACACGTAAATAAGTATGTATTATACTCGTATGTATAACATTTTCATTATGTGTCAGATATATTTCAACAGACCTGAAAGAGAGTCAGTGTGGCTTAAGAATGAATGGATTAATCATCAAATGCCTCTTATATGCTGACGACCAGGTGTTGGTAGCTTCGTCGGAAAGAGAGTTGCAGGAGATGATGAATATAATGCATAGAGCTTTAGAAAGCAAAAGAATGAAGATGAATGTTAGTAAGACGAAAGTTGGCAGAAGAGTCATGAAAGCAAACTGAATGTTTTGGCAATGAGGGCATTAAGTGTGGTGTAACTTTGATTGATAGAATAAGAAATAAAGATATAAGAGAGGGATATGGAATAAAAGAAGGTGTCGCGACAAAGGTTGAGAAAGAGGTGATGGTTTGGGCAAATAAAGGATGGATGAAAGACGTCTGGCAAAAGAAATTTACGATGTGAATGGAAGGGTCGGTAGGGGAAGACCAAAGAAAACATATCTTGACCAAATTTGCCGAAGTTTTTAGAAAAGGCCAGGTCAATAGTACCCTTAACCTACGAGCTTGCATCACGAGAGTGATGAGTGTGAAGGAAGCAAGGAAAGTAGGTCGAGATCGTAGCAGATGGAGATCTGTGACGATATGTATATTTCAACATTCATTCATAATTTAAAAAAATAAGTTAAGTTTGTTTACGACTTAAGTAATAAACAATGCCAGGCTGTAAAGGATGATGACGATATTAGTATTCTAAAGGAAAGTTCATTAAAAGTAGCAAGCCATGGTAAGACGAATGGGTCGGCTCGGCCGGGGAAATTCCTTACCCCCTCAAAATGCCCGGCATTTTCAGCAAAAACACGATTAAGCACTAACACATAACACATAGTCAATTTAGTAAGATAACATTATTTGAAATTATTTAAAATAAATTTTAGTTAAGTAACATCAATCTGGAATGTAGGACACGTTTTTCTGGTTCGAATGTAGCTTAATAAACATCTAGATATTCTTAGAAAGACAAAACATTTCAAATGTCTTTATGGTGGGACACATAAATACTTTGAGACTATGATATAAATGATAAAGCTGCACACATTACGTAATATATTGGAATTCTTACGTATGAGAGGGGCCGTCTGAGAGGCTTTTATTATATTTGCTGGTTTGTGTAAAACACTGACTGGATGACGTTATGGCAATGCGGGATTTGTATAGAGCTGTTAAACATGGAGCAGGCTTTTATTATAAATTTACTTAATCCTTTGAAACCGTTACTCACGAATCGAAAACAGTTTACTTTTGTGTCTTCCATGGACCACGATTGTTTTCTTACGATTTTTTGGTTTTGCATACATATTATTGTGTAACTAGAGAATTTCTTTATTTTTTTTGTGAAATACCGATGTCGTCTCTGGGCCTTATAAAATTTCATCGGAAAGACTCGCGTTGCAAATTGAAGACGACTGCGATGATGATTTGGCAGAAAGAAAATTGAGAACAGCTGTTCTCAATCTTAATTTCTTGCTGAAACTATGAAACTTGCAACACAATAGCAGGGAAAGGACTAATAACAATGCAAAGGCCCCTCAAATGAAGTTGAAATCTCAGCTTGGACCTTTTATG
Source organism: Baronia brevicornis (assembly GCA_031353405.1). Lineage (NCBI taxonomy): Eukaryota > Metazoa > Arthropoda > Insecta > Lepidoptera > Papilionidae > Baronia > Baronia brevicornis. The sequence continues at coordinate 335,182 of JASFAT010001121.1, forward strand.
GACGCGAAAATGGGTCGGTCAGTTAAAAAGGATCTGGGTACACAAAAATATCTAGTGTCAGCTTTGAAACGGTGCAAAAATTGATATTCTTTAATTATACAGAAGTGTTCTTCTTTTTCTTTTTGTGCCTCTCTGACTAGCAAAGGTAGCCAATCGATTTAGAATAACCTGTCTTAAGTGAGGCGAAATAACACTCGCTATTCATGGCAACATATTTTCAGAGAAGTTGACAAGACTTATTTCTTCGACTTACATGTCTTTTGCTCCTGTCTTTTGTCTATCATCATTAGTTGCCATATTTTGTGCCTGTCATGTATAATTATAATATAGGTCCTAGGTTTGTAACTCTTCTTCTTTTGACGGTCAGCAATAGTTCACTAACATAAATTAATAATATATAATACGTGATTATGACATGGGGGCATTCAAAAGAAGAGCGTATGTGTTCGTTAGAAGACAGCAACCCACCTGCGACGCCTCCAGCGTTGCAGATGTCAATGGGTGGCGGTGATTGCTTACCACCAGGTGACCCGCATACTCGTTTGCCTGCTCTGCTATAAAAAAAACTACTTCGTGTTTTACCTTTGTACAACACATTAAACCAAACTTGTCACATCTGTGATGTAATTCCGAAATTGCGGTATACTACAATATTTTGCTTTAAAATTAAATATAATATAATAACTTATCTCTATACTTTTTGATATAATTCTTCAGTTTCCATCAACCGTGATACAGTGATATATCCCGGTTATACCTACATCTCGCCCCTCTTGACAGCCCCTCAAAACTTCAACCCCTAAGAAATCCGGCTAAGTAGCGCCCCTGATACACATACTGCTTGGGTCTTGACTGTTTGTTCATTGGACTTTGAAAATACATAGCCGTAAATCTATAACATTAATTTATTTTTATTTACTCTCTTTTATATAGGTGTCGTTTGAATACTTGAGTTATACACTTTTAAAGAGGCAAATAAACGTTTATAGGTAAGTATGATGATGATTTTTAAATATACATAATCAAAATTTAGAGTTCTTTTGATGTGGTAAGCAAAAATGTAGTGGGTACAAAAATTGTAAACAAAAAGCGTACGAAAAAGAGAAGGCCAATGCACAGCACTGAGAATTTTGCATTAATAAGATCTTATATTTTTTCATTTGATCTTCGACCTGTTGTCTTCTATTAAGAATATCACATGTGTCTTACTTTGTATAAATCATTCTGGAAAAATTGAAAAAAATATATATTAATAATTAACGCGAATACACACAACCTCAAAACATGCGAGAAGATAAAATACACTTTTTTTTATTCGTAACACGCGTGAAGATAAAATACACTTTTTTATTCGTCTTACTTTAAACTTTATGATATGATTACTTTGAATCGTTTAGATAATCACAATATTAAATACCGGTAATAGCAAAGACTTATAGCAAAGGCTAGTGATCCGAGTTACAGTATCAGCAGGCATTAGTTAATTTTATTTGTAGTGAAACTGATATTATATATGATTTATATGATATATGATTATAATCATTTCTATAACCGATATTATAGAAATGATAATTATAAATAATAATTTTATTTAATTATTTTATTAGTGTTCAATTGTTATATATTTAAATCTTTTTAGAATTGTTGAGTTTCTTCTATAAGATTTATATAGCAACTGCAAACTGGCTTTTCATTTTATTGAAGTAATAATATAATACTTATATAATAATAATATATTGCGTCTGGTATTCTCGACCAATAAGAACATTGTCGTTCCGGAGGCGCAACCTCTCCCCCTCCCATAATTTCCCTTGAAGGCCGGCAACGCATCTGCAATGCTTATGGCACTGTGAATGTCTACGGGCGGCGTTGATTGCTTTCCATCAGATGACATGTCTGCTCGTTTGCCTTCATATCCCAAAAAAAAATGTCTGTGTGACAGTAATTACTTACCATCAGATGACGTTTGCTTGCTCTCTTACAAAAAAGTAAATAAATCGCTAGGTTATATGTATAAGTTTGTAAGATATACAGAATGTAGAGACATATCATTTATTTTCGCGGCATGTCAGACGTTGCCGGGGCGAAATGCGTGTCGTTCACAAAAGGTAAATCCAATTTTGTAATAGCAGCGTTATAACGGCATCGTGCTAAAATGCTTTTGATCATATTTTCTTTTCTCTTGCTCTGCTTTGAGCTCTGTTTGAATATTGGCTACATTTGGTAATTGATCGTCTTTTATAAATTTGATTCCTGTTAGACAGAGGTCACCCATTCAATGACTAACCGATACAAGTTACAAACGAGAGTTGTAAAATTTCTATGACACCACTAGACATCGGGTCCGGCTACGAAGAACTATTACGGTTAAATAGTTTGCTCTTAAAGAATTTAACCATTGACATCTCAATAGTTTCTCCAGTGGCTTAATTCACTATTATAGTGGTCAACGCACTCACAAAGGCATTGTTATGGTGCGGACGCCATGAGAGCTCTCTGAGTTGGCCGACTTATCCGAGAGTCGTGTGGATCGCCTTATTGAAATGTTTTTATAATGCCTTTAAGGCCTTATCACACTGAATTAAAAGATACCTTCCAGAAAACAAAATATATGTATAATACAAAGAAAAATATATTATATGACATTAGCACTAGTCTTCCACAATGTTTATTATACTTAAGGTTATTCGTTTTTGGATCGAATAAGATATTAACCTTGGTGTGGGACACAACAAGAAATTTCCAGTATGATCGTTATCATTCTGGTAAGTTGTAATTGTTTAGTTCTGCTGAGGTATTGGTATTATAATCCTTAAATTTGTTGCCCCCTGTTTATTTATTAAAAATTGAATCATAAAATATGTGTTCGAATTAGATTTTATTTTAAATGGTCATATTAGATGAGTGGCATTATTTCAATGATTCGACTATGTATAAATGACAGTCATTCTTTTCTAATCGTATTTACATTCGGAGTTTAATGCGAATTTTGTACGTTTGATCCCGCGTTATCAATGTAGATTATAACGCTTATTCACACAAATGATAATCTCGTTCTTCTAAGACGATACCTTACTGTCTCTTCAGCGAGCCTGAACTTTAGTTTTACATACAGTAAGTAGTTAATAATTGGTAATTTCCTAATTTTTTAAGACTAGCAATGTATATAATATTATTTATAGTACTGGTCTTATGTGGTCAGTTAGAATTTTTATTCCGCGATAAGCAAACAACAACATAATTAATGTGTGTTTTTTACTGAAAGAAATGGATTTACAGAGAACTTAATCTAAATCTTACCGAAAAACGGCCGTCAGCAACCCTCCAATTATCAACCACTGTTACCAATACCAACCAAATCAAACACTTCTTGCTTCGCCTCAACACCAGGCATTATCAGGTATAGTAAACTCTACGGAAGACTGCCGTTAAGTGAAAAGAAATTTCCGCAAAGTAACGTCTAGCTCTATTAATCAGTACGGTTGTTGTTAATCATTCCTAGTAACGCAGAGCTAAGCAAATGTTATGGTCACGATAATAGTTTAATAATATGAATTGAACTTTAACTTAGATGCCAAGTGGACACTCAATTTTTTTTTATTTAGCTAAGAACCTCGACAAGCAAACAGAAATTACTAACTTAACCGTTAATTGTACTATAAATCTTCTTTATAGTCTACTATACCTAATAATGCCTCTCGTTGAGGCGAAACACGTGTCGTGTACGTTGTGGAAGAGTGGTGGTGTGTATTTGGTGTTGGTGTTGTTGATTAGTGGTTGAGGAGTTGAAAGTTGCTGACGGCCGTTTTTTCGGTAAGTTCCCCGTAAATCCTGTTCTTCCAGTAAAAAACACACATTTTTATTTTTCTGTTTTTGTTTGCTTGTCGCGGATCTTATTTAAGTAAAAATTCGGACGGTTCACATAGTAATGGATTTTTTTAAAGTAACGCCTGACTCCATTAATCATCTTAGGTATAAGGTAAGTGCAATCCTTAACCCATTACTGTTACGCAACTTATTTAATTAATTATTAATTTATTCGTTGCAAAGAACAGGTATTAATAATATTCGTTCTTTGCAATCAGACTTAATGCGAGATGAAATCTATTTTACTAAACTAAGCTTTATTAACCTAATAATGCATACAAAATACCAAGTAAAATATATTTTTAAAAACTTTTCGACTCTTTTTTTTAGAATATAAAAATATATTATCAATTTTTGATATGTGATTTAGTGTGAAATGTCTTAATATAAAGCTAAGTAGCCGGAGTTACGCAACTAGGGCTATTGTACGCAGCCCCTTTGTTAATCCTCGATATTATCGTGCAGTCGACTGTACCTCTAATGCGATGAAGCTCCTTTAACCATTGTTCGCATCACTTAAGACCGTGTTGATTTGCCTCAATCGCACGATTTCATTATCGGTCATCTTTATAATCTTTTTTTTGGGAACGCTACTATTTTGTCATACATCAAGTTCTATGGTTGGAAGTTCTTAGTAGTAACAAAGTTAAAATTCGATCGGAAATTCAACTTAGATAATTGAATGATTCAAGTCCAAAAATTATTTATTCGCGAAAGCTCGTTGAGTTTCAGCGGATCTCAAGAGGACCGTCTTGGAAATTGTACAACTAGTTGATTATGATTTATCTTAAGTTTTACGTTTACTTTGTAATTATCAGTTATTGCATTTTATTACCACTTATATAATTATTCAGGTACCACAGTCTCTACAATGACGATATGGAAGATCCTTAGGTGAGCCTTAAGTCAGCCTGATGAACCACCAGTCGGGCCGTTTCAGACAGATTCTGATTCATAAAGAAGTGTGATACAATTATAAGAGAAAAATTAGGATAGATTAATTTCATTTTTAATAATTAATGACTATTTGAAAGATAAAAATAAACAAAATTTATTTTAACGTCTCCATAAAATTTTATTTATTCTCTGTGTGATTTTTTTTGTTTGTGTTCTACATTAGAAATATTTCTTCGATCAGCATAGATATACCAATTTAGAACCTAGCCCATCATATGGTAAATTATTGGGCTAAACTATAAAAGTAAAGCGCCTAAAAAGCTTTTAAGAATTTGTGCTTAATATTTCTTTTGAATCCTAACTTTTATTTGAAAATAAGATTTAGCGAAATTTTCTAAGAATTTGTGACGCAAAGGAAGAATGCATCATCACCTTTTTCTTACTTATCACTATATCTACGTTTGGTAACATTGCTGGCGCTCTAGCGCACCTCTACAAAGCTTGACGGGATATCGTAATTTCCATGTCTTTTTTTATATTATATTTTTAGTGATGTGCTTTGAAAAGACTTGATTTAATGTTATTATAATATTCAAATGTTGATTTACGGGCTAGAAGCGCAAATAACTGTTGCAAAGTGATGATAATGATGATTTTTAGTTAATGATTCGTAGTTTTTAACTTGAAAACTTCGGCTATACATAAGTCCATATAAAATAAATATTTGAAAGAGACTCCAAAGAATTAATTGATTCAGTAGAGAAGTTAACGCTTTCTGAGTCGCAGGTTGAATTCCCAAATATACATATATACTTGTACACATGGCCCACAGGCATCTATTCCAAGTCAGTGTGTCTTGCCGATTGGTCTTGTATACGAGTGTTGTGTTCCTCCAGAAATATAGAGGCCTCATGCCCAGCATTGAAACATATGTATATACTACAAACTCAACATATACCTACATACTACATGTAGCACATCACTAATCGGCAAGCACAGAGTATAGTCTACATTGTCACTAGCTCGTTCATTATGCGTTATCGGATTGAATCAGTGTTACCAAAAACACTTTCGGTGCCATTATTTGGTAACATTATCCTCGTGTTTGTCTGTGAGGGTGTTTTTGTTGTCATAAGCGGATCTCGCCTCTTTGTGAGACGATCTCGAAATCTTTTGACTACTTAAAGTTTTTTTCCTGATTATCGTTTTGTGTCGTCAAAAGTAGGGCATTAAATTTTTTTCTTTTCATTTGACGATAAGTAAATTATTAAGTATGTATATACTAATTTATACTAGTGCTAATGTTTACAATTAATTGCGAAATAAACTACCAACATTATATTACCCGTTCTTTGAGATTTTTATAAAATTAAAAGTAAAGTAACATTTACATGGACTGGTTATTTCATTTCATCAAACGGTAATTTTTTTGACATATCCATATCGAAACAACATTAAGTAAATATTTTTTTTTTTAATTCTACGAATCTTTTATTTTTTCATTATTTTTTTTAATTTTTATTATTAAGGTATTTCAAATTTAGAGAGCAAAATAAGACAATTGTACAAATTGTCTCATTTTGCTCTCTAATTTTGAAATACCTTAAGACATTATTCTCAAAATAGTAATTTCGATAAATTAATTTGTTAATATTGGCTGATCCGACAATCAGTCCATTTTAAACCAACAAAAATATTCTATATCTCTAAAAATTATTATAATATGATATTATTTTCATTGACTTTTATACTCACATTTCAAATAACACATTATTTAAATCACTGGAAAATGCTTTAATTGTGAGGTATAAGTAATTAATAGACATAATTTGCATATGGCTATTTTATCATAAATAATGATACAAATTTTTACATATCATCTGTTGTTAATTTATTTAATTATCACATAAATAACATCCCCGTGCCCCGTGCGTATAATTTGCGCCCCTTTGGAGATCATTTTTCACAACTAAACGAGCTTCTACGCGCCAATTACGGATATGCACATTAAAGTCATTAATAGTCAGTTTTAGATACTTCGAGCTTATATCAAATATCTTTCCCAAATGGATTTGAAGACAATAAAACCTTTTATATTATATTCTTTTTTTTACATTCATAATAAATTAAAATTTAAAATAAAAAAGAAATAAATTGTGTTATAAAAACAAATGCTATCGATCGACAGACCTCTCGGATGTAACATATCGCCTTTCTTTGCACGTAAATTATGTTGATAAAGTTGAATAAAGTATGACTAAGTTATAAATGTACCTACAGTGAAAAGAACAATAAATTAATTTCACTTGGAAGAATTTCAATTACATCGAAGATAAAACCCCGTAAAGTTCCCGTATGTCGCCGTAAAAGTACGGCAGGCGCATCAAAATACCTACGTGTATGTTAAAATTTCAAATAGAAAACAAATTTTTTTATTTCATGTTTTTGGTAAACTGACACATAATGAAAAACATTCTAACTTGAAAACTTTATATTTTTCTAATTAACTTTTAATATTAAAAGAAGTTTATGTAAAACGTAAAATTTGAAATATAATAATTTTTCGGTTTATTAACTTTTCGGTTGTCTTCCGTAGAGTCTACTATACCTGAAGATGCCTCGTGTTGGGGCGAAACACGTGTCGTGTACAAGATGGAAAAGTGATGGTGTGTGTTTGGCGTTGTGTATGGTGGTTGGTGGGTGGAGAGTTGATGGCCGATTTTCGGTAAGTTTTTGGTTTAAGTTCCAAATAAATCCACTAAACCCAACGGAAAAACACACATTATTAATTTTCTGTTATTGTTTTGCTTGTCGCGGATCTTAGCTAAGTAAAACTTTTGACTGTCCATATAGTGATGGATTTCCGCAAAGTAACGCCTGACTCCATTAATAATATAATAATTTATTTAAAATTTTACAATCATCATCAGCGTACGACAATCCACTGCTAGACATGTCTCCCTCAAGGCGCACTACGTAGTCCGATTTTCGGCTACACGCATTCCGTTTCTGTTGGTCATCCTGCGTAGATCCTTGCTTCATTTTACAGTACATGTATTACAATACCTATTGAAATATATATTCAATACTTTAAATATATATTCAATACAACATTTTAAAAAGAAACAATAATAGTAAAAAAAGTTTCGAAATCCACTCGGAACCACTTTGCTAAATAAAGTAAGTACACGTGGAACCGAGAGGGGACACGCGCCTCCCATTAGCGTTCTAATTAAATAAAACGCACGAATATGCACCCGTGTGAATATAACTTTACTCTAGCAAATACTATGATTCCTTTAGATACGGCCTTTAAAATCGAAGGCTAACAACAGACTGATTTAAATAAAAAATACATTTAAGTACCTATTAATTTAAATCTTTTTGGGTCTCTGCGCTAACAAAGTTATTTAGTTTTAGTATAAATTTACTGTAAAATAGATACAACCAAAACAACTAACCAAAAATATTATTCATATCTAACAATTAACTAATTAATAAACTATTTGCAATTGTAAAATATCGTAATTGCATTTTCTAAGGTTTCATGTTTCTTTGTATGACACTAAAATTCAAAAACTCACTTTCATATATTTTTTAATGAAATAAAAATATCTCATATATTTAAATAAATGTAAAATTTTTTCATTTTTATATCGCCTTTTATTTATACATTTTGAATATTTCCATTTCCGGTTTCATGTATAAAATGTTGTGATATTAAAACTTAAATCTCACGTTTTAGTGTTTGTGACCTAAAACACTGTATATTTTAAAACTAGTACTGTATTTTTTTTTAAACTGAAGAAAAATACATTTTATGTCAGCTACCAATTATTAAAATAAATAATATAATAATCTAAATAAATATTTTCGGTGAATAAACTTAAAAAACGGTCTGAATATTTATTATTTGACGACCTCATCGGCTCATTGGTAGAGTGCACGCTTTCTAAATTAAGGGTAATGAATTAGAATTTCACATGAAGATAAATGTTTGTATGGCCTACAAATATTTACTCTGATTCATTAATTTGTTTTCAATGGCATAACGTAGGAAAACCTATTATTAATATCTGTAATATTATTTATTAAAATAAAATACTTAAAAACGTTTTGTTAAAAGTTTAGTTTTATAAACAGAATATAATGCAAGTATATTAATATACTTCAATTAAAATAAAATGTACCCAGGTCTAATCATTTTGTAAGTCTATTCAGTCTCCTTTGTTGCACTAAATATGGTCACGTGGCACACTGATACTCCACTCGAAACCTTTGTGTAGGTACTTCGTTCACTTTTAACCGCGCCCTCTACTCGAAGTTTGACGCAACTTAAGTATTATAGTGGATAAGAATACACGTATACAAAATTTAGAATTTTGTATAAGTTGAATTGTAATAAAATACTTATAGTATATGTTGTACGAGTAAATGGTCTTCCAACAACACACCAGAAAGACCTTCGTCATCATTATTCTGTCTCGAACTTGGACTCTTTAATCCTTTTGTCTCCTTAGCTTAACAATAGGTATATATAAAAATATTTTGTTATTAATAAATTTTAATCCTGAAGTTTCACTTTATCGCAACTTTAGTATAATATTCTTTCAGGGTATTTATTAAACTACTATTTTATTTGACACTTATCAAGTATACCTCGCAATTTCAATAACGGATACACCTATTAGTTATCTAAAATTTAGAATTTATACTTCAAGTGCATCAAAAAGATGACAACACCGGAGTTGAAGCGAATATCTACACCTCCGGTGTTGTAAGCGTTCGTCCACAAATTACCTTCAGCGGCGCAATCTCACCCTTAAACCCTTATAGGGGGTGAAATTACAGCGGGGCCCGGTTCCAATTTAGTCGGTAATGTAAAAGGCTTTAGGTAAATCAGAGGTGTTATTTTATAGGGTGGTGAATGTTTACAATATGAGTGCTTTTAATGTAAGCCTCTCTATTTTATACTTTCTTTAATAATTACTTTAATTTCAAAATCTGCAAAGTGTAAAAAAGTGACGAAAATGAATCAACGGTGGAAGTTTCGAAGATCAATTATGTTCCGATTTTTATTTATTATTAAGTTTAAAACTACAAAGTTTAAAACTGTAAAATATGGTACACGGTGAAAACAAAAATGATAATCACGACCGGTGAAAATTAAAGAGCAAATTAGTTTTTAAAAACTTTTGTAATAAAATCATAAAAGTATTTTAAAAATTGTTTTGCATTGTCAGGAACCTGTAGCAATCTGTTAATTGGACATACATATGAACATAGAGCACGAAAATTTAAATGAAGTATGTAAGCCACTATATATATTTTTAAGACGATTATACATCTCTCAACCGCCAAAGCTTCGTCTCTTATCCTTCAGGATGCACAGTATACAAGTGATGCAGACCTTTTAAATGACAAAAGATATGGAGCTCTCTTACAAAAGCATTGCGTGTGATTTAAAAATATGGCTTTATAATATGTGACTATGAATTCCTGATTCTCACGAAGGCGAAAAAAGACTAACAGAGAGCCGTTTCGCTATGTGAGAGGAAGGATGGATGAAAAGATGGATGTGTGTAGAGGAGGCGGGGGGGGGGGGGTTGCCTGGATCGTGGCGGATGGAGATCTGTGGTCTCTGCACATTCTCTACGGGGGATAGGCGTGACGATATGTATGTACGTATGTACTATGAATGTCCAAAATAATTATTAAAGTAAAAAAATAGTAGTTAAAATGTGAACGCACACACGTTAAGCGCGGTCTAGAAGCGTTGCTCGTAAACTAGTTTTATTATAACGATATATCTACCGAGCATTCACTCGGATTTAAATTTGTATCCACATTATTGTGGTATTTTTAAACTAAAAACAATTATAAAATAAAATGGTATATGTCAAACATGTAAGAACTGCATACGTTAATGATGGAAATTTATACATATAAAATGTATTATATAATATATATTATAGTAGTATATAAATTTTTAGTCTTTAGGACTGACAACGTCTATTCCTTTATTTAAAAAGAAACATTATTTGGCATAAATTTAATTTTATTAAAAATTAAATTCAGTTTACTGTCTTATTTTAATTGCAATATTTTAATAAATTATGATGATTTAATGATGATGTGTTAAGATAACAGAAATATCTTGTTACCATAAAAGCATATTTATTTGTAATAAAGTAAAATAAAAACAATACTGTCACACCTAATAGAAAGAAAAACAAAGCGCTTCTTTTTCAAATTATTCAACAATATCATCTACTCTTTGCCATCACGTAATAAAACGCGAATGAAATAAATAAATTCTCTCCTAAATAGCAAGCGCGGAGACAGTGAAAGTTAATTTGAAAATGGGATAAACAGGCAGCCAATGGGGTGAGGGCCCAGGGGACCGCCGGCCAATAGCGACATCGAGATTTTCGCGCGCTGAATTTTTATTAGCCCAGATAATAACGCGCCATTTTGTGACAGTTTCTCTTTTTCGTTTTAACTAGGCCCACCATAAATTCATATTTTAGTGGTAAAATTATTACTAAGCAATTAAATTAAAATGTTGTTAAGAAACTAAGCAATTAAAGTGTTGTTGTATTGTGACTATATTTATTGGTTAATTATCTGATCTAATTTATAAATTTCCGTAACGACAGAAGTATCTATTCTACTGAAAATATGGGAATGCGTACGTGAAATATTGACTTTTTTTTTATATATTCACGCCTATCCCCTGCAGGGGTTGGCAGAGACCACAGAGCTCCATCCGCTGCCATTCATCACAGCGAAACGGCTCGTCATTGGTCGCTTTTCGCCCTCGTGAGAACCAGGACGTGACGGGTGGCGAACCACGTCGCCGTCATTTTCGACAAATTAGGTATATTAAATTTGTCTTAGTGAATCCCACGAGCCGCAAGGGAGGATGGAGGTCAGCCTCAGCAGAGCCCTGCATGCTGAGGTAAGGCACCATAGTCCCCGGAGGAGCCCGACCCCGGGACGATCGGCACGCTTACGACTAGGCTCGCCCCTAGCCATGCATCCATTGGCACGGCAGACCATGGATTGGCGGAGAGGAATGAATGGAAAGGATAGAGAAGAAAGGAAGGGGCAGGAAAGGAAATGCGGATTGGGGGGGTTACCAGACTCGGAATAAACATTTAAAAACCCATATAAATATTTATTCCGGTGCGGGAATCGAACCCGCGACCATTGACTCCGCGGGCGGAGGGCCCCGCCACTGAGCCAATTGGTCGTCTACTAATATTGACTTTGTTTGATATAAATGAAATATTTATGCAAAAAAATTCAATTAGGGAAGATGTAGTTTTCTTTTATTGCCTATTCTATATTTTACTTATTTTTTATCAGTTCATCGTGTTTATTAACTGTTCGTAAGTAACACTAATTTATTTTTTAATGTCTTTAAGGATTTGTTTATAAGGGTTTTATAAGAATACTGATGAAGAACAAAACGCTAATTTTTTCAGACCAATTAAAACATTTTAATCATTTGCAAACAGTCTCTTTAGGGTGTCCGCTGGAAGAATTAAGTGATAAGTTAAATAATCAGTAAGCCCATGCTTAGTAATTATTTTCTGCCAATATTGAGAGAACATCCTTCCTGCACTTCACGCACATGGTTTCAACAAGATGGCGCCACGTCTCACACTACCAGGGAGACCATGAAGCTTCTTCGTGATTTCATATCTAACAATTTAATAACCCGTTTCTGTGATATTCCCTGGCCACCTAGGTCGCCGTATCTCCCATGGAATTTTTTTCTATGGGGGAGTCCTCAAAAGTAAAATCTATGAAACAAACCCGATGACCATTCATCAACACTAAAAGAATGTAGCAATGAATATTTACAATAGGCGAAATAATTTAAAAACATCAACACTTCCCACATAATAAAAGTTATTGTATTTTATTTATATCCTTTGTAGTTTTTTATTATTTATGTCTAAAAACTTAATTGTGCTACCGAACACTCTATGTGATCATTATTTACCACCGCTATATTAATCCATATGGAGATAACTTTTTATTCATAAATTAGTAATATTTCGCGAATCTATTAAATCAAAACAGATATTTGACGTTTTAACTTATGATCTCTAAAATACGACCCTTGTGAGTTGTATTTTACATAGATTATTATTTTAATATTATTGAAAATTTAGATATTCAGCGACAATATGTTTTGTGATCTGTGATAGGTATTGATGTCTTAATTTTTTTATTAATAAGTGGGTCCGAGATTTTCCTCAAATGATGATGACAGCCTACTCCTAATATTCGGTGTTGCCACTCGAAATAGAAAGCGACGTAAATGGCATACGTGACCGAATAGTAGAGATTTTCCCTTATCGGTTGATTTAGGAAGATTGTGTACGGCTCAGTACGTAATCTTCAATAAACATATGCTAAAGATATTGCTTTTGGCACATTCATACATATATACACAGAATAAACTGAAGACTGCTTTTATTCTTTTAAATAAATCCTCTGGGAAAACGTACATATATTTGTTAGATTTAGAAACTTTTTACAATAAAATTTAAAAAACATATCTTTTCAGTTAGTATCCTATGTCTAAAATTATAGTTCCCTTAATTTTTTTTAATATTTTTTGCATGAACTTAAAAATGGTAGATATTATGTCGATTATTAAGTAATGTCGAACATTTAGGAAAATAATTTACCATGTTTACCCAAAGAATTTGGGCATATCAAAATAAATAGATACTGCAAAATTTAAACAAAAAGAAATAAGGGTTTAAAATAAAATGAGGGTGTGAGTGGAAATTCTAAAAAATAAAACTTTAAGCGCAGACCTGACAGAAGAGGATCATGGCTAAACTTTGGCTTCTATAACACAAATGAGATGAATAAAAAACTACAGTCACACGATATCGGGCGCCAGCGTTACCGATTCAAATTCGCCAACCCACGTTAGGTTGTGTTGCCGTGGTGTATCTGCTAAATATGTGTAAATTTTCTGTACTTGGTAAAGGCCATTATTCAAAAGTGGCTTATGTTGCTCATGAATTCAAAAGTTGATGATGTTGATCATTTTTATACAGCAAACTCTACGTAATATATATTTTAAAAGATACTCAATATTTTATTTATTAATCGTAGTTATTATAATAATCAAAAATTAAGAGGCCTATGCCCAGCAGTAGGGAATGGGCTGTAGAAGAAGAAAAATAAAGCCAACATTTTCCACTTCAGATTTCTACCAATGATCTAATTTAATGGAATAATATAAGGCCGATAGATTACTTAGGCAATTGAAAAATTAACAAAATTTATAATCTATAAATAAAAAATAAAATTAACTTGTGAATTGTATTTGAACTCGAAAATATAATAAAATACTTTTCAAAAATTCAACCGACTTAAATCGAAATGAATACATTCAGAAACAAACTCGGCGCGTCGTCGAGATTGGCTGTATGGCGAGTTTCCTTTGCCTGCGGCTACGACCATAGAGTGAGGCGGGACGCGGCTAATTATTTCCCGCCCTTTCCGTTTCCGAGCTCGCGCTCGATCGGTCTGAACGAGATGCCATTTGTATAAATTCCAAAAGCGAATCACTCACCCTGATTTAATAAAATGGTTATTTATCCTATGACATGTTTATAATTTTGCGGAAGCTATAATATTAAGTAAAGATTCTTTATTTCTTCCGATTTACATACCTATTTGTAGTTTTTATTATTATATATATATATATACAGTTATCACATTTATTTATACCACTAATGCAATTCTAACATATGTGTTGCACGTTAAGAGTTTTTTATTCGATATCCTTTTATGTATTGAGATTGGAATAATGATAGTTCGCTGTTTCATTGGGTGCTTTCTAGATGGATGGTATGGCAGCCGCAAAATCAAGCAGCAACGTCAATTTATATGCCTTATACCAATACAGGCATGTAACAATACAGAAGTAATGTTACATGCCTTATATCGATACAAAAATAGAAATCAATAACACAATGGGTGGATGACTATTGACCTTCGGTTTTTACCATTCACAGAACAAGGTGCAGTTGTAACATCGGTTTTCAACAAAAATATTGTATTTACCCAATCAAATAAAAAAATATCACATAGCGAAACTGTTGTATTACCATTTAGCAACATCATATTGAGCATATAGATAGAGCGCAGAATAATTGAAGTGGTAGAATTGAAGTAGTATGTTGTAAATAAATGTTGTACTTCGAACTTGAACTACTCATCAACCTCCTTTTAGATTTGTTATAAGAAAGAGTAAAAATTCTATCCTCATCGTTTGGAGAAGTATCGTTGGAGAACAGCGTGTTTCCAAACATAATTTTCCCGTCCTAGTCAGTTATAAAAATCTTCATTCTAAAAATAAACAAATCGAAACTTTCAATTGAAATCCATACATGATATAAAAGATACTAATAAATAAAAAAAAAAAATTTGTAACGATATTTACTACGCTTTAAATAATGATTGTTGAACCTGTTCATAGCAAAAGCAAGGTGAAAGTTACAGCAGCGACCCATTTCGTATTTGGCTGTTTGCAATTGCAAACTTCTGGCGACACTGCAATCGGAGTTTGAAACAAAGATGAACATCCATAACTGCAAGACGTGTGATTAAAATCAGAAGAGGAACTCATCTCGAGACATTTTAAAAGAAGATGTATTATATTTCGTAATCTGTATTATGTACTTATGTATATTTCGAGTACATACGACCAAGTATATTTTAAGGTATTTAAGTTTGTAAAACCTCATTTACGACATACATATGTACTTACGATCACGTCTGTTTCCCCTAGTGGTGGGCAGGGAGCACATCTCTCCATCAGCTATGACTTTTACACAATTCAATAAATTGATAAATAATTACGAATCTTTTTTATCATATGCACACAGTAAAGGTACTTTAATTATCCTAAGAAATTAAAGATGCTGATATTTGATAGATATGTAAATTTCAAAAGTGTTACGGATAGTTAAGAAAATAATACTAATTAATAAACACGAATAGTGTATTCATTAAGGCGTTAACTGTTTTATAGTAAGTAAAATGTAGTTTACAAATTGAAAAAACTTTTCCCTCTACTTAATGAAGGCGTATTGCGTCAAGGAGCCTCTTTACCAAGCCAGCTCTTTACATTTACGAGCGTGCAAACAGACAGACATATAACTTGTGTATAGGTAATTAGCAAGTCTCTCTCTTAAGGCAAGTTTATTTATTTCGGCGACTCGACTTCATTTAAAAGGACCTACTTGAAGTCGGCCGGTTAAGTTTTGATACTTTACATACGATTAAATTTAGTGCAGTGAGAGAGTTCCATGATACTTTTTTTTTATAGAATACTAGTAATTAAGTAAGTAGCCTGATGATCGACTTGCCGCTGATCTTGATACCCAAAGTAATAAATGAACTTCCTTTGATGTATACTCTCCCCAATATAAGACTCGAATGTAATATGATTAAAATTAATGCTACATGTAAGATAAGTAATCATTTTAAATAAGGGGTAAAGAGAAAAAGGAGCACCCAAACATCATGTATATTTTTAAAATTGTTAAATTTATTTTTGGCTTGCATTGCACGTAACCTGCGTATATTTCTAAAAAAATCGTTTCTTTTTGTATCATTACGTTCACCTTATAAAGAATCCTAATGGTAGCAAAGTAAATGCAAGACGACGAAGGAAGAAGAAGAAAGGAAGACCTTTTGCACATAATGATTCGTAATAGGTCTCAAATTAGAAATAAAAAAATCACATACCTTATAAAAGATTCTAGAATTAATAAACTATTGTATCAATGATTCTTGTAAAACTATTAAAATAGTGAATTTGCAAAGGTTCGTTTAATCGTATTAATTAGTAATAGTAATAATTGACATGTATCAATTTCGAAAGATTCCTTATAAGAAACGTGTCAATTATGAAAAAATAAAATAAAGTAAAAGAAATAAAATTAAACTTTAACACTGAAACATTTACTTATTTGAAAGATTTACAACAATAAAAATTTATGACTTCATGAAAGCTACGAATATGTATTTACTTAAAATGTTATAGGAAAATTTTACTAGCCATCATAAAGTATCAAGATTATATAGTCATGATGTAAGAGTTTATTCATGCTCTTTAGAAGAATATCTCAAAGGTGTAGGAAAGTTACAATATGCGGTACAGATGCGCTCAAAACTTTATTTAACTAAGATATTTTTATTATTTCTTTTTATCTTCTTTTAATGACACAAACACAGCCAACTCTTAGATTCTCGTTTTAGCTTGGATCTTGAACTCATTTTGTATTAAGAAATATCTGTTGCAATAAGAGTTATTCTTGAGTTTCTCATAGACACACAGAAAGATTACATAGCCCGAATTTGTGCGACAATTAAGAAAGTTATATTACATTTAGAATTAGTTATATTAGTTTTCGAATTTAATGAGAGTGTAAACAAGATTTCTGCCAATCTAGAGAAATAGTATAAGTCATCGCTTGCAAAGTTCGCTTGCAACTCGTACAAATCTATGTATAATTGGTACAGCGATTTACAACATTAGGCAATGTTTTGGTGCTAATAAGTATATGAACTAAAAAAGCAGTTGTTAACATACAAAAAATGAAATTTTATTTATTATACGTGTCTATAATCTATGAAATATCTGTTTACTGACATGTAGAAAAAAAAGTTGTTCATTATTTATAATAAAAATAATAATATTTTATTTCATTTAAGTGCACTAGTGTACCGCAGTATATTCACTAAGATGCCTGTCTCCCGCAAATTTGGCCGGGCGTTGCTTAACATTTAAATGCTGAATCATACTCAGTTTCGCTCCCCTAACACCCTTGATTCGGGTTAGATTAGTACGGATAAGCTAGTTATTACTCCTTCGGGTTTATTTTAATAACTTAAGCGATTTAAGATTTTTATATTGAAACGAAAATTTGTGTTAGAAATTTAATGCTTGAAGGTATTATCAATCTTACCGAAATCGAAACTTTGCCAATATTTTAAAATTTGATATTATTCTTGTTTGATATAAAGTTTGATATTAATCTGTGAATGAGCAATTACTTGAAACTTAAGAAACTGCTAGTGAAGGGAGGCACCAATTTATATACAAAATAAATAAGTCCTAAGATGAAATAAATACCCTATAAAAATATACGTATTATAAATACATATTACGTAATTTTTTATTGATTGCTCCTTAAACAATGTATAAACAATATATAAATAGACATGTCCATAGCAGTACGTCTCGTCTTAGTCCCGGAGTTGCAAGTCGCAAGAAAGTAAACAGGAGTAAATTTTAAGTAATTATAAGGGTACGCGCTAATCAGCCGGCTCCTAATCACGACAAATAAGTCCCGACTCGGCATGCGACCCAACGAGATTATTATCGGACACTAGCCATGTTCTCGATTTGAGTTTGAATTTTATTAGAGTGATGAATTTTTAGATAGATCATCAATAATACTTCTTTAAAAACACTATTAATAAATTTATATGTATATGTAAACATATAAATTGTGTAAAAAACACGATTAATAGATCACATACCGTTATGTGGATTGTCTGAGCGTCTGTTCTAGGTTCTAGTCTATTGAATAAATTAAGTAAACTAGATACTTAAATTATCACTACATAGATTTATTTTTTGGTTCAGGTTTTAAAAAGCTGTAAAAGAAAGTAATATTATTGATTCTAGCTGACTGATTCGGCTACGGTAAATGTTGAGAAATCCCAAAATTTTGCGCAAGATAAAATGCATTCTCTTGTCTTGATGTGCCTTTATGTTATGGAGAGATGTTTTTCGTTTGTGACAAATTTTATATATACATTGGCAGACCTTAGCTAATTGTAGTAGTCTCGTACCAAACTCACGGAAAGAAATGGTAAAATAACTGTTTTTTGATTGCTTAGTATATACTATGTTATTTCTAATATTATACTAATGTAACAAATTTTACCTTTATCAATAAGTTATAAAGATTCTTGAAAGTGAAATCCTAATCTATTTCCTATAATATATAAAGCCGCTTCTATTTGTTTATCTGAACATATAATACATTCTTATTACTTTGGACATATTAATGGAATCTATTGTAGGCTATAGAAGATTTGATACCTATGTTACTAATAAAACATATTAAGTTTTGATTTCTATCGAAAATCCTTTTAATATAAATCTTTTAGATTATGTTTCAGCTTACAAACAACTTATTGAAGACATTCATATTAATTTGCAAAGATACATAATGTAATAAATGATACTTTATGATGTTTTTTTTTTGAAGAAGATTTCGGAAATATAAAACGATGGGACATTTCGTACAACACGATATCTTCTGATATTTTTATAGATACGCAATATACGAAACTACGATACTACTACGAACGTGATATACGAAAATATTAGTATTAGTTTGCACTAATACTAATATTTTCTAGTTAAAAATTACTCTGCTAGCATACATTGACTCCCAAAAGAATTTCAAGATTTACTTCAACATCTGATGATGTTTTTTTAATGGTGCGATGTTGCTACTGACATGTATTACGAATATTGGAGGGAGCTGAAAATTACAATTATTATATAATTGAAAAAAGTATTTTTGACTATAACTAGATTCAGAATTGGAATATTTTATGGTAAGTAATAAATTTAGATGTCCACATATTGGACTAACCGTGAGCGAATTTATGTATATAAACTCGTTTCGAATCTGCTCTTGAAGGAGATAAATTACATTTTCATCAATATCTTTACCGTTTGCAAGGTAGCGGAACAATCCGTTACACGGTATTTCCATCTAGGTGATTTCACTAGTTGACAAAGATAGTACGTAATATATATTTAAGACTTAAATTATATATTTACTTTAATTATATATTATTTCTGTAAATATGTTTTTTAAAAATGTTGCCTATTTATTAAATAAAAATTAGCCGATATTTTTAAGGGAAATTTTAATTAATTATTATTTTTGTTTTAAGTGTACTTACGTTGTAAGGTCATGCTATTATTAACATTTTTCCTAATACAACAAAATCAATTCATTTACTTAATTCAGTATTTGTAGATACAATTCAAAGATGTTCATTGATGTCGTTGTATTTTGTTTACCGTCTTTTAATTATTTTCATTTAATTAGCTATTCTCAGAAACTTGAAACTTTCCGATATTTACCAGCTCTATAAAAGGGACAATTATTTTTCTAGCAGAACAACAGAGACATGATGTAACAAACAGATGATGGAAAAATTTGCAGTTTTGTTCCTCATAACTCTAAATTATAACGTTACTATCAGATCAACCTTGTCTAACCAGTATAATGAGATATTAGACTTAAAACATGAATCTCTCAAAAACCTAAAAAGTCACATTGAAGCGATAGTCGAATATTTGAAGTAATGAAGATTGGTAATTTCAAGGTTTTTTTGAGATGTTTATGTATAATTTCGTTCATATTTCAAAATAAATAATTTTTAAATTCAAATTTTTGTACTTCATGGGATTAAAAAATTCTGCTACAATTTCTAATGGACTCAAAAAACAATTGTCTCCATAATTATTTCCACTTTTAATTTATAATGTTTATAATATTTATAATTAATTTGTTTAGTAAACAAGCAGTTATTAAAATATAAGGCGATTAAATGTATACATTCCTCTACAACACAACGCAGATTCAATGCCGTCGCATGCTTTTATGGTCCATTTATATCGCCCTTGTAACGGAACGCAACATCGAACAGAAGTCTTTGGGCCGTTTGAAAATCGAAACCGGTAGCGTCAATCAGACAAATTGGAGCTTGCCAAAGAACCAAACGCGTTTGCAGTCCTCGAGTATAGTGACCATGATGACACAGGACAAGTTCTTTTACAAAACAATTTATACACAATCTTTATTTATAAAGACGATGATAGCTCATAACTAGTACTACTGTCGTTATGTCGTTCAACTCAATGTTTCTCAGTCTCTCAGACTCAGTCAATATTTTTAACGTCGCACAGGTCTTTTCGGTAATTTTTTTAGACCGATTATGATGATAGTTAAATTAACTAAATTGTAATGACAAGTAATGATAGTGTTATGTTATATTATAAAATATATTTTCTAGGATTTCAATAATGACACATATACTAATCAGTAAACATATAATATTAGCGCGTTCCTGTGGAACTTGTCTCTCGTTGGAAGCACCGCCAAATTTATATACACCTACACCGATTAGAATTAACAATATGTAAATGTAATACCATGAAAAAAGTTTATATAGATAAAAATTAAGTTGTTATTTCATACATAATCTTTTATTATTAAATCTTACCGGAATGTAGTTTTAAGTAACAACTTTGGTACGTTATACTTTCATTACATTATTATTTAATGAAAGTATATATTCATTACATTACATTAAAAAATCCTTACAACACATCCGTAATACACTGAACTACGTATGTCGACTAAATTAGATCAGATTGCGATAGACTTTTGTTTTTGAAATATAATTTGCAATGAGTAATTGCTGCTGCTATACGTATTCAAATCGCAAAACAGGTTTAGATTTTCATTCTAATATTTTAAAAGTCGAAAAATAAGGATATCTTTAGCATTACACTAGCATATCAAGTATGAGAACATTTTACATTTTGAGCAGATTCCAGGGTGATAAATCCGGGAAAAAGCTTTCGGGTTGTTATCCTTTCCATGATTCCAATTTCAAATTCGCTCTGACGTTGTAATTTCGGAATGAATGAATGGACGCAATGGCTCGATGCGCCTTCTGTTTTTGATGTTTAAATTTCTATTTAACGTTTGATCTGTTAAAGGAATGATCTTTTTTCATAAATTCAATATTAATATGTAGGATAGCAAAAGTCTTTTATACAGATATAAAAAAGTTGCTTTTGCTACCCTCCCATTAATTTATGGCTCGATATAAAATATTAAGTACATCATCATCATCAACAACAGATTATAAAAAACTACTTCAATGTTGTTTTGCTGGTAAACTGTTTAGATTTTACAATTTCGCCATACTAAAGACAGAATATCTGTATTGAATTGGCTACCAACCTTCACAAGTCTTCAGTTCAAAAGAAGAAACCCAACTAAGCTTAAGATGTTTGTATTTGGAAATTTGGTTCACGTTAATCATAGATTTGAATTGCTGTTTTCCAAGCAGTATTGTAAGCCATGTCGTAAATTAGAATTAAAAAAAATAACATTGTGTAACTAAATTGTTTTTATGTTTTACTCAATATTCGAATTGTCAACTTTATTGATGTAGATATTCTTTTTCCTTTTCTTTTCTTTGATGGCAATTAGTTATGATTATTATGGCAGTGTCAAATCAAATGCGATAACTTCAAATTTCCAGAAATATAACTAGTCAACTTATCACGTTACGTCTTGATAAAATGGTGGCTATTCTACCATCTAAACTAAAGTAAAACCTTCTATGGACTTTTTCAGTCAAATTAAAAAGTCACAAAACACGCATTTATACATATCATATCACTCAATACATATCACTTCAATTATACGCCTAAGTTGAACTATATTGTATAATACACCACCACCATTAAACAATATAACTGATAATAATATAAGATTATGAAAATGAAATAAAAACACAATGTTACTAATGTAAGTTGGCGGGAAAAGTCGTAGATATTTTAAACGTACTTTTTAATTGACTTAATATCATAACGATGTCGAGATTTGTAGTGTTTCACTCTATAAAAAGGTTTTATTCAAAATCAATTCCCAATAATTTTTGGTGTGCCCTAGTACATTCAAAAGGCATATTTACTTTAAAACGTTTTAAAAGGATATGCAAGAAAGCAAGCAATTATATTCGAGTAGCAATGTCTAGCCCTCTACACATAATATTTTCTAAGACCTAGACGTAAAAAAAAAAGAGAGAGACTCAAGTCTTCGGTTGCTGGACGGAACTAAAGGCATTGTGTGTCGTGGCTTAATATTCAACGAATACGAACTTTCTAAGAAAAAGACTAACTCTAGTCGCTTGCTCAATTACATAACTAGAGCCTCAATATATATTAACTTCTAAAAAGAGTACTTTCATTTTTATCCTTACATTTTTTGTTATTATATTGGCCGACAAATATTCATGTACAACTTCGTGGTTTTAATAGCGGCAATAAGCTATTGGGTAAATGAAATAGTAAGCAAACCGACGTGCTGGATTCGAATTTATAAACTCTTGACTATGATTTTTTATATGGTATAGGAAGGCAAACGAGCAGGTGTTTCACCTGATGGAAAGCAATCAACGCCGCCCATTGAAATTCGCAGCGCCACAGGCAGTGCGAAAGCTTTGCCGACCTATAATAAAAGTGTCATGAAGTGAGTGGGAATGGGAGGTGAAGGGGTAGCGGGAGGGGGGAGGGTGTTGAGCCTCCAGGACTCGACCGCTCACCGTACGAAGGGCAGTAGCTAAGCTACCACTCAGACGCCATTTTTCTTCGGAAGTGGGGTACGTCCCCAGGCGAGCCGGCCCATATATGCTACAGAAAAATATTATGCCATTCTTGACAAATTTTTCCTCTGTAGCGTGGCTCTACCACTATAAAACCATATTTTCCTTACACAAGCTTTATTAGCTTAGTGGGAGTGTTTAACGTTTGCTGTGACATACCCGCACTGGTGATTTTAAGGCTTAAGATCATTTCAATCTTAACTCTTTCTATACTAAAATTAACTCGTACATGTTTGTTTATCACACAAATAAATAAATCACAGCCAAAGAAAGTTTATCAATAAGAACGGGAGCAGAATGTTTAATTGTAGTTATTACCTTCGGTAATTTACTACAAAGCATTGGTTTGATCTAAGACTGGCTTATCGGTCAAATTTTTGCTTTGTATCCAGTTTCTGCCGCCCTGCGTTGATCGTTGCTCCCTTCAACTGGACGATACCCTAATCTGCTTGTCAGGAATCGGATTTTTCTCTAACACTACTCTTACGGTTAGACATATCCATCCATCCATCTGCTCGGCATACTTCCCTTGCTTCATCCACACTCATTATTCTTCTCATGCAAGCCCGCCGGTTGAGGGTACTCTTGACCTGGCCTTTCTTGAAAACTTCAGCAAATTGGTCAAGGTATGTTTTCCGTGGTCTTCCCCTACCGACCTATTTTATTTATTTATTGTTTTTGTACAAATAGTGGTCCCCAGTGAACTTAATGCTGGAAGGCATTCTCTCCCAATTTTTATTAATAGTTCTTATTTTGGAATTATAATAATATTAATTGTATACTTATTTTTAATTATACACTCATAAGTCTTAAAATATTTATATGTATTTATATATCAATATTGTAATAATAGGTTTTAATTTTGGATACAACAAAAACTATGGTAATATAAAATATTTCCTGGAAAATCATATGCTAAAAATATTATTACGAGTATGTAAAGTTCGGCCTTTTATGAACAGTAGTGCGTTGTAATCAAGTCAAGAAATAATGTACTTTCACGTTGCTTTTATTATTATAGGTATAAAGCTTTTAAGAGGAAGGAGTATCTCTCAAAACTACTTTCACTCTTTCACAAATCACCACTCTGTGGAACCAGCTACCTTCGGCGGTCTTTTACTTAAAAGGCCGGCAACGCTTCCTGCGGTGTCGCGGCTGTCTATGGGCGACATTGATTGCTTTCCATCAGGCAATACGCTTGCTCGTTTGCCCTCCTATCCAAAAAAAAAAATCATATAACTGGCAGAGAATTTTTTAATTATAATTATTTGGGGTATTTTTAGTTTCATAAAAATACCCGAAATAGTAATTTAAATGTATTTGTAACTCTTATTAGAATCTAAAATGACTTTTAATCTTTCATGCCTCATCTCAATAAGAAACAATTCCGAAAAGCAATCAATAAGTCACATATGGGCTTTACTTAAAACCTTTGCAATGGAGGCCCTCGTCATTACAATCCGGCAACACTAAATTACCGAATAACATGTAGACGACAAAACGCTTTTCAATCTGCACTAACAATATTCCCCCAAAAGGGACTCCCTTTTGTACCAGGGTCCCCCAAATGCCAATCTGGGAAGATTGCTTTTTTTCTTTTGTTAGTTTGAATACGTGTATGTAGCTCTGAATCGCGCAATACAACTCCGAGCCCTTTGTCGGTGATTAAATATCGGGCACGATTTATATTTCCTTCAATATGTGCGAAATAAACTTTGTTAATTGGTAATAAAGTTCAAAATATGGCAGCACTGTCATTTTGGAGAGTATCTCTCATATTGTCTTGCTCATAAAATTCGAAATGGTTATTTAATGGTTTCTTGAATCTCCTCCGATTTGCTCGATGATTAATTTTGTCGTGCGTCTGATTGAACACTTGATTTACTAACGGCTACAGCAGACAATACTTACGTGATGTTCCTTTGGTATTCGTTCTTGGGCCGTTTTCGCTAAAATGAACAGGATATGGGTAAATTGTTGTATGAGGTAGGTACTTGTAGGGTAGGGTACCGCGTTTTGTACGGTGAGTAAAGGGATCTGGACCTAACTTCCTTTACTATCCCTTCTTTTCCTTTTACGTTCTTATTAACTTCTCTATGTCATTCTTCCCCCTTCATTTACTCATATTTTAACTTTAAGTATGCAACGCATCTGCAGTAAATTATAAAAGCATTACATGCAAGAAAAAAGCCAAATATACATTATGTATAATCTAATGCCATTTTTCTACAACAAATACATACATTCTCTCAGTCAGCGGGGACCGTATTGTAATAGATAGACGCAGTGACAACTTTTAATATGAAAAATACTATTATCATAACCAGCAAACATTATTTTCAGTTTAAAAACTGATTATCATATTTGTTGAACCGTAATGCAAAAGAAATAGGGGTGAAAGATATGCTGATTTGATAAAACAAATGCCAATACACATTTGTTTTCCGATGTCGTCCTGAAATATATGTTTTCGGTTTTCATAATCATTGTTTCATCTTATACTATAGTAAATAAGGTGGTTTATCGTTTAAAAGGATGTATTTCGAGTGCAATTATAATTTTGCATACATTCGTATCTTTCACCTAAGTTGACATCATACAGATATTGTTTAACATTGGAAGCGCGGAGTTTTTTCCAATAAATATTAATGAGTTTCACACCTATTGGTTTTTCGCCTTTTAGTTTGATTAACAAAGTTTCACGTCTCGATGCAAAAGTTTAATGGCGTTTGGGGGAATGATTCCAATGATTTAAGGTTAGTTTTCATGGCGTGGTTCTTTCGGGATTGTTTTTTTTTTACTGTAGAGTTTTTAAAATATAAAAAATTGTCAGACTCTTAAATATTTTTCTCATTTTTTAATAAAACAAGATTATCAATGTTGGAATTTTACCATAATTCTTGTTAACTATTCGAACAAAGCTAATAACGCTAAGATTGTGCTAAGAAGAAATAGTTCAAAACAATAGTCCAATAGTACAATCAAACCTTACCATTTGAGCTACTATCGCGATGAAATATCAATTTCATATTTGATTACGGAAGTAAACGATTGAGAAATATAAGTTTCAACTAGATGTATGACTTGTTTAATAGTACAGTGGTATGGTTTTAATTATATAATGCTGACATATTTTATGCTATAGATTTTGATAACTATTAAATCGATTTAAGCCATTTCATTAATACGTGCTGTGGGCTTTCAGAGCCTGGTTTTTAAGTGTCACATGAAATGCACTAGATCTCACTTTTACAAAAGAAGGCTATTTATTGAACAAAAGCTCCCAGAATACACTAAAGTGATAAACTGAGTTGATGTAAACAAAAGAAGAGCAATGTATTTCTATTGATGCGGCAAGCCAATGTAATACACGTAAAATTAAATATACAGCTTTTTTATTCATTTAGTAAAATTATCTTTTACTTAGATATAAGCAAATGATATGCTTATTTAAATATACGTACATATATACCTAAGTAAAATGATTCATATATGTACATAAACATATGAATCCCAAATAAATATATATTTTCTTAATTATATAATTTATAAATGATTAGGTGGTTTGTACAGAAATAAGTACCTTAAGAGTTAGCGTGGCTAAAATCGAAATAAAAGAAAGCTGGAGCTGTTTCTATGTCACAAACCTGCTGTGTTCGATTTTTCACAGAGCTCCAATGTCCCCAATGCACGTGCAACAAATCAAAAATGGCGCGATTTTTTCACTCTGCTGCAACAAAGGCACAGCCGTCAAATGCCATTGCTTAAATGAGAACGCAGTCATTCGTGAGTGTGGTGAAATGGAAAAATCATCGAGCTAAAATGTCATCTGTTTTCCCGCGGAAATGTACCCGTGGCTGTTTTAATGTATAGCTACGCAAAATAGTTTTTATAAACGTTTATTTCTCTTCAATTTTTTGTCATTAAAATTATTTTGACAAGATAATATTGTTTTGACAAGAAATTTGAGTAATTTTTTAATTACTCAAATTTCTTGTCAAAACAATTCTTGACTAGTGCGAGATTAAATGTGTAATAAACTGCAATATACTGGTCAGTGGGCGCACTTACCATCATAATATCTTCGGTTCTACGTTACCTACCATTAGCATAACCATATTTCCCTTGCAATACAAAGTATGTAATTCAAGCAAAATTTATTCAGTAGTTAATAAAAATTATAGTAACATAAAAGAATACCTAGTGAAAAAAATTATATTTTTGAATACGGATATATATATGTACTTCAATTTGAGCGTTATTTACGAATGTAAATAACGCTCAATTCGAAGCAAAAATGACAAACAAATAATAAAAAATACTTATTTCTTAAAAACATAACTAGTTATTGTTAGAAAAATATATTTATCTCATTTTACATTGTTTACAGTGTCTTCAATAATCGTTAAGTATTTTTATATATGCAGCAAGCCCTTCATAATCATACCCAGGGCATTTTTGGTGGCGCACATGGGGGCACGCAGAGGATATTTCGAAAATATAGAAAAATGACCATAAACGGTTTATTTTTAAAGATATTATGTTTTTAAACTATAAAAAAATATTTTTTCCTCAGTACACAGTAGCAAGGGGTGAGAAGAGGGTACAAAAAATTATGGACTTACGAAAATTAGCGTGCCCCCAAAAAAGAAGTGACTAAAAAAGGCCTGATCATAACTGTGTATGTAAACAAAAATATATTGCTAACTAAAATCCTAATGAAAGATGGTTCTTAACACAAATTATAATAAATTTTTCGAAATAGCAAAGTGAAATGGCAATCGGATGATCTATTTTGAAAAAATCAACAACCATTAGAGAAAATAAGTACCGGAGTGGAACTTAACACACGTACTGAGAAACACCTTCGGCATACCTTCGGCGACATAGAGTGACCAACTGTGCAAGGCAGCTAACAAACTAACTGCTTGCGTTTAAGCAAAGTTCAGACTATGTGTCGCGTCTTGAGGAGGCCTATGTCCAGCAGAGGATACGGAAGGCTATTAGATCTATATAGAAGGATATTAGAAGATATTGTGATCTCCATAAGACTCTACACATTTATGGGTGTTACATCTTAGTATGTTTCATAATACGGAGATATAATCTCTGCTGAAGAAGATAGTTCTACGGTAAAGATATAATCAGTGCTGAAATAGCAAAACAGTTACGATATGTTTGTTGTGTTGCAAACGTGTGTTTGCAAGAGAACGCAATGGTTTATGAAAGTCAATGGAACTAACGCCGATGAACAAACTATGTCATCACTGCAATTTCTTTCTGAGTTTATTAAATATATGAGGCCGAAAATGGTTATTTTGTATTTATTTTTACTTTTTAAATGAAAATACATATGATGTATGGCTATGTATGGCTGGGGCTACCGCATTTAGTCCATGACAGATTATCAAAAATGTTTATTTCAATGACTTTGTCATCTTATTTTTTTTATTTAAGCCGTGTGTTGATTAAAACATAAGTAATATTATAAAATACATAAATTTATACATAACACTACAAGTTACCTTCTGTGTAATACAGATGGTAAATGGTAATAGGTATTTATTTGGACTTAAAGGTATTTTTTTTTCTACTTGCCTTTGGATTACACTTTACCGTTCTGGGTACATCACACTCACTCCTTTTGAGAAACTAATTCGTTATAAATCACTGATATGTTGTTTAACACCTACGTCCCTATCTCGTCATTATAAATGAATTTAACATGATTTAAGCCGGTCAGATATTAAAAACCAACTCATCGTCAGTGTTCTTCAATATTTTTTAGCATTAGTAAGGCTTTTCTATACCAGAGTAAAGATATACAAGTGTTATTGTATATAACCACAAGGTTATGAAGCGGAGACCATTTGCATTGAAAAACCATTAAATGATTTTATGCCAATTCTTTTCTATGACACAAAAGGCGAGAACAGATGTTATATTTTGTGGCACACGTTGAGCATCAAGAATATTTGGATGTGACACCATAGTGTTGGTTAGGTAGGGCGGAAGATTTTAGAAGACAACAGGGGTGTCCACTATTTCGTATTTAAAAATCACACAATATTGTGGTAAATATAGATTTTTAGTTTGATGAATACTGTTGGTGTTTTCAAATAATTTTATGTTAAGCCCATCGCTTTTAAAATGCATCAAAGTATTAATTACTTTACTTTTTAGAAAATACTAAATACAACAGCGTAGCTTCGCTTCAGAACCAATTAGATCATCTAGTTAGATATTTAAATGACCTAGTGAAATTAAAGGCGAAATTTCCGCTTTGAGATTTCACTGTCTTTGATTTTATTCCCGCAGTGGGATTAATGTAAGGCCTATAGTTATTTATTCCGAATTTCAGCGTGTTAGGTTAATGTCTATTTTCCCAGAAATGAAGAGGTCTTTGCCCAGCATAGAATAGGAATGGGCGCCGAAATGAACGGTTTTTTATTGTCTTAAGCTCTCTACATATCATGTCTTAAGCTCTCTACAATCAGTGGCTAAGGTTACGTTGGTTTTTTATCTTTACAGTAGCTTAATTTCCAGACAGAGAATAAATATAAATAAAATTTGGTCATAATTTCTCATTGTGTGCCAGCCCTAAAATGGCGCGGACGCGGGGCGAGCGCTGCGATTGGAGCGCGCCGCGTCACGTGCCGCTGGGAAATCAGCGCGGTCGCGCCTTGTCGCGCGTATTTATTCGCCAACCTATCAGTTGCGTACAGAGCACTGAAAGGAAAACGACTTCAGAGAGAACAGCAAATGCAAACAGAGAAATGTTTCAAAATGTATTTATGTATATATTATTGTAAATAATCTCAGTTCTGTTCATTATTCTTCATTTTATTTAAGTGACGATTTATCAAATTTGACAAAATTTAACGCTGCGAAATCTAGTAGATCGTTTCTATTTTTTCTTCAATCCTGCTCGCCGCTGAATAGCATACATACATAATAGCAGCAAATTGTAGTAAAATAAATTAACATTGTATTTATATTTGCATGCACCCACGATGGTTTGATCATTTTATGCCTACATTATTTTGCTGCGCTGCAAAATCATGCAAAGAATTGTAGGGGTCGATTGTAGTCTTCGACCATATTCCTGTAAGTGATTGAAACTAAATACAAGGAGGTCAAGGGTATTTTTAAGCCCGATATCCATCGTGCGGATACCAGTTAAAAGCCGAAAAATGTTTTATTGTGGAATCTTAGCCGTTTTTCTGGTAGCTATGAATATTTGGCGTGACATTTATTTTTCTAATGTTAAAATTTTCTTGTGATATAACCAATTACTCATTTAAGTATCGTATCAAAGTAGGGATTTCTACCTACACACAGCCTATTTAAATAATTAAGAAATTAGGTACACTGTGTTCGTTAGTTACTCTGTATGCCCGTAAGCAAGTCCGCGCTCTGTCGCCACCAGCAACGTAGATTTCGCGCTGAAATTGCTTCATGACAGTGTTGCAAACTGTTTGACGAATTTTGAAACGCCTTAATTCGAAATTTAAATTTGAATTGGCCGTTTTAAACATTGGACATTTGTAAACTTTTATAGAGACAGCTTTGGAACTTTAATAGAGGCAGAGCTGTGGCTGAACGAATAAGCTACCTTGACGGAAAAGGTAACATACAAGTATATACTGCGTTTCGTACGTTGAGTGCAGGAATCCGGAGGCTAGTTTCTTTCGCCTTCCTTTATTTTTTTCTTTTCCCCCTTTTCCCCTTCATATTATATTTGTATCCTTATCCTAAAGTCCACAACACATATGCGCTGCTCTTAGTGCTACAGAAGTTTACGAGCTGCGATGATTAGTTATCATCAGGTGCCCCGGTTGGTCGTTTACTTGTCTCTTCCATAAAAAAAGTAAACTAGAAGTGTGGACTTTTTACCGTGTAACTTCAAAGTTGGAAAACATAAGAAGAAGAGACAGTGTTTGTTTTCGAAGAGGGGTCGCGAGTTCGTTTGACACCGACATGTCCTAACTATTCCACCTGTAATTATTTTTCTTTCGTCAAGTTAAAAATGCAGTGGAAAAGCATCGTAATCGTATAATCTTCTGGGTTTTGAACGCAGAATCCTTGACTCCTAAATCGATTTGACTGTCGTATTCATTATCAAATACAAAATGTGTTGTTCCCAAATTTATCTAACTTGATTGGTTTTTAATTTATAATTGTAAATACTACGTTGGAAGAGAAGTTATATTTGCTATGAAAGTATTTTGATCAAACGTTGCACCAGATAGGCTTACCATAGCTGTAACTGATTGTCAAATACAAGTACCTAATGAAACTACTGAATTTAAAAAGTTATAACCGTGGGTCATCTTAAACTATAATTATTATAATATAACAATGAAAACATTAATCATTACTAAATCAAATCTACCCCACACAAATATGTTCTCTATTACAACACAATTACATCACGGCAAATAAAATGGAGTTAAGCTAAAAATCATTCGCTCCCGACCCTCCAAATCACCAGCGAATGGATCAGTAGTAACATTTTAATTTACACATTGAATTGTAATATTCAAACAATATTACACTGTATTTTTAAACAAATAAAACCCATTTTCATATGTATCAATATACTTCTTAACATCACACAATCATAGAAATGTACGCACTCTATTCCAAATGAAAAAGGTGTCAAAGATCGAATTTACGATTCATTATACTTAATCCTTATAAAAACGGGGGAGATTGGTTCACCGCATTGAAGTAAAATCAACTCTACTAACTTAGTTTCAAGATTCGGATTTTGTTGATGATAAAGAGAATGTTCGATTTTCAAAAAAACATTCCAAGTGCGCATGTAAGTGCCCATTGTGGTGGCAGATGGTTCGTTGGAATTACGAATTCGGGACGTCACAACAAACATGTTCGAAACTAGAACGTCATATTGACATCTACGAGTAGCGCTTTTATTACATTTTTGTTAGTTGCTCCAGTATTATCAGTTTAATGTGTAGGGGTGAGCAATGGAATAATTATCGATATACATATTATTAACCTTTAAGTGTTAATTTGTAACCAAATACTATTTAGAACCTAAAGGATACTAAATTGAACATTAATTTATGATAAATTATGATCCGTTAAATTGTTGTTTCTTGTTCATGCATGGAAACAACACATTGAATACCTGATAAAAATCCGACGGTTATCGAAATGAGGCATCCTCAAGTATAATGGTTTCCAGAGAGAATAAACAATTAAGAGGTGATTCAATTGCATTGGGACGCACACAATGTCAAGAATGATTTGAAGTTTTCTGAGAAGATTATCAGGCGAAACCACTCAAATATCTAAAAAATATTTGAAACAGTGTAAGGTGGTAATCGATCACATAAAAAATATTACTTTTTATATCTCGACCACTAATTTGGTAGCATCACTATCAATAAGGGCTTTTTTAACTTCACATCAAGATGAATTGTATGTGCAGTTAAAACGAGGGTGGTAAAGTAATTAAGTAAATCTATATGAATTAGTCTCCGTTTCGATTAGCTTAAAAAAATTGTTAGGCTACGTTTGAACTATATTGTTATGATCTATAGATTGTTTCCATAAACATTTTTTAAGAGCTCTAGGAAATGAAATGAGCTAATGTGTTTTGCTGATAGAAATCATATGCAATCAATTCTTCAATTAAATTAATGAAATTTACTAAAGTAAACTATTGCTATAAACAACTTTAGTGTATTTAGTTAGAGGTTGATTTAATAATTAATGTATGTTAGTGTGTATGTGTGTGTATCTACTTACCATTGGGCTATCAATGTAAACCATATTTTTCCAAACACATGTATTACAAATTTAGTTGGTTTAGTTCAACAACAGCCTGCGACTTCTTAGAAGAGGCTTAGTTCCAAACCTAGACTAATTAGCCTAACCACCCCGCGCGAATCATGCTGCATCTGGGTGGGAAGCATCCCACACTACGTTTGGCAAAGCGCGATCTCTATTCTAACGATTGTTGACTTCCTTAGTTATCGGTAGTCTGTCAAACGTGATCACCTCATTGGTGGCAATGGTTGTAGGGGCGATGCAAAACCTCCTCGGTGGTTTTTTTGCTCATCTTTTCTGCGTATTTTATTGCGTGATAACTAAAAGTTACTTTTTGATAATTGGTTAGCTTATTGCGTCATTTTTTTGGTAACTGACAATTGAATAATAAGAGAAAAGATTGATTTTAATACTGCCAGCTTTATATAGGCGTTCTAACGTGCCAGCTTCATCTTGAACAATGGTTAACAAAAATTTTAATAAAGTTTACAGCATAGCTAGTGGTTTTTATTAAATATATTTTTTTACATAAGTACCAACCTAAAAATGAGTAATAGTAATTATATACTAATCCGCTTACCCATAATAGTCACAACGGGAAAATTCTTTCTACCCCTAGGTAGAGACACACTCATTACATGAATCTCTCCTAAGAGATTCATGTAATGAGTGGACTGCTCCATGATGTTGTTGTCGATGATCAACTCATTTTCGTTGATAGCTCAGAAAGACAATCGTAAAAATTGATGTTCAATTATACACCCCATCGCACGACCGCTAATAGCGGGAGGAATGAATTGAAAATATGTGTCGGTGCCATTAGGCGGTCAGCCATTACGCGTCCCGCGGGCGATCTGCTGGACCGAGCCTAATGCGGACTATATAGAGTAGGCAATTGCGTTTATGCCATGATGGTTTTAGGCAACAAGTATTTTTAAAATTTTTACTATTTCGTTTAGATATGAGGAAGATGACATCTAAGATTCCGGCGAATAGGCGTTTGGGTACTCAAGCCTCGTCTATTCGTACCTCGTGCCCAGCCTAAGTAAAGCGTCCAATTTAAATAGTTTTGATGACGTTCGACTCATTGTACAGCTCATATAGCTCGGCGTACACTTTACAACTACGAGCTATATGAGCTATAAGATACATATATCAATACTAGTAATTTATAAAGACATTACATATTTAAAAATCTAGGAGCATAATCACAATAAATATTCGCAGGTGATATTTGTGCTTATGCGATATAATTTACATTTATTCAATTCTAGATCGAGATAGGTAGATGTAGAAATTAGTTCTGTAGGTACCATATAAACTTTTTTAAAATAAAAGTTTTGCTTGACATTTAAATTTTAATAATCATAAATGTATAAATTATTAAACTGAAATGAAATTAGCCTACTACGTGTCTTTTACATTCTATTCCTTTCTTATCTCAACCACATCAATTAATCTCCTTCGTGTCTTTTCCATTGTAGGTGACATTAGCGAAATAAACCGTGCTATTTTGGCAGTATTGAAAACCATTAATTAAAATGAATTAATGAATGAAGATTCTACACTGGTTAAGAACTAATCTTTACGTAGAGTTTATAATAACCAGTGGACAAAAATAGGAAGTAAAAAAGAAATTAAATTACAAGTAGAAACTAGCAGTTCTATCGTTTACCAGTGGATAGTCTATGTTGTTCCCGCCCTAGTGTTTTGGGCACGGCTGAGAGGGTCGGATTTCGCGCCATTTGGCCAACTGGTCGTGTAATAGCTCTATTTGGATACACGTACACTGAACTTAATTTATATTTAATTATATTTATCTCTTAATTTTCTTAAATTAATTTAAGATGTTAGGAGCACTTTGCTCATCTAAAATCAATAGTTTAAATTGGTTTCTGACTCTGGTATCATTTTAGTTACAATAGTGTTGGAATACATCGGATATCTTATAGAGACTTCTAGCTTTGTCTTTTCTGCTAAAATATTTTTGTAAAATTTCATCAATATTTCAAAATATAAAAAAAAAATGAATTGTATGATCGTTAATCTTAGTTATTAAAAACTTTTATAAATCTAATACACTTAATTAACATTCGTTCCATAAAAATACATACATATACAATAAATTAATTATCTATAGTCAAAATGTACAAAATATTCGCGAAACAATTTTAAGAGATTGTATTAATATAAGTTTGAATAATTGAAATTCAGTAAAATTCATCACCAAGTGTACGTTTCGCCTTCAAATCTCTAATGCACCTCTCCAACTACCATTGTCTATTTGAATTCAAAATAAGCCAGTACGAAATTTAAATTGAGATGTTTGTTTTCGATTCGCTGGTTAAATTTGATTCAAAGCGGAAACCTTTCAAAATAATGGCTATTCGAAATTAACACAGAGAATACAAAACATCATATTAGAGGAATAGAATAATGTTATTTCAGCAATATTAAAGTAGCTTAAATTGAATATTGTTATTAAAAATTACGAAATATTATGAAATATCTTACATATATGAAACATGTAAGACCTGTTTAATCAGTCGGTTCTTCTGAGAATGTACCATATCACTTCTTTTGGTGAAAGTAGACAGTTGGGGGCTCAAAACTCTTCCTTCATCTCTCTCACTATCTTTCCTTACTAACCTCTCTTAATATTCCTTTAATATTCTGCAGCATTTGCATGTGTTTATACAGTATCCCTGAAGTAGATCATAGGTGATAATGTTTATATTCTTTCTAAAAACACACATACACTTGTCGTAAGATGACAAATACAAAGTTTGTAAAAGCGAATTTATAGTTAAAAAAAATATTTCTTAAATTATGTTGTTAAGGTAAATATTAATTTGTGTAATATAAAGACATCAAGCTCAATTAAGAGACTGCCCTTTGAAGTATCAAAAGGCCTGTGATGTTACCGATAATGGAGTAATAACTACCTTCTAGCCCCTCACTTGGAGCTATCTTACGAAATACGATAACGGGTGCCTGTGACAATAATGTTTTTTTTTAAGATTGTATATATAACCAATCAATTACCATAAAAGATAATTAAGTCCATAATACATTATCGTTGTTCTATGAAGGATCAGCTTTTTATAAAAGGTTATCGATAGCACATATTACGTACGTTTATTATGAGCCGTCTCGTCTTTTTTATTATTTCATTTCTTTTTCAATGTCAAAACAACATTCTTTTAATCATACTAACATTGTATATATCTACATATTTTTTGACTCAAATATCTCTCAGTTTTGGACACAGCTTACTTCGTTATTGAGCCACTTAGATCTTATATACGATCTCGCTAATACGAAATACAAAATTATCAGTTTTTCAATGCACTGAAACAAAGTCATCAAATTTGATTTAAATACCTTTTATAATATTTTATTATTGTAAGATTTATTTATATAAAATTTTAAATAACACGTATTTTGTAATATCAATATCTTGTTTTTTTTGAACTATCCAATAATTATATATAATTAAATAAAAACAGTTCATAATTGTATCTTCTCGGACTAATTCAGTTTTAAAAAACAGTAAATCCTTACGGGTATTAAGATTAACAGCAATTAATGAAACAGTTCAATAAAAATCAATAGATATATTATATAAACACATGTATCTTAACAGTTTGGCGACTTGATTGGCTCAATAGTGAAGCTATAGCTTTTGGAGTTAATAGTCGCGGTTTCGATTCCTACATTGGAATATAAATATCTATATATGACATACAGGTAGTTATTTCAAGTTTATTTGCCCCGCCATCTTTAGCAAATGTGACTCCAACTATAGAAAGGGCTAGTTCTAAGCAGTAAGATATATTAACTTTGAATTGTTTTGCATTCATAGCTTCTTTTTGTTTGTTTTGCTGCATACTTATTATTTTTTTCGGTTTATGTTATTGATTATTTTTTTTCATATTTCTTAACTACTTATCTTAATTTAAAGTATGTACTATTTAAATTGAGATCAAAAATCACCCCTATAAAACATCGCAAAAATTGACTCATAAAAAACCACAAGCCATGCTCACAAAAAGATTGTCTAAACAACTGGCAAAATAGAGCAATTTTATGGACATATCAGATGTTCCCTCCGGAATTGGGATGGGGCTCTCGAGACGGGGACCACTGGGATACAAATCCAAATGCACTGGGGTCGTAATAATGACTATAAACACTAGTCAAATGATTGAATGAGTGCAGATTTCGTAGGTCGAGTGCGTGGAGGGAGTTTGTCAGTGATAGATAGTTTAAACGAACAAGTTTTGGAGCCAAAAAGTTTGTGGTAAACAATAATTTTTAATATGACTCTAAACGTACGCACTACATGCTGGAAGCATGTAGTACGTTCGTAAAGCATAAAAGTATGAAACTATTATGTCAAATTATCTAAATAAAAAATATTGCACGGTCTCTTTATCTTTATTCTTACACTATTAATGAATACATATTTTAAACACCGCATGACATATAACTTCATTAATGATAGAATAACTCCTTAATGATTACACTTTTACTATTCTTGCTATGCTATTATTGCTGTTAAAGATTTCTATACTATTAAGGAACAACCGCTTGATTCAGTGGTTACCTAACTTTTGAGCTAAGAGTTAATACTCGAACAAAATTTTTGTAAAAAGCAAAACATACATTAACATTAAGTTAAGAATTTAGTTTTATATAAATAGAGTGGAGGGCAAACGAGCAATCCTGCCACCTGATGGTAAGCAACCAACGTTGCCCACAAACATCTACAGTACCTACTATAGATATTGCAGATGCGTGTCGGAACTTTGATATACGTGTAGATTAGTTTTTGATAAATCCAATGCCGAATCGGTTTGGAAATACCCCTGGAGGTAGGTAGCTGATTTTACGGAGTGGTTATGCAAGGAAAAAACGCACCGTACTAGATCATCACTAATGTATATAACTGTGTCTCTCTGTACGTAATGATCATCCATCTTCAAGCTTTAATGATGAATTGTAAAAATTGACTCTCCTTGTTTTGGATATTTAAAACGTATATAATATAGTCATATTTAAAATGAAAACATTCTTCTAGTGTACTTTGATTATGGCGAAAAATGCAGGGTGACATAACATGTTTACTTTTTCATTGTCAAATAATACAGTCAGTAATCTACAGTAGACAAGACTTAACCGCGGATTTAAACCGTCGTTCACAACGAGGGGCGCCTAATTGCTAAATCATGTAACCCAAGCCCATAACTCGAGGGTGTTTGCGGTGTAATATGTGTATTGTGTTGAGCATAACGTTATTTGTTTGTGTGTCTGATCAAGACTTATTTACCTCCATTTAAATAAAACCAAAGGATTTTAATATATTTATCAAACAATTTACACTATAAAGGTTTTTTTTTTCAGGATTCTTAAGGTATTGGGCAGCATTAACAGAACGTAAACTTATGTACGTGTGTGTCTTATTTAAACTCCTTTGCAAAAGGAAATACGAACACCTTACAGTCATTGGCTTTTCTATGGACAATATTAATATTTTTAGGATGTCATTAGCTTAGATGACTAGAAATTTCTGTTTCAGAATTCTTTTTTTAACACTTAAATCCTAGAAACGGTATTTTAATCAATGTAAACAAATCCTTGTGAAAATGGCCATTTTTATAGGTACGAAATTAGACCGTATATTTTTGTTCCCTACCTGTAGTGAAATTAAGGCTATGAGTATTTTTATGGTAATTTGATTAAAAAAAGACATTAAAAGAAATTAATAAAGAGTATGACCTCCCCTTTCAGCAATAACGGCATGTAATGCTTGGCATGCTTTCCTCCAGGCTTTTGATGGTGTCCTGTGGAATGTGTTCCCACTCAGCCGAGATCACACGTTTAAGCTTCCTGATCTTTTGTTATTGAGTCCAGATACCTACTTTCGACGGTTGAACGGCTCACGTTTAACCGCTGTGAGACGTAACATTGGCTACACCCCCTTTTAGCAGTGATATAATTATATTATTTA
This sequence comes from Baronia brevicornis, assembly GCA_031353405.1. NCBI lineage: Eukaryota > Metazoa > Arthropoda > Insecta > Lepidoptera > Papilionidae > Baronia > Baronia brevicornis. The sequence continues at coordinate 374,306 of JASFAT010001121.1, forward strand.
TGTTAAATAATTATATTTCAAGAGTGAATACTTGGACCCAGAATCTCCGATTTACTGAACCAAACGATTATCGAGGTCAACGATATTTTATCACAAATGTATACAAAATAAAATATAGTAGTCCTTCTTCGATAACGATCCAAAATGAAGTTTAACCTTACCTGAAAGATGCTTGGATCGGTACTAGCCCCACATTTGATATTATAATTCGTTTTCCTTCATTTCACAGACTTGGACATAAGGTTAATACTTTACACGCCAAGACGTATATGTCCTATACCGAACCATGTTTTACAATATATTAATTTTTATTTCCAAATAAGGATGGTTTAAACAGCTTTTAATTAATAGTGGTTAGACTTTAGGGATTAAAACTGTCGGGAGAAATGACCTCTGTAATTAAGGACCACTTCAAAGGCCCCAGCCCTTCAAATTATCCCTCGCTCGTTATAATTCAAACTAAACCGACGTATCATATATGTCTTATGTACTGATCGTGATAAACAAAAACAAAAATAAATTACATTTAAAAGTTTTTACCGTGTTTACGTCCATAGTATACAGATACAAAATATAAGTGTTGCCGTACCACTCTGACTTTATATGTATCGCGGTATCGCAATTGTGGTAAGAGTCCTTCTGACAAAATTGTATAAACCCTAGAGCCACTAACGCTATTTCACTCAATAATAAGTTTTATAGTGTTCTTATTTTTATACTCCGTTTAATTATATCATTGATATCGATCTTTCGAACTTGAATTTGAAATTCAGAGATCAGTGAAGGGGACAAATCTAATTATTGGCATAGTTTAAATATCTCAATTATCGTGATACCGGTGTAGCTGTCGAAACAATTATCACACGACAATAAATTACAATGAAGTTGTCAACAAATCCACCAAATTGCTAACTACCGACATCTGTCGCCATTTGTCAGCTCCCAAAGGGTTTTGGCGCGCTTTTCTATCCATCAAGCGGCCAGCTTTGTGTCTGTGGGCAGCATTTGCGATTTTCCGCGCCATTGAATACAGTTTGGTTAAATTAGCCGAATGCAATCCGTTTATTTTACTGTTGGAATAGCAAACTGTTATTTTTTGCCTCCTCCTGTGTTGTGGAGTATATTTTGCTTGATAATTCAATTTAGCCAATTTATATAGAAAATTCAAGGAAAAAATAATTTAAATTTAACGTATTAATTTAATTCCCGTATCTGGGTAAACATACATATGTCCATACATATGTATGTTTGAAAAGAAACATTTAAAAAGAAACTTTTCTCCTACTCAGAACGAATACGTATAGGCCATCCTATACGTATTCGTTCTGAGTAGGAGTGTTTTAGTGTTCAATTCGCTTTGAACAGCATGGTTGGTTAGAATCCATTCCCTCAGAAATATGTTGGTCTGAAAAAAATACATCCACATTATGTGTTATAGATAAGAATAATATCTGTAGATAAGAATAATATTACTGTCCGTGTCCATTAGGCAACAGGCATAGTTATTTCTCTGCTGCGCTATAACAAAAAAAATAATCAGTTGCCATAGCGTTAGCAAAATAAAGTACTAAGCTCTAAGTCCATAAACGCTAAACAATTATTTATGGCCAGTACAGGTTCTAAAAAAAATATTTTTTTAAATTCCACAATCTATTTCTAGTCAGTCTTCTATCATTTGTCACTTAAAATGAAAAACAAGTAGTGTAACGCTAATCGAAGTGTATCGCAGACAAAACTAAAGCAACAATAGTGGAATTTAAACAAATAGCAATCCCACACGGAACGACGTTACCGATGCGTGAAATATAGAAGCACTCTACAAAAGAGCTAATAACTCGTATGAAGTACCCTTAACGCTCCCTCCACTGTTTGTATGTCAGAAGAGGCTAGCGGATAAAAAGCAGAGCATGTAATTGAATTTGTAAACTGACTATAAAAGGAGAAATTTGTGACGTTTTTAAATGGTGATAGAGTTGTGTGATTCAATAATTTTTCTTAACTTTAAACTCATAATTCTTATTAGAATATTAAGCGAAAATTAGGACTAATTCTATTTGCGCTTGAAGAATAATTATGCAATTCTTTTATTATATTTGTGTCTTTGTCTTTAAAATTTAACCTTTTTTGTAATCTATGTATGGTTGTTCATATATTTAATAATACTGTTTTTTGTTAAATAATACCAGCAAACTCTGTAAAATAAATTTATCACCATAACACTTTTTGCTTTTGATTTTTGTCCTATCACTTTAGTATTATTAATATATAGAAAACAAAAATCATACAACCAACAACGCTTGTGTGTGTTAACGCAAGCTTGCGCACACATATACATACATATGTACGTATATCTAGACATCCAAATCCACGTTTTCTAATTCGTTTTATTAACAGCAGAAAAAATAATTATGTACAAAAAGATTTGTTATCTTTTACCTAATTATAATGATATATACCAGAGAAAGAACAATTGTTTTTTTACAAAAGAACGACATTAACACTGTTTTATTATCTTAAAGAACAAAAAGGTTTGCGTTCGCTAATTACTTTGGTTTTCAGAGACAATAATATTGGCTATATTATTATCTACTATTTACCTCTAAGTATAACTAGTTTTTTTTTACAATAAAAAACAATGACACATATTATTTTACAAAATTTATATTCTGAAAGTATGACTTTGTTGTTTTTAAAGAAATAATATCATATAATTACAAAATATATACAAAAATACATATTACCGAATTAAAAATGAAGTTCATATATAATAAGTTAAGTTAAAAATCGCTTTAAGTTTATAATTTACGTTGTGTATAAACGAAGGCTATGAAAAATATTATTTATCTATGGTAGCATCGGTAATTCCTTTGTCGGGGGCAAAGCGGAGTAAAGACTATTGTTTAGCCATATACAAGGCACTTTTTTTAGCGGCTTCTGTCATTTTTTTCGGTTTTTGGTTGTATACCGCCTCGCTGAAAGCGTGAGCAATTACTTTGCAAACTTTGGGAAGAAGATGTATCTAATTGATGAAGGCAGTGTTTAAAGATTACATTAAACAATATTTTGCTAAATACATACAACTCCTTAAACACCCTTTGCTTTAAGAGGAACAAATCATAATAAACCAGATGTACGAAAATATAATGTCGCATTCTTCACTCTCTCCTCTTCTCCTCTAACATGTTCTAAAAAAACAATTCAAGATTCTCTGAGTTCTTAATTTCTATTTCAAGGCATATAAAACTATTGTTACTCATATTTAATCCTGTTCAAATCCTGATTTTAGTATGCGTATCAATCTTAGATAGTTTTATTTTGACTCATGCTTAGGCATAAACTGGAATCGAGCCGATGATTAAGATTTGTAGGTGGCGCGCTTTTGAAGACTATTGCAGACTGATGATGATGATCATCTCTGATATCGTCAGTGACTATAAGCCCGTGATGATAAGCAAACGGGTCACCTGATGCTAAGCAACTAGGACACTACAGATGCATCACCTATCTAAAAATAGAGATGTTACTAGAATAAGTGGAAGAAAAGGCAAAAGGAAACAAAGGAATTATTATAATTATTAATAATAAAGAAAGAATTTTGCGTCCGTTTATTACTATTTTTATGTAATAACACAAAGCTTGATCACTGGAGAAAACCGTACGTGGGTAATGGCTAGTTGTGAACTCGCTTGTTGAAATCAGAAGTCAAGACATAAACGGACCATTGAGCTAGTAGAAATAAATAAATAAATGGTGCTTAATACTTGTTATTCATTATTTGTGTAGTCAACAGTATATAACAAAGGGAACCTTGTATATAAATACATATAACTTTATTAGAATATATCTAGAAATGCCGACATGCAAAGCATTACGCAGAATATGTTCATATGAAACGTGGACGGAACATAATCCGCGTTCTCAAAGCCGAGGCCTTAATAAAGTTACTTTGACGGTTTCGGGCGCATCGATGTCGATTTTTTTCAACCCATTTGCAACTCGCCACTTTTTAATTCTTTCGACGCTAGGCACTGGCACGCGGGCGTTTTTACTGCATGTAAAGATTCCGTACATTAGGTAAATATTACTTTTATCACAAAAATACATATTATCATACTAGACGTAGTCCTGCAATTGTAATAACATCAAAAGAAATACAATTACCAGTTCATTTTAAATTTATATTCAATCGAAACATTTTGGCATAAAGGCTAAAAAATAGTTTTAAAAAACATCCATACAGTATGGATAGACCTGCGCTATCGTGGCGCTATTAGTTGTCGATTAAATTTAAAATAAAAAAAAATATAATACGATGTTAGTAGAATTAATAATAATATGTAGCCACTACACTCGACAACAATAAAAAAAATTATATTTTCAAATTATACGTACGTCAACTGTCATCTAAAAAAGGTGAATTAAATATTTTTATTAAATAATTGTTTCTTACAGCTTTTTCTCGAATTGTTTTACAAAATGAGAGGGCTGAAATATTTGTAAATCAAAATCCATCGTTGGAAAGTTTTTTTGTTTACGAATGTACCCACGTAAGCTTATTACCAACAAGCTTATTACAAAATACGATACCACTTTAACGATAAAAAAGTCTATAATATCACCCTTTTTTCGTAAAAATACTTAAACATTATTGATTGTTTAAATAATGTATAAAATTATTATAAAAAACATCCCATGCTTTGTACTAATTTTATTTAAATGCTTCATAACGTAGAAAAATATAAGGATAAGCAGTAATAATATAGTTGCAATAGTGGAAATATTATTATTTTTATTTATTGCGCTTTAACAAACTTTTATACATACTTTAGCTATATCCTTTTTAACCCATTTACTAAATTAAGAAAAAACAGATACAAAATTCGATATCGATACTGATACGTTGCAACACTAATCACAACGTACACATGCCTCGCATCAGGCTCGCAAAGCCATCATATTTCATTTTTATCATTTTATCCAATCCTTTGCCGAAACCATACTTTTAGAAGGCCGGGCTTTTTAATTCGTTTTTCTATGATAACTACAGAGCGGCGGAGATTTTTTTATTATTCGACGAATATTACTTTCGACTGTAACTGTATGGATTCGGCGTAATGTGTTATTCGCGGTAATGATAACTTATTGCACTCTATTTTATTTAACTTATTAAGTTTTTTGATTGTAGACCGTAATTTTATCTTATTTTCGATTTAGATAGACATTCTTCTAGATTGCTAATAATATTAATCTCTTTGTTAAATTGTTTATAGAACGTTTAATTTCTAGACACTTTCATGAGATTTATTATATTTGACACTGCGTACATATTGTGGTGTTCTTCCTTAACCTTATCGTTGGTTCTGAAGCAAAAAATAGGTCCGTCTCTTATATTTGTGCAAACATGTGGGGTATTATTGCAACAGATCCTTGTTAATTATTAAAACAAAACACAAGTCCTAAGTGTTTACGTTATTCTGACGTCAATATTATTGAAATAAATCATTTATTTAAAATATTGTAATTTAATTTTCGGAATTCGGCTGAGAGTTCAAGTCTCGCATCGGGATAAATACATTCATGTATGACCTGCGAGTATTTATTTTGAGTCAAGATGTCCCACCACTCCACCATGGTAGATAGTGCCTACTCCCCCGGAAACTGACAGACTTCGTGTTCAACGATGAGACATTCTAGGGAAAAGGACAGACACTATTTATTTTTACTGTAAGGAAAAATTCTGCTAAATTTTTTAAGATTAAATAATATATATATTAATAATATTTAATTCTAGCATTATACATTTATAATATCTAATCTAGGTGCATAAGCGAGAATGAATAAAGGGGCGCGAGGTACGTAAATATCAGTTATGGAGTCATTAGTGGAGCGGTGTGCGAGCGGCTTTATTTTATTTATTGTCATTTATGCTCGCGTTTCGAACGTGTCAGACACACACCTCAGGTGATGGTAACGAATGATGAGGTGGACATTTAACTACGGTATACGGTCCGCATTTTATGTGCATAACATTAAAGTAGCGGATTATATTAGTAAGAGGTTAAATAATTAGTTGGAATTGTTTGTCCTCTTTCCATGTCGGAAGGGCGAAAGTTCGATCTCGTTACGAGAACCTGGAATTGGACATCGAGTGGATATGGCTGTGATAAACGCTTTTATCATTTTTGCCTTTTCTTATCTATGTAAAATGAGATCAATTTAATTTGCCATTTTATACAGGTTGTTAATTAAATAAATACAGCATTAATGTTTGAAGGGAAAAAATCACCTGGAAACTGTCAAACTATTAACTGTTCTTATTTAAGGATAATAAATTAAAAAATGTACCTACTTGAGAGATAGTACCATGAGGTCATTATTGCTAAAACTCAAAACAAGATCAAGATAATTGACCTGAAGTTAGTTAAATTAACTCACGCTTGACCTTGATATCGTCCGCACCCCCAAACTTACCCCAATTGTCGGAAGTCATCCTGCAAGTATATTTAAATAAAAATACAATTAAATACTCACCGGGGCATGTTTTGACCGCGCCGCATGCGTTAGATTAATTTAGTTTTAACTGATAGTTGAATTGTATAATTACTTAAACTGTGGACTTTATTCACCACGGTAATTAAAACATCGATGCACTAAATAAATATTAATATATTATTAATAAATATAACTATTTATACTTAATACCTTATTAAGTAAAGATTATAAGTTAATCTCATAATCAATAGGAAGGTATTTTAGTATTTAATACAATGGTTATTTTACTGGCTATTCATCAGTCGTTGTCCACAGTCTAAAAATTGCAGGTCTTCTGCTCGTTCATGCATTACACGGAGTTGTTAAGAAGCCAAATAATGCCATTCTACACATAAAATAAAACGTGTACAAAATATTGTACAGGCTACTCTAAGAATGATAAATGTTATACATCTTACCGCCTAGCTATTAACTTATGTCGTCGATATAGTTTTTAACTTATGACGTCCCATTTTATAGGCTAGTTATAGTCCCAAGTCGATAGTTTACGTAGTGACCTTAAAAACGCAATGTGTGTGGGTAGATATATATCGGACTCTCTTATAGTGGAAAATAAATTGTTGAAGAGGCATTCGGACTCAAGCCAGCCGATTTAAATATTAATCATGTTCCACGTCCAATTGATTTAAGCACCTCGTTATATTTTATTATGATGGCTATAAATTATTGAAACAATATTTTTAAAATGCCGGTACATTTACTTCACAAAAATGATGAATTGACTAGAATTTGATTAGGAACTAAAATTGAACTAAAATTTTGGGTGCGTCTTAATGTCCGAAGGAACATTCAAATATATTTTTCAATAAATCGTCTCTAAATTTGAGGTACGTACGTCTTATAGTAGAAGGGCAAAAACGTCTATCTGAATAAAAAAACCAATCTGACAATCCGCCTGCTAAGCATTGGAATTACGACAGCATTCCTTATTTTTAGAGTCATGTCCAACACTAGAGTGTTAATGGCTATATTTTTTTTATTATATATGTATATGTAATATATATATATATATATATATATATATATATATATATATATATATATATATACATACAAAAGTAAATTGAAAAATATAAAATAAATTAATGATAATGATTTTTGTTTAAGGTTCCTCTTCGAGTATACGCCTCCTCTAGAACTTTCCACTAGTCTCCAGCTAGGTTGATTACTTAACATTAAAATGCTCATTTTTATTTAGATAAGTGCATTTAGAATTAAAACCTTTTTTCACCCAAGAGTGACCATTAACGGCAGATGGTAAGTGATGTCACCATTAATTCATGGCGACAATGTTCCCCCTAATTTGGCTGTTTAATTGCCCAATGCGTAGGTTCCACTATAATCCCGTTATCTTTACGGAAATACGAATTAATGTTCCCATTTTTCTATTTCGATGTGACTCCTTATGATGCGATCAAAACGATGAACTTAAAAAATTAAAGGACATTCAATTAATTAATATCAGCTTATATCAACGACATACATGTTGCGGAGAGATGGGTTTCCTAAAATTTTTCTTGCAAAAACCCAAACGGAATATACATATATGTGAAGATAAAAGATAGGTTTTTATTCCTAACCCAAAATAATAAACACAAAAATTAATGACGGTAACAATATAACATTTAGCTCTTTAAAAACCATTAAAATGAAAGAAAATTAAAAATTCAACCCGACACTGGGCTCATTTTTTATAATAAAAGATGGTTATATTATTCAAAACAATACAAATAATTGTAGGTTATTTCCTTATACATAACCTGCAACACTTATACTTCAATATATGACCGATTCAATTTCAAAATTATTAAACTACAATTGAATTATTTTGTACATACATTCAAAAATCCACTCTAGAAGGTAGAAGTTGTAAATCGTTTTCAATTGTTATACTGCTCAAATACATTAACTATTCAAATGCTTTGCAACATGATCCGATAGTATTTACCTATTCATTTTTCAAAAAAGGAACTTAACGCCCAAATCGAAGCGTTAATACCGGACAAAGAGAAAAATAAACGGCTTTGTATAATTCGACAAATATGTTTTTGCGTAACACTAACTTACAATATACCTTGAACAGTCGAGGTAAAGTCTTATTTCAGATTTAAAGCAAATAAAATTCATCTGGTAGACAACAAAAGGAAAAAAAACAGCTCCCTTCATTTTTTAAAATTGTAATTCGTAGGTTCAAATTGCGAATGCGGCGTTCTTATTTCAAAACATCAGCGAGGTGTCATTGGACCCACCCTACGCATACTGAGAGCAAGAAAGTACGGACGCTTCTAATCCCTTTAAAAAAACGGGAGCTGTTAATGGCATCATATTTATTTTCATCTTCGTTTACTCAACTATGTAATATATGTATCATGAATGATGATATGAAGCCCATTAACTATTTACCATGTCGCACAGTTTATTAATGAGCGAGCAATATAATTAATTTTACAATGACAATAAAGAGCTTCGACTAGCTTTATCAATATACAACGAATCGTTTAATTAATTTAATCATTATTTGAAGCTCAAAATTTACATCATAGGTGCTAAGGCAAATACGTAGTAGATATTAAATTAACATATGCAGTAATCTTATATTTTGAATCATTGAATTAGAAATTCATTTAAGTTACAAAATTATCATACCGAAATAGACTACAAACATTTCGTGATGTAAGTGGTAAAATAACTATACAATTGGCAATAACTGCGTCAAATTCTTAAATATCGGAAATAACACTTAACAAAAATTGGCTCGATCTATTGATATTCTAGATCTATTATTTTTATATTTATGATAAAGATCATCATGCAATATAATTATGACATTTAAAACATATAAAAAAATTAAAACATTAAAGAAATAAAATATTTGAATTATTGTGGAGTTTTTACCATAATGTTACAAAATAAATGGGGAACGATATTTCGTTCAGCTATGCAGCCTAATGTAATCGTATATTTGAAATTGAAATCGAATGTTTTTAAACGTGACACGTAAATGGTGTTCAAATTGTCGTCAACTTAACGCTTCGAATTTCAAAATGTATTAAGTATTTACCAATTTAAGTATTCCTCTTTAACATCGTTATTCATAAGCACATAAGATACAAAATAACAATCTGCATTCGATTAAATTTGTTATATTTATAAAATATTATTTCTAACAATAGTAAATGTTTTTTTTATAAAGATACTTGTGCGTATCGGCATTGAGGTTTAAAATTGCTCAAATATGAATGTAAAATAAGATAAGAGATAAAATAAGATGTAGAAGCTATGATCAACTTTTTCAGTCTGTTTCTTGATACTAATGATAATAGGTATCAAATGAACTGAAAAATGGTTTAAAAATATGTTAAAGTACTTTTTAATTTTAATAATAAGAAAACTATATTTTCTCCTGAAAGACAACAAGAATTATGAAATGGGACTGTAAAAAATTTTTATACATAATATTTGACTAAATAAAGTTTTCTCAGAATTAAAGAATCTAGATAAGATAAGACTAAGATAAATAATTCTTCTGACTGTTTGGAAGAATTATAAAAAATGAAGTTGTGGTAGTATATAATTTAAATTCGTTCGCCGTTCAATATGTTGTTGCCATATGTTTCCTTTAGGTATACTTAGTATTAGGTTATCATAAGTGAAGCGATGGAATGCATTTTTTTAGATGATCGTTAGTAAGTTACAATATAACAGATATTGTTAGAAGTCACAAGTTTTTGTTGAATCACAAAAAGTTACATTTTTATAGATACGTAAGTTATGTACTATAAAATAACATATAATAATTATCTGTCCTTGTTTGGCTGAAGGCATGATAGCCAATGCCATAAAAAAGTATTAAGCACACGTTTCATTAATAATTATTTTAAGTATTTTAGGACTTTTCCCGCCAACTTACATCAGCGACGTTGTGTTTTCATTTCATTTTCATAATCTTATATAATTTTCAATTATATTGTTTAATTGTGGTGGTATATTATATAATGTAGTTCGATTTATACGTATAAGTTAAAAGATATGAAATAAATGCGTGTATCGTACCTTTTTAAATTGACTGAAAAAGTCCTTAGAAGGTTTTATAGAGTAGCCACCATTTGATCAAAACGTTATGTGATAAGCTGACTGGTTATATTTCAAGAGATTTGATGTTATCGTATTTACCTACTGGACACTGGCATAATAGTTATAACTAATTGCCATCAAAATAAAATAAAAATAAAGTATTTAACACAGTATTTGATAGTCTAAATGGCGCAGCTTCACCATTACGTTTGCTTTTTGAACCATGAGTTATGGGTTCGATTACCGCATCAGGATACGTATTTATAATATATGACTTATTTATAGTATTTATTCTGAATCTGAATATCCGTTTGTCTACGTCGTGGATTAATAATATATAATCCTCCAGATATGGAGAGGTCTCGTGCCCAACAGTATGACGTATATGAGCGATAGAAAAAATTGAGTTGTCAGGTAAAGATGATTCACGAAGAAGGTGCATGTCCTACACACGCGTTTTCTTGCGTTGCACACGAAAAACAAATAACTCATTGCAATGTCTTCAAATAAATGGTTGGACACCGCCATTCGTCTCACTATATAATTGGATTTAACTAATTCGAGTCGCCTAGTACACTTAACATAAAATAAACATTAGTAGTCAACTCTTTATGCGTATTACTCATACGCTTAATTAGTGTGCGCCTAACAAAATTATTATATCTAGTCAAATATTATGTATTAAAATTTGTTTGTAGTCTCATTTCATAATTCAATTTTGCAAAACATTAATTGCAAAGTGTTTTCTAACTATTAATTATGTAAAGTCAATTTGTATATTCTTTAGTAATTATATTTTTTAAAACTATATATTTTTTAACTTACAAACTGAGCCAAAACCTTTATAAGTGATTTTAAAATGTTTCCAACTAATATTACTAAACTTTTTTTATTGAATCTCGAAAAGGTATTAGTTTTCTTGGATTCATTAAGAGTATTATATTCTTATTATTTAAGAAAAGGATGAAACAGATTTAGTAATATGACGTCGAAGACAAGGCATATCAATAGAGAGTTTAAATGTCACCTCAAAACAAATATAAGCCACAAAAACCAATTTTAAAGATATCTTTTACTCTTTGTCTGAAATAAAAACAATTAAACGAAGTATATTAAATGTAATATCTAATTTATGACTTTGAGTATTTTTTTTTTCAAAAAAACATTATAAGTATCGTAATATAATTTTACTCGATTGCAACGTTTGAATATATTTTCAGAAGCGTGAAGGTCTGTGACCTTGATTGTACACACTGCAACGGTTGATAACTATCATACATATTTGCTAGTTATCTATAAGCGTTTGTGATCTCACCAATCAGACCGAGATAGGCTTCCTTGTTGCCTAAAATATAATGCAGTAGGCACTGACATACTTCTATAAGAACTATAAGTTAAAAAATGTATAATAATTTACACTTAAATATCGGAACTTTATGGTATGAGTATTTTTAATTTTAGCTTTTTGTTTCTTTGTATAAACAATGACCTGAACTAAACAGTGATTCATTTTCTAAACAAACGAATCCAATCATGTCTTTTTTTTTGCTACTTCAATAAAGCTTTGCAAATTACAAATAACTCGCAACTTTCTTCTCCGCACGCAGTCTAACATGCAGCATATGATCTGTTATCTAGCCGTAGCATCCCTCATAAGGAAGGTAATTTATTGTCTAATTACACGTATTTCTGTCCGTCTGTTCGCCCATCCGCTGCACTTAACTTAATGTTAATATATTCCTAAAACAAGCGCGCCCACAAATTTAATTGTGTAACAGAAATTAATTGTTTTACGATGACTGTAGTCAAAAATCTATATAATTAGTTACTATTAATTATGATGACGACTTTATTTGCCATTTTACTCAGTTGCAAAGTAACAATAGGCCTTCAGTCTCATGAATCAATCAATGTTTTCCACTAAATATAATGTTCGCCTTAAAATTAAAAATAAAATTTAACTATTTACACTTAGAGCCCTGCAAAAATATTATTTGTTTTATGTTTGCTTTAAAATAGTGGACAAATATATGTATATACAAAGTTCTGGTACGAGATTGAACCCGTGCCGACCCCCGAATCCTAAAGTGAATCAACCAGTACTACTTTTACTAAAACTACAACACCATGATTTTCGAATAAATTTATAAATTTATTGACATTTATTGACAGCTCATAATGAATCCACATCAATACAACCGTTACAGACCAGTAATATACATTTAACTCCTCAAAATTGAGGGGTTTTGGCATATTCCGCGTACTTGACTGGCGGATTGGGAATCGCAGATTGGTTTTTATTATTCAGATAGACGCAGCTGACCATCTACTGGTATTTACTTCCATAATCGCCTCGTGCAACACTTACATAAAGTATTCTATGGAAACTCACAATAAAAAGGATTAAGGCACTGTTAATGGAAACATTCTATGACGCATATTAGAGGCGTAATGGCGCGATGGAAGATATTTGGACACGACGTGATGAAAGATCCAGTTTCAAGTCCTGCTAGCGTTGTTAGATTTGTTTCCAACAATTTCCTCTGTATAACTTGGCAACGTACGAAACATTTTTTTTTATTATATATATTTATTTGTTACCGGAAGAAATACAACATAGTTAGCAACTCGCGAGTTGGGTGGTTAAATGCTGACTATTTATCATCTTTTCGATTCGTCCAAAGGGTATCGCGTGTCCATATTCCATAAATTAAGCGGCGTAATAGCCTGTTTCCTTGATACCTCGTGTACTTTTATCGATGTATTCATTAAAATTCGCCTAAATTAATGTAATGTGAACATTCGCGCACGCGTCACCCTAAAGTTTGGGTGGTATCGGTCAATCGCTGAGTTACCGATCTAACAATGAGATAAGCAGACTTAACCATAATAACGGCCTTTTATGCCATCCATGTTTGAGTTGAAACTTGTATTTACGTCCAATACAGTTAACATAAGCGATAAAAATATGATTGCGAAAACGCCAAGATCTTCATATTTGGATGCTTATGTTCGTTATAATCGAGATCTTTGACAATTATTGACAGCAGATGCTGGTGAAGTAACATACAATTGCTAGGAAGCATGAACAACCTCATCAATTTTATAAATCTTTCACTTTATATACTTTTAAGTTTAAAAATCTTTTTCCTTTTCATTAATAGTGGTAGAGCCACGCTGCAGACAAATACTTTGTCAAGAATGGCATAATATTTGTCTGTAGCTTGAATGGGCCAGCGCTTTCGAGGAACTACCACACTCCTGCAGAAAACCGGCGTCTGAGTGGTAGCTTAGATACCGCGCTTCGTACGGTGAGCGGCCGAGTTCCGGAGGCCAAACACCCCCCTCCTCCCTCCCTCTACCCTCCATCTCCCATTCCCACTTCCATAATGACACTTTCCTTAAAGGTCGGCAACGCTTCCGCACTGCCTATGGCGCTACAGAAGTCTATGGGCGGCGTTGATTGCTTTCCATGAGGTGACACTCCCGATCGTTTGCCATCCAATTCTATACAAAAATAAGTCTTTGATAAGAGAGAGGAGCGTTTTCATTAAAGGTGTTGTTATACGTTAGTAAGTATAATAGTAAGTAAGTAAAAATTATAAAAACTATTTTGTTTACATTATGACAAACATTATAAGGCATCGATGTCATCCACGTCTCATTAAACTCAGTCATTTAATTGTTGTTAACTGAAGTAATCATAATTAAACACATCATTAACTGCTTTGTTGCGGTTCAAAATGCTATGCGCCCGAAATTGAACCAAGCAATTTCATTCTCATTTATCATTAAACAAACAAAAAGTGTATCCAATTACATCATATTGTAGTTCAAATTGATATAAAAACTATAAAACTAAAGATAAATGAAGTTTGTTTTTACGAATTACACATATAATTATTGCATCTATCACCTTTATATATAGCCTTTAATACAACGTAGTATGATCTATATTGGTCTGATTTTATTACTTCAAGCTTTTGGGATAATTAAGAGCACGCGCGTATAAAATCGATTAACGCTTTTGAAAGCATCTGCTGTTCGAATTTTAAATAATAACATGTTTAAAAACAAACATGGCTGACACGTAACCCGACATTAAATGAACGCAGTGTTATCTGTTACAAAAACTGGTCGTTCGCGTAAATTATCTTTTAGCGTGATATTAATGATGGTTGGACGTTAAACGACATGTTTTTATTAAAATTAATTTATTTGGTTATCATATTACAATTAATTTAATTGTATTCTTTAACATAGATATTATTTAAATTAACATAAATATGCATACACGAATTGAAATAAAGAATATTAAATGTCAGTGAGTATAACAGAACTTAGTCGTATATCTATCTTGAAGCACTATTTCTAGTCTATTATCAAGAAATATAATCAAAGAATATATTATTTACGTATGCATAATCATATTATATAATTAATACATAATCATAAAATATTGATTTGGTTCGTTATGATCATACTTGATAAAATAAAATACCTACTAGCCTACAGGGATTTATTCCAAGTCTGAGTGTAAGCCTATCCGCCTTGTACTAACGTGATGGGCTAATGCATTCTTCCAAAAATATCAAAGTCCGTATCTAGCAATGGGACATATACCTATAGGCTGGGAATATAAAATAAATCTCAAGTAAACCAACACACACACACACTCGATATATAAAATTTACAGTGGCTGTAAATTTTTTCCGTCGGTAAATTTTATGTGACATAATAAAATTAACGACGACCGATTGGCTCAGTGGCGGGGCCCTCCGTCCGCGGATTCAATGGTCGCGGGTTCGATTCCCGCATCGGATTAAATATTTATATGGATTTATAAATGTTTATTTATGACGAGCCGTTTCGCTGCGATGAATGGCAGCGGATGGAGCTCTGTGGTCTCTGCCAACCCCTGCGGGGGATAGGCGTGAATATATAATAATAATAATAATAATAAAATTAAATAGAAAATATTTTTGTTTTATCCTTAGTCATCGCCATTCTGTTTATTTAATCCAGTTTTTATATCAGCACATTAAATCTTGGTTTATTTACGAATTCCGCTTAAGTTCTGTAAGCATGATAATTCAGTTGCCCATCACAGCTATTATCATACTCTCGAAAACATAAGAAGCGAGAACGGGAAAGCCGTCATACCATCATATAAACTTTATTCAGTTCCATACGATTTTTTTGGCTTCTTCTAAGAAAACTTAGATTTGATGGCGTCTAGAATAAGAGTTTTTAGATTATTTTTACAGTGGCAGTTGAGGGTCCATTGAACGACTGGCTAACACTTTTTAATTTATTATATAGAGAGATAAAGTGGTTATTTTAAAAAGATATATTAAAATATTTATTTTCAATGGTGACATATTTGGCATGTTTTGATATGCATTAATGGACTCGTTCAACGAAGTAACATATTCTATAAGAAAAGTGACTTCTGAGTTTTGTTACTTCGCTTCGTTCGGTGAGCATTGATGACCATAGCCCAAACTTATTTTGCCATACTACCTTCGTCTTCTTCTATTATTAACATGCTGAGTAAGTAAAGTGTTGACTCTATTAAAATAAGAGTTTTCCCCAAAATAACGCCTGACTCCAATATTCGTATTTTAAAGAATGTATATGATTTAATCAAATATATTTTAATGAAATTTTAAATTTAACCTTTGGATGGTTTTGCGAACATTAGCAATTTATTGACTCCATACAGATGTCCACGGATAGCGGTGATAACTTATCATCAGATGACCCGCTTGCTGATGAGGTTTAAATAACAATAGCACACAAGAACACACCTGGATAAAAAAATAACTCAATTATACTTTTAATCACTAATATCTTACCAATATTTTGTAAATACACCACAATTGCCAACAAAGCTGCCATTTTGTAAAGATATCTATTTAATTAAGCGATTCGCGATATTAATTCGATTATTACTCCTCGTAAAAAAGTTACAAAACAGACTTTTACCGCGTAAACTACATAGCGTCACGCCATCAACTCCGTTTCCATAAAGCAATTTGTATTTTACAAGTTGGTAATAGAGATTATATTACTTTACCACGACAATCCTCTAATTACTGTCATGCATTCCAACTATAACACGCTATCCATTTGACTCCGTTAAAACGAATCTTATAGCTGAGCAATTAAATACTTTTTTATTCTGTATCAGTATGAACAATTACGTATATAGTATAACTGTTATTGTGCGAGAAAATAGCACACATATTACTCTTTTGATAAGGTCTACATTAAAAAGACTATGTTACAGTGACATCTATCAATTGTTAGGCAAGTTTGTTTCGGAATCTCAATTTAATTAAATTTGAAACATTTTTATCGGGCTATCGCGCGTGCCTCAAAGTGCTGCCACGCTCCGATTGTCGCCAAACTCATAGGGATTTCAACTTCGTCGTTATCAACGTTTATTTAATTATTGAAATTGAGTTTGTAAAACCACTGACATTTTATGCATTGTTTTCATTCAATGTCAAGTGTTACCGTTATTTTTTTCAAATAAATACAATTAAATGTGTAAAACACAATCCACATATAACTCATGATTGTTTTACATACATACATACATACTGTCACGCCTATTTCCCGTAGAGACAGAGACCACAGATCTTCATCCGAGATACCTTCCTTGCTTCCTCCACACTCATCCAGCTTTTCATCCATCCTTCCTCTCACATTTATTGCAGCAAAACGGCTATCCGTTTGTCGCCTTTCGCCCTCGTGGGAATCAGGACGTGACGGGTGGCCAACCATGCCGCCGTCATTTTTAACAAATTAGGTTTATTACAATTCGTGATAGTGAATCCCACAAGCCGCAAGGGAAGATGGATCGCTCCTAGCAGAGACCCGAATGCTGAGTTAAGGCACTATAGTACCCGGGGGTGCCCGATCCCGGGAACGTCAGCACGCTTACGATAAAGCTCGCCCCTAGCGACGCATCCCTTGGCACGGTAGACCGTGGATTATTTTATATGTCAATAAATGTTCGTTTTTTAGTTATTATTTTATTTTAACGAGTGTTAATTAGTTTACCCACCAATCCGCCTTTGACAAGCTTGGTGGATTTAAGGTCAAGTCCCTAAGACTGGAGAGGCCCCTGCTTACCAGTGGAACATATGAGTTGCAGAAAAAAAATAGTCTCATATTAATTATTTTATAAAATAAATAATAAAACGCTTTATACTCAGCCCCACAAGAATATCCCGAGTCATGTATATCATTTTAAATACAAAGATGACAAGGTCATGCCTCAATACATGGAATAAATATTTATAGATCATACAAATATTTATTGTACGACCTTTAGCTGTAAAAGCAAACATTTCGGCACTGCGTTATTTGGGACGTCGATATAGTTTCATTCAAATTTAATAGTTAGTCTTTTTTTCTCATAAGTGAATAACTTAAATATTATATATAGTAGTAGTATAGAATCTTTAAAGTAGTAATGAACTAAGGGGTAAGCATTCCACTTGTGTAAAACTACCCTCATTTTCCTGACCGGAAGGTTGCGGTGCAGACCGGAAACAACGGAAGCGGCGGAACTTAGGTCTCGCGCCTCACACGTGCTTTCGTTTAATTTAACATTGTAGCCGCGATAATCTAATGAAATATTTCATTACGTTAGCTTCATTATCATTTTTTATTTGTACTGAGAAAATAGGGATGTGTTTTTCTTATAATAATTTCTTATTGTTTTTAATTAAAGTATTTTAATTTTTTTTTTTAGGAGAAGATTAGCAATGTTTTTAATATCACCTACTAGAATTCTTATTAACCGTTACAACTAAACTACTAATGCTTGTGCCAAGAAAAGTTTCACATAATTAGTCCAACGAAGGATACGAACTGACGATATCAAATCGTAAGTTCAATCAGAAATAAAAGATTTCTGAAAATAATTCATTTCATTTCGTTGTGAAAGTTATTTTTTATTCTTTTTAGTTTAAACGCACTAGTTGCAACACATTAGTTCTAACAGCTTACTTAAAATATTATATGTATAATATAATTGAATGTTATTAAATAAGTAAATTGTGTTTAATATTATGTAATAAATGTTATTTAAATTAAAACATAAAAAATATTTTGAGTAACAATTTTTGGCAGCTTTTTCCGTATGTCTCCTTCCTTCAAGGCCGTTGCGCTCTTTGTTTGTCGTCGTGCTAGTGGAATTAAAAGCCTTGACGTCACAATATCAGCGAGTACTGCTCAACTGTTTCGCTAAACATTGAAATAGAAGGCAAACGAGCAGCCTTGTCACCTGATGGAAATCAATTCACGCCGCCCATAGACATTTACTACACTTACATAAGCATTGTAGAAGCGGTGGCGACTTTTGAGAAATATCTAAGCATGTGTTTTGAAGTTTTCAATATTGTATCGGTTCCAAAATACCGTTGAAAGTAGCTGGTTCCATAGAGTGGTGGTGCGTAGAAAAAAGATAGGGGAAAAATGCACTGTACTAAATAGCCACTCATTCGACAAGAAATTTTTGTTTTTTGTGTGCTGTGGGGTAGTGAAATTTGGCGGCAGGAATTATTCCGAACAATTCCTCGCATTATCGTATATACAACAGGAAAAATATCATATTTTTATACGTTAAATTAAGGAATCACCAAAAATTATAAGAATTTTCGTATTTTGATTAATAAATGGGTAAAATGAAAAAAAAAAAACATAGTTTAAGTAAATCTTTTTTATTCGTCGTCTTACCTCACTATACTTGTAATATTAATAATAATGCAATTTTACGAAGATCTGCCAACTACTATCAGTAAGTAACATTAATATTTATAATTCAAGCATCATTTTATAAGGATAGCTATATTACAGATTAAGGATAGACGTACACTGAAAAAAGCAATGCTTAACATTAGAATGGATGAAAGAATAAAAGCTACAATACATAGCTCAAAACGATTCAATTCTTAACTCGATGCAAATGCAATCGAACATTGTATTCATCAAAATAAATAAATATTTAATTATTTTGATGAATACATTCAAATTTCATATGTAATATATTTATTTACTTATGTATATATTTTAAAATCTGTACCTTATCATATATAACAACATACAATAAAAAAGTTAAAAAAAGACATATAATTATCTTTAAACATGCCACGTTTCAAATA
This sequence comes from Baronia brevicornis, assembly GCA_031353405.1. Lineage (NCBI taxonomy): Eukaryota > Metazoa > Arthropoda > Insecta > Lepidoptera > Papilionidae > Baronia > Baronia brevicornis. Next base: position 394,111 of record JASFAT010001121.1, read on the forward strand.
AAGCCGTTATTCCTTTTTCGGTTTTTTTTCTTTGATGGCAATTAGTTATTGTATTATGCCAGTGTCAAGTAAAATATAATAATATCAAATGTTTTGAGATATAACTTGTCAGCTTGCCACGTTACGTCTTAATAAAATGGTAACTATTTTACCAAAACCTTCGATGGACTTTTTTAGACATCGCATTTATTCATATCACTTCACTTACACACCTTAATCGAACTATATTGTGTAATACGCCACCATAATTACATATATAACTGATAATAACAATATAACTGATAATAATATTTCATTCTTGTGAATTGAAGTGTGGCATTTAGAATTTACGAGAAACAACAAAAAAGCTAATATGTAGCAAGCATACTTCAATCCTGGTCAATATAAAAGAACGTTAAAAATACAAAAAATTGTTTATGAGTTCTGAATGTAATTTATGTATATCCATCGTGTCTCGAAGACTACATCTGAGTTCCTCTTTAGTCATATGGAAATAATATTCGTGCTGTAAAATCAGGGGAATTTTGGATGATAGAGTATATTGAAGATGATGCTTCAGGCATTTTTCAGAAGATTTAACGTTCGACAAACGCGAGGAAAAATAAAACTATTTCTGTTGTTACCCTTAAATCAGATTTTATTTTAACGTTGTTCTATTTATTTGCAATTACTTCTCAGTGTACGTAAAGTCCTTCTTAAACGATGCTATTTGACGAAACGGAGCACAACATATAAAGGTGATATATACCTACCTACCTTTCATTAAGTCAGCAAACTACCCTCAGATATGTTTATAATGTGGTAATTTACAAATTTTTCAAGTATTTTTCGAACACAAAGTATTTTTATAAGAAAGAAGCTAATCATAAATATTTTTCAGGGGAAAACACGGTTTAGCTGTCTTTTACCAACAGTATAATTTAAAGAATATTAATATTAAAGTATATAAAGACTATCGAGCCAATACACTTCGTAACATAAAGATAATAACAAATTTGGCGTCCGGTTGATTTAATTTTAGTGACATTTCATAAATACTTAGATAATAAAACAAAAATAGTCTTTTTTTTTCGATAAAATATATTGTAATTTGCAATATGCTTAATACGCCAAAAATAGTTATTTCCTTTGACTTATTTTTGTGATCACCTGTTAAGTACTACTGAAAGTCCTCCAGATGCAACTTCTTTCTACAAAAACCATATATGAACTATTATTCTTTACTTTCAAAATCAATTTTTCTAACTTACTTTTAATATAGTGAAAAAAATGTAACATTCATTATTCTGTAATAAATCAATAGCTATATACGTGGGTCTTCTTCACATCAAATATAAAGTTTTAAATTTTTTTTTTATAAATCATAGTTTATAATAATGCTTTTTTAACAAAGACAAATGTGTTCCGACAAATGTTTTTTACAATAAGCAATTGTTATTATTAATAATAGTTATGGATTAAAACGTGCAATGTTTGCTTAGCGTTATCAGAAGCACAATTTTTATTTGCTAATTGAGTATTTACAATATTAACTAGCACTTACAGCGGAATAAATACAATGTTTATTTATTAAAAAGTATTTTATGTACATTAATATACATACATGAATGACAACATTTGTACGTTACATTTACTATCGTTTTCAATAACTATAATATTCGGGAAAAATCTTACATCTAAGTATCATAAACGTATTTTAATCTGTATCTTGATTGATTTGGCATTCACTCGCATGACTAGTCTGCGCACTTTTTAAAAAGTTCTATTAAAAGTAAAATAATTTTCACATGTACTCTATAAGAGAATTCAATATTGTTCTTCCGCCGTATTATCGCTTTCGGCGGGCTCGAGTGAACACTACACTAAACTTGATAACGGCGCTCTAGACGTTACGGGCGACGCGGGCAACGGTTGAAGCGGCTGCGGTGCTTGAGGGGGAAAATATACGCCGGGCTCGTTAGAAAACTGAGGGTGTAAGGGCAGTGGCGTATGAGGAATGGATGGTCTGGACTCGTGATACAAAATGGGCACGCGGACTAGCCGCTGCGCCGCATGCGCCATGTTGGCAGCCTCTAACTCCGCCGCAAGTTGCCTCTTCCATTTATTGCGTCGATTCTGAAACCATATTTTCACCTGCGTTTCAGTGAGATGCAGACTGGCGGCCAGACCAGCACGTTCCGAACTACTCAAATACCGTTTCATATCGAATGTTGATTCAAGTTGGAACACCTGCGAGCGCGAGAAAACTGTTCGCGTTTTTTTCTTTCGCTTTCCTAAATTGGCGTTGGGGTCTCTCTTCTCATCTTTATCGAAATCATCGCTTTCGTCCACGTCCGGATCGGAATCTTGTGCGTCTTGCTGTTGAGGGTATAGAGCTGGGTGTAAGCGAGGCGAACGTGGTGAGGATCGAGAAGGAGAAGGAGGCGAGGGTGCTCGTGGTGGACTGCGTGGTCTCGGCGAACCTGCAGCTGAGCCGTCCTCGTTGGTTATTGAGTCTTCTGTAAGAAAAAATTGATTTTAATATCCATTGTTTGAAATGCATCGAATTATTATAGTTTCTTTTGGATTTACGATACGTAAGTTTACTTTTTTGCCCTTAAGGTTTCGGCAAAGAAATAGCATTAGCTATTTCTTCTCGTGGAAGTTGTACGTACACAATAGGCACAAATACCAGCAAACGGCGCCTGAGTAATAAAAACCAATCCGCGATTCCCTTATTTGTGTGGCACTACGAACATACATCTCATTTAAGAGGGAGATCAATGTTCAGCAATGGCCATATTGTTAACTATCATTACAAGGAACTGAGAAAATTCAAGGGAAAATGCGCGACATTGTAGTGTATTTGAGAGTATTCTACAATCAGGAAGACTAAAAAGCACTAAGTCAAGCATTGTCAGTCGGTTTATACTATACTATATACTATATATAGTATGGCTGTAGCTTTGAACTTCGCGTCAAGCAGTAATTTCTAAAATGTGACATTTTAGTGTTAGACACTAAAAAATTACTGGCAACAATTGGGTGCGTGCGTGTACACGTAGGTATCGGGTCTCATTTCGAATAACCTTTGTTGTGACTGACAAGTATGTTCAAGATGTGCTATTTGATAAAAAAGTTTAGTAAACTTAGTATTATTTAATGTATTTCCATTTTATTTTAAAGCTTTCTAATATATAATCCTTAAATTATTCATAAAATTAATTTATTAAACTATTAAAAATAATTCAATTGTTTTATATAAGCGACTTCAAATACACGTGTATTATCCGATACAGAAAAACGTGGCCATATTAACGATTTAATGAAAAAGAATCATTCCAGATTACTGCGAAAAGGTTTCATTGTGGAACAATACGACTCTTTTAATAAAGAGTCCGATCCAATTACAACTAGTATTCCGTATTAATCTGCTCTAATTCTAATTGAAGGACTCCACACCTATGAGTAGGCAATTTGCCGGCTTTTTGGTGTAAGCGGGTACGTGTAAATAAATAAAAGTTCATTATTTAATCGTTATTATGTAATTAATTATTTTGACCGTATGTTAAACCAGATAGCAGTTAATAATACGAGTATATTAAATTCTGTTTTCTTTAGTTAACGATAGTATGAAGGGTTAGATGGATTGTTCTCTGGCTTTGTCCAGGTTTCTCATTAAAGTACATATTTTGAAAAAAAATATTTATGAAAAAATTCAATGGTATACAGGCAGGCTTACGATCAACTAACATAAAGTGCAATTAAAGTTTTTATTCAAAGAGAACACTTGATTAAATGAAGATAGTAAATGTAAAGATTAATAATAAAAAAATTAAGTAAATACTTAGAGAAGATTATAATAATATAATGTGATCAAATTAAAATATGTATGTATATTAAAATACATTTAAATAAAACACTGATTAATTAACTAAAAATAATGTTACATCAGCTTACGTTGATAAAATAACAATTAAAAAAGAGATATCGAAGCGTCATTCACACACACAAACAATCATTTGAAGTAACTTAAAATAATAATTATTTACGCCATCAAAGAAGGAACCCGTGAACTTTAATAAATATTAACATGTGTATCTAATACTAAAATTACATATTATGCTAATAATTAAAATATTTAAATAAATAAATACAACTCATACCTACAGCTCGAAAACAATATGAAATAAAATAGTATAATACATACATTCAGTTTTGAATCCACATCATTCAACTGAAAATCGCTCGAAATTTAAAATCAAAATTCGAACATATTAATTGCGCGAAAGCAAATGTCATCAACACTATTGAATGAATCACTACAATCGAATCGGAAATATGTGTCTAAATAACATTTACTACTTTATGTCATAAAGTTAAAACTCAAATCCGATTGTGTTCGCAGAACTGTTGTTTACAAGGAAGTGTCCAGTATGATATGACCCGTTTGGAATGAAAGATCTTCACAATTCTGATATCTTGATGTGTGGTCGTAGGCTGGTCAAAATACCGAAAATCTAAGACCCAGATAAAAACGACTATTTCACTGCGGTAGAGGTCATGTAATATGGTCACGCTAGCTGTGATTCTAATCGATTTTAGAAGCCATACATATGCAGTAAGCCTTTATTGCCGCTGCTTACTGTTTACACAAACGCTTACCATATATGATACGTAAGTAGTTTATGAGTTTGTTAACAAATTGCGTTTAGGAATTATTTGAAACGATTATTTTCTTATTCTCTTTGTATTGGTCTGTACGACGAAGAAACCATTCTTGTGAAGGTTTTCCAGGTTTTGGTAGCATAAGTACTTCTGACATTTTCCACATATCAGGGACATATTATATTCTAAATGTTGCATTAATGAGTGTACTAAGTTTGACAATGGATTTACGATGAAATAATGCCCATAATGTCAAAAATATTTAAAAAACTACTCTTGAAAAGGTTAAATCTATCATAGAAAAAATAAAACTTGTTCCTGGCCTAATTCGGTTTCAGGGCATTTAGGTATTCAGGGAATAATAATTCCTTTTAATAATTAATTAATTAAAAGGAATTATTATTCCTAAAAGGAATTATTATTTCTAAAAGGAATTATTATTCCTAAAAGGAATTATTATTCCTAAAAGGAATTATTATTCCTAAAAGGAATTATTATTCCTAAAAGGAATTATTATTCTTGGTTGTCTCAATTGTAACCGCAATCTTTACCAATTTAGCTATTGCTGAACATGCTTTATTGGGACAGTTTGTCGATGTTGATGATAAAATCGTGTCAAAGTTAGTTCAGTTTTTGTAGGAAAATTTTGCAATACTCTATCTAGAAGAAGAAGCTTAAAATAAATACTTATATATTTGAACGAATTGGGTTTACAATTTCTAAACGCAAAACAAACTATAACAAGCCCTATCGATTGCTATAAAAAAAATAAAAGACCAACAAATCCACTAAAAGCAGAACATCAATCCGAACAAACCGCATTCGAAAATTAAAACAACCCGCACGCGGCAACTCCGAGCATATGTATCAACACTGACTGGTGCGGACGGAAACGAAGATACGTTTTCAAACGGGTGCAGGCGAGATAGAAATATCTTTGACATTTCTACAGTGTTACTACTATACGTAGATAATTGTAGGCGGATGGTAGAAAAGTATTGTTCGGTCGGTTTGGGCCGCGTGAAATGGCGTCGCCTTTGTTTCGCTCGGAGATGGGTTTTGGGAAATTAAAGCGAAATGAGTGGGGTTGAGAGAACGGAGACGCAAAATGACGATTGCTTGTTTACCGTAAACATGACTTTTAGGGTATGAAATGTGAAATCAGGTTTGCTGTTCCATATTCAGAAAAGGCTCTTTTAATGTAGATGTTGTTGGTACATTAATAAGAAATATAATTAGTATTTGCCTATATACATTACTATTATATATATATATTAAATAACAAAAATAAATACTGTAATAGATGTTTAAATACAATATTTATGCAAATGATTTCCAAAAATATCATATAATATACTTTAAAAGCTTTAATACTATTGATGAGGGTGAGTACATGAATGAAAATATGAATTTGTTTCAGCGATAATACGGAAAATCTGCTTTTGAAAATCATTCAATTTTTGTTAAATTGGTCACCCGTATGATTTGTTAAAACTTAAGTATTTATGTAAACTTACGCTCATAAATAATTGATTTTATTAGTCTAGTAAATGTGAAGTTAAGAAAAATATTTTTTTGCCTTATGATAGTTCATTATATTATATAATAACTGTGTATGTAAATAATGATTACGATATAGATCAAATACTTTAGTAATATATTATTATTAATGCTTTTATAATATATTAATATATTTTAAGTATAATAAAGTCTACTCCAAAAAGATCCGTCTGACTCAGAGGTAATAATAATATCTGACTCTCGAAATTATAAAAAAGTTATCGGGTCTGTGTATGTCTATTGTGTTCAACACCTTCCGAAAAGAAATCATCATTAATTATAATTTAACAATTTGTTTCATAATAGAAATCGGTTCTGATCAGATAAGCTTTAACATTTCATCCTAATCCAATAAATAGTCCAACAATATAAACATAGTTCGAACAGAAACAGAAGAAACCTGGTTTCAGAACAGCGCTGGTTTCATAAAAGTACTTAGAGCACACATATCATTATTGGCCTGCCGAACATTTGGCTTATGATTATCTTTCCAACGAAGCAACATAATCTGATGTCCTTCCAGGTTTTTAAACCGAATCACGGCGTAACCCGAGCCGAGCTTGTGACGGAATCGATTTGACTGACGCGTCGCGATGCCCTACCAGTGCGTAATGCCCGTGTAACGCTGACATCGTTCTTGTCGGGCAATACAATGTTGCCGCACGGTAACTCTAATTCCTACAACTACAATTTTATTTTTAGGCAATTGAAAGTAGCCTCGTAAACTTTACCCGCCAACTTATATCACTGACGTTCTGTTTTTATTACAATTTTATAATCTTATTATCAGTTATATTGTTTCATTATGGTGGTGTATTATACAATAAAATTCGATTAAGGTGTATATGTGAAGTAATATGAAATAAATGAGTGTATCGTGATTTTTAAGTTGATTGAAAAAGTCCATAGAAAGTTTTGTTAAAATAGCTACCATTTTCTCAAGACGTAACGTGACAAGCTGACTAGTACATTTGACATTTCAAAAGATTTTATATTATTGTATTTTACTTGACACTGGCATAATAGTTTAAACTAATTGCCATCAAAGAAAAGAAAAGAAAAGTAGCCTCACTACTACATATTTACTATAATCATGATTTATTGTGGACATAGATTTATTAAAAAGTAATGATAGTATTCAAGTCGCAAAAAACTGGTATTATATATTCTCTTTAAATAAACTATAATATAAAGTGCTTCTGTCAGTGTGCATCGTCAAACAACAACTATTACAAGCGTATCTTCTAGCTATTTAAGATCCTTATACAATGTTATAATTATTTATTACATTAATACCTTATTATGTAACTTTCTGCAAAATAGTTAAGACATACTTCCACCCATTATAGCCATTACAAACTAGCGATCATATCAAATATGTTCTAGTTATATTAGAAAAAAGCGTGTTCTTTAAGTTTACGGATAAACTTCATTTCCGTATCCGTATTCCGTCAACTTTTGTAAAAGTAATCCTGAAGAGATTGATTAGTAGAGAATGCATCTTGGCATAAAGTCCGAGTTATATACCATACTTAAAAATTAGATATAAACAAATAAATAATTATAAATAACTTTCTAGATGCTTCTCCGCATAGAACTGGACTAGGGTTTCTTATGAGGCACCTACCGATGTACATACATAAGCTTCTACCTGAGTAATCTAAATTAATCTGAAATCCTCAATCAGCCTGCCGAGGGGGAATTACAGCAACTGTCTCCAAATTTAAGGACGGCCAATGTCTAGGACTAGTTGGGCTGCATTGATGATGATGACTTATATCATAATCATATTCCAATGAGCCTCACTTGGATTTTATGTAGTAGCTTCCGAATGATCAATCAAGTTCTACTGAACTATCTATCTGGTTAGGCTAACCTTGAGGACCGGTAAGCTATAATATATTACTATTAGTATTGGAACCAGGTACCTTCAGCAGTATTTCCGAACCGCTACGACATTGGAGCCTTCAAGAACCAAACAATTTCCAAAGGCCGATGACACGTCTGCAATGCCTATGGTGTTGTGGATGCTTATGGGCGGCGTTGATTGATTTCCATAAAGTAACATGCTTACTCGTTTGCCTTCGTATCCCACAAGAAAAGTCAATTGTCGAAATCATATCCGTGAGATAGGAAAGTAAAATCTATTTCGACGAGTTTAATCTATGCAGCGTCATGATGAATAGCGTCTTTCTTCAATGTACCTTTAAATATTATGTACTATGAAAACATATTTTACACACCTCTAGGAGGGGTTCTTTCGTGAGGTCTCTGCCAGTACCATGGAGCCGGTACGAGACCGCCGTACCGTCCAGCCAATGCACTCCATTGGGAGATTAAACCCAATCTGTAACAACACACAGTCATATCAAATCTAAATCAATCAAAAATAAGTAATTATTATTATTATTATTATCCAGGACCATCGAGAACGATGTACGTACATGTACGATCGAGAAGAAGAAATATTATAATATTATTATCAGAAGACCGCTTGGCTCAGTGGAGAAAGTATCTGAGTTCAAACCCGGTCGAAACGAAATATTGTTTATGCCGAATTCGTTCATGTTATATGTATGTCCTCCAAACTTATCGAAAATATCGTTCCATTGGATGAAAGGGGACTAGGGTATAGTTAATGCACTTAATAATTAAAACTCACATGTTTGAAAAGATTGGAAACAGCTGGTTAAAAACATATTAACTAGGGTTTCGATCATAGACATTCATGACCGACCAAACAAGAGTATATCTTAACTTTATCCTATTCATATATGTAATAATAGTAAAACGAACAATAGATATGAAATTGCTATATCTTTTTCCTTTGTTTTCGGCACTTAATAAATAAAATCGCTCGAAGACAGAGTGGATACTCTAACGATAAGTAAGTACTAATGCTTTTGCAACACTAAGGCCTCCAGATGCGTTATTTGCCCATAAGAAAAATGTAATAATTACAGGGTAAGAAGTTAGATTTTCGACTCTGGTTACTTCCAAGATGAAATACAATAACAAATTATTATGCTATCTATAAACTATAAATAAGTTGTTGCTTTTTTACGAGTATATGAATTCTTATAAGTTTATCAAAATAATAAAAATGTATATTTATTTTTTTCCTTGACGGCAATTCGGTACAAGTTTTATGCCAATATCAAAAAAAAGTATAATAACAAGTATCCTAAAATTTACTAATCAGCTTTTCACGTTACGTCTTTCATTTTAATTTACTTCTGCGCCTTAATTGAATTATATTGTGCAATATGTCCCAAAATTAAACAACGCCATTGGTGATACCATGAAATAATAATAATCATGAAATATAAACACAATGCCAATGATAAAATGACGGGAAAGTTAAATGCAGTCTTATCAATAAACTAAAACAAATACTTGTCATCAATATTTAAATAAATTAAAATAAAAAAGTGTATATATCCCCTATGTAATTGCTTTAATTCATAAGAATTTCCGCCTGATATTTTAAAACAAAATATAAACAGAAATGGCAGCAAAGCAATAAATCACCGCTCCCTTTCGGAGCACAATGTAACTGTTTCGTTTATTTTTTTCTTTGCTGAAAATTGTCTATTGTGTGACATAAACAAGCCTCCTCGCTTAGCTGATATCGAGATATCGATGTATAAATATCGATTGTTGGGAACAAAGAGGATTGTAGCATCGCGCTCCTGGGAGCGTCGCTAGTGATGTAAAGTATTTTCGATAAATCTTTGCAATTTATATAGTCTAAACACAAATAGATAACATTAAAAAATAAATTAATTTAAATAACGTAAATAGAATATGACATTTCATTCGGATAATGTGGTCTTAAAATTTATACACATGTTTGTAGTTACAATCGTTTTTATGCCTTATCAATAATGCTATATGTAATAATTTAAATGAAATATATCAATTTTTGTTGTTTAACGTATCACTAATAAAATGAGTTGGCGTGAAAATACCATAAACTCACAGTATTACCGCTAGTTATAGTTTTCTTTCTATGTTAAAACGTTGCGTACGGTGAGAGTGGGAAACATCTCCATTCTCTGTCTTTGCCTTTTTCTTCTCATTCCATTACTTCCCTCTTTCTTATTATAGCATTATTTACACGTGCTCGTTTGTAAACCTTCCCCATAAAACAAGTTAATTGTTTATATCCGCCGTATTTTACCAACTTCGTAGCTGCTTCGTAGATGCTTCGTAGCAGAAGCGTAGAGGATGTGTAGGTAAATATGACATTTGAAATGGTTCGAAAATTTAAATACTACTAATTCGAAAATAATACTAAAAATGTGATAATGTATAAAATCAATAAGAAGTAAAAAAATCCTAAATCAAAACTAAACCAATTTTGATTTGAAAAGAAGTAAAAACCTACTTCTTTTAAAGTTAAAATTATAGGTACAAAGTTTTATTGTATGAGTAGATAGAAGATGCTATGGCAAAAAGTACATATGGTGTTCAAATTATTAAAGAAATATACTTCTAAATTTAATTATAATTTTTTTCATCGTAGCTTATTACCTGCTTTAAGCCGTAGTCAGCTTTCTTGCATAATCTACTAAACCGTACTCGATCCTTATGTTTGACTTTATTATTACCTAATATAGATAAATAAATAATGGCGTTAGTTTATGACGGTATTATTTAAAAAAGATACAAATGAGCAAGTTTGCCTAATGGAAAGTGATCGTCGCTGCCTTAGAAAATCTGCAGTGTGGTGGGCACAACAAATACGTTGCCTGCCTTTGAAACAGATTGAGAACGATTAGAGAAAGTGAAATATAACGGAGATAAAGGTGAGAAACCATCCTTCTCCACCCTTTGTATTAAATTCAGAAAAGGAAGGAGGAGGAATAGTTACTATTCAATTTTTTTTTACTGTCACTGATATTATTTACATAAGCAAACAAGGCCGCGGACTAAGAACATGTTTTAACATTAAGCTGTAAAAATATTGTAGTAACTAGATTACTGCAACAATGTAAACAGTTTTATCTCTGCTTACCAACAGTTACGTGTACAATCCGTGCGTAGCACTCGAAGTAAATCGCTTCCGTATTCTTCGTCTCTAGTAATTTAAATGTGTGAAACCCGTAAGTCAAACTTATTCTCACAGATTTGATATTCTATTTTAACCAAATTAACCTAATCGAGCTAATACCACGATTTTAAAATAAAATCTGTTAAAAGAAAACATAGTTATATAATGAAAAAATAACAGATTTATTCATAATGAAAGAAAAATAACAATAAACAGAAATTAGAAAGATACATTTTCGTTTTAATTGAATGTAAACACGTTTTATTTAAAATGCTCTCAACTACTTTCTTTACCGATTACAATTCGCTTTCGTACAAAAGAAGAAAATCTCTTCATAAGATGTTCCAACTAGATACAAAACAAAATCAATATACTAACTCAAAAAGCTACATTGAAGTCGATACCAGAGTATAAAGAAAGAATTCCAGCCGTATTACCAATTTGCATTGGTCCCGCATTTAATCCCCGCTGAGAAGTTCCAAACTCAAATTCCATTACACGATAAAGTACTACTTCCTTTAAAAGCGGAAAGGAAGAAGCCACGGTGTGATTGGTCGGCTCACCGCGCTCTGATTGGCTCACTCACGACCCCGCCTCCCTTGAGGGGTATAAAAATCGATGCTCGTCACCCGCAAGTTCTTTCACCCACAGCGTGTCTGCTGACACTCTGCTCCTCTCACTGATAATAGCGTTTGTGCTCTTCTTTTATGTTTTAAAGTGTTTAGTTGTATCTGTTGTCCGTGGAAACGACACGGGAGTCTTTTGTTGGCTTAACAGAACGAGAGGTAGCCTCGGACACGTTTAAAAGCGTCTCCAAGCTGTCTTTTCACTTATTTCTCAGGTCTTGGAACTGGTATGGCGAATAACTACAATTTTTCTAGTCTCGAGAGCTTTCAACGCTTAAATGTCGATGTAACATGGTTATAGCCTTTGTGTTCGTAATGGAAAAGCTTTTGTATTTAACAAAGCACCTTTACACAAATGCATTTTTTGCGTTTCTTAGTAGATACAAAAATTGGAATTTTAAAAGATGAATCACGAAAAATGTTTTCTGCAGAAATAGAACGTTTAAATGATTCATTGCTATTAATAATTTTTATGATTCATTGCTTGATTAATAAGAAATCTTGACATTTTAAAATGTTTATTTAAAGTACAATCCCCCGTCGCCCCTTATCACATTTTGTCACACAAAACGATAGGCGAACGTATTTTATGAACAGTTTAAGCTAAAAATTATACAAATAAATTTTTATAATATAAATAAATGTTAACTTAAAAATAAATGATTTTAGTAGGCATTAGGTTTCAACGTTTGATAAGATATCAAACGTTGAAACCTAATGTCCACACACCCACACACATTTTGTTGATGTTTGAAAAGAATATTATTATTTATAAAATAAAAATCACATTAAATAAAGGTGTTTCATAAAATTAAGGCGTAATACCTTAAGGCATGTTTATGCTCTTAAAAAATCACAGCACATATCAAGTTACTTAAACGGATAAGTAACTAGATGGTTCCCCTAAACAAGTTGAGTACATAACTTCAATCTTGGTGTATGGTACAAAAGTTGAATACAAGAATAATCAGAGTAGGTATGGTGCAAATGAGATAGCAGTTATTGACGATAATTAAATACCAGCCTACAAAATAGATGAATATCCGAAAGCAAGTTTACCCGAGTGAGTTTCTTTTGAAATACTCATGACATACAATATAAAAATTAACGATATAAAATTTATGTATATTTTATAATTTAAGATTTGGAGATATTTTTTGTGTATTATTAAAAATGTATCGTTTATACATTTTAATGTATAAACGATACAATATATATGATATTATCCCTCTCTATGTACGAATGTAGACGGCATTCTATATTATAATTTCAATCTGAAGTGTTTTTAAACTCATAAATGATATGTGGATATAAATGTTCTACAATCCGTTACAAATAAATCAACGTTTTACAGATCTGAGCGTATGAGTTTTCTGATGCTATCTTTATAGTGGATTTCCGAATAATAAAGCCTATATGTGTGATCAAGAGCTAACCAGTGAAGGCTCTACGAACAGACTTACCAAACTAATTTTTATGTAGTAAGCTTTTTACATAGTAATGTTTGAATGTATCAATCACGTATATTGTCAATTTATTGAATGATAAATGGATCATAGATTTTAAATTACTTCCAGTAGATAATTACATACATCTCGATATTCTTTTATCCGCGGCATCTTTTCCCTTGCACCCGAAGCTTAAATTATTTATATTTACGAGGGGTGAATAAAGTAGCTCCATTGCACGCCCAAAGACTCGCCGCTAAGATTTTGGGGCGAGTTCTACAACTCTTTAGTATTAAGAGTTTAGAATGAAGAGGTTTACATACCCATATATAGATGTATTCAATTTTGAAGTGTACATAGGTAAGTCTTGGTTTTAGCTACAAATTTAAACTTCACTATAAAGTCACATATCTCTTAATTTAATGCTAATGTTGGCAAGTTAATATATTTTAAAACTAAATAGTTTCGCGTGTGAGTATCTAAAACATTTGCAATTTCTGTCTTTATCATAACAAAAATTATTTTTAAAATGATGTATCATATAATACAAAAATAAAACTAATTTCGATATCCCAAGGACAAAAAATTCTTTAAAAACAGATTTAGGATATTTTTATGAGCTATTTAAATACTTTTGTATAATCTCAATCTCAAGAGAAACCTATAAATGGAGACTGATACAAAATAAGGGTGACCAATCCCTAGGGAACATAAGTGTTTCTGAAATTTATGGGTAAGTCTTTTTATTTATTACGCAAATCCAAAATTATAAAAGTTAAGTAGCGAATACTTGGTATTCGCTACTTACAAGTACTATTTATGACTATGAAGATCGTCATACATTTTGTACCTACGAAATATTTTTTAAGACCATTTACGTTCCTACATAATTGTACAAAAGACAAAAATAAAAGGTCTATTTCCATTCTCCTTGGTATTAAAATAAATGCTGAAATTTATTGCGTACTTTCTAAAATTACTTAATTAGCCTTGTAAAAGAAAACAACGACGTGGTTTAATGAATTAAAAAGAAAAAAGTTAAGATGTCAACAAAGTGGCAGAACAATGACAGATCGTTTACATCTTACAAAATGTCGGCGTCGCTGTAGGCGTAATTAAGCATACCGAGGGTGCAAAGAAAATAAACAGGTTTACAGATTTCATTTTGCAGTTTGGATCATTTTTTATTTTATGACAGTTTACATCATAATTAATTAAATGTCATAGAAGTTAAGATTAATATATATACACTTTATTTGATTTAAATATATTAATTATTGTCAATCATTTCAGTGTTTATGATCATAGAGGATATTTCATTATTGCCAAACTTGATAGCTTGGTTAGTAAATTTAGGCCCATCGTTTTTGTCTATCATATAACACACTTATAAGAAAGAATAAGGCATTGACTGTACTGAAGTTAAAACGATAAAAACCGCGAAAATATAATAACTGCGCTCCTAAATATTTCAACCACTAATGATTGAGCGGTAACAAAAAAACTTATTGAATTTAACACCTCCGGAATAAATAATAAAAATAACTGCCCCTACTTGTAAAGCGCGATAAATATTACATAAACGACAATATATATTCATTTATAACCTAAACAAATTTTCTCAAAATATTAAGTGAATAAAACTTTTTAAGTACGTATTTTATAATACATTTAAGATACACGTTTATTTAAATCAACACGTCGAAACTCCGTTGGAATAATGATAATAAATGAAACGTCGAGTGAGATGTCGACCATGTCCGACAAGACAGCCGGCCGTTCCCCAATTTGTTACTCACCATTTACGCGCTTCTTCAGGTTTTACGCGCGATGTTGCCAGATAAAAGGGTCGTTTGCCACGTAAAGGGGAAACTACTTGTAAGCCTAGCTTGATTAAACCCGGTAATGACGTTCCCTTATACGGATTAAATGGATAAAAGGATAGCTGTTGGTGTTTTTACTTTATTTCCGTTACTGGTATTATTTATGTTACTGGTTTGTCGGATTATATCATAAAATGTAATGTATAAATGCTGTGATTACAGGGCAATAAATGAACAAAGTGTATCTTATATGTTTCACATTCTTTGCCTACTACATTTTTAATCTATATGATAGCTATTTGAAAAAGCATTTATTATTATAATACGTTTGATTTATTATTATTATAAGTTGATGGATATTTGGATGGTTAAAATCATTCAAAGTTAGTCAAAATTCAGCACTGAGCACAAATTTCAAGATAAATCTGTTAAATAAATTTAATTGATTTTTAAATAAGTTACAAAATTATGAAATAGAATTTAATAATTGAATTTTAAAATAAAATAATTGTGTAATGGCAGTGGTAAAAGCACAGGTCATTTAAATGAGCGTAAACTGCTAAAGGATTAAGTTAGCGAAGTTTTAGAGTTAGCCAGTGAAAGACCACTTATGTAAGCAAACCGCCGCTGGGATAATGCCTGGCTCTGATCGGCCAGACCACCGCGGTCGGTATGCAACTTAATCTGGCACATCGATCGAAAACTGTTCAAAACGGTCAAGTACTTACCAAGGTAGGTATAACTAAATCTAACCGATGTTGTTAGTTAGTCCTCTGAGGCCTATAAAATTCACAATGTGTAGAACATCGTATACAATGAATGTTTTCTATGTTGTTCAAAAACTTTTGAAATTTTTTTAGCACGCGCGAGCTTGATAATAAGTATCGCTCGCTGCCTATATACATCTACAATACCTGGAACACTGCAGACACCGTGTGGAGGATTACACGAGAAATCCTCGTGAACTTGATCTTTTTTTAACTGACACACCCATCGTTCCACTTTGATGGTAGTCCGAGAGGAGATCTTGATCTCAACTGAAGAATCCTCGGGCTGCTACTAGTCTACCTGTGTTCTAAGAAGTATTCTATACTTTAGAGCCAAGTTTTCGTCATTGTTACTCATCGTGAATCTTTTCAACGAAGTTGTAATTGTCCTAGGGCCAAAATCGCCATTCCACACAAAAAGATCACAGCAGATGCATTATCTACTTATAGGATAAGATATGAATAATAGAATAAGAAAAGAAAAATAGTTGTAGAAAAAGAAGAAAGTAAAAGAAAGAGGACAGAAAAGAAAATTATGTACATATATTTTAAAAAAATTAACACTTACCTTGATAACATCGCGTCATTAGAGCCGAAATGATTAGCCGCCAAGGCAGCCTCTAGAACATTTGATTCTCGTCTAGGTTCCGTTCTATTTAAGATGGAACTTATTGAGAAGCTAGTATACGGCGCACTGCCTGTCGCCTTCTCTTCTTTATCCTTTTTAAGTTCATAAAACGGGCTCTTCTGTTCTTGGCGTGTAGGTGAAGATGTGATATCCGGACTGCTGGCACCGGAAACCACGTTTACTTCTATATCATTGTCTTGAGAGGAGACGGGAGAATCCATCTTAGTATCAGCGCCACATCTTATGCGTAACTGTAAAAAAATAACATATTAATCTCAGCTGTAAATAGTTTATTAATAATAAAGGCTTGTTATTAATGTGAAAGTCTTTGCTAAAATAATGATGAATTATAGATTTCAAAACTAGATTTTCTAAGTTTCTGCCCGCTTTTTACTGATGTTAATATTTTAGATATAGTTACACACTATAGAAAGATAACATTTTTCCTAAACTTCCTGAAGTAATTTATTCATAAAAGCTGAAAACCCTCTTAGCGGAATAATAAAACAATTTAGAGAAATTTGTGGTCTGTTCGGTTTTTTATTTCATATTAAGAGGAAATCATCTTAAAATCTGCATGCCCCGACATGAATCAGGGGTACTTGAATCTTATTAAATACATAAATAATTCTTAAATTCGTTTTTATAGTTTATTGATATAATTGCCATCAACTCGAGTGAAATTTTTCACAATGTTTCTTAAGATATCGCTTAATGTCATTTATTTGAAATCAAAAGACTTCCCTTCAGTTTGCGTACATAATTCCTATTACTTATTCACGGTAGAGAATAATAGAGGGGAGTGCAAAGCCCTCTTAATATAATTCTAATACCCGCGGGACACCCCTAAATAAGGCTAAGAACAATAACGCACTTTAGGATGCTGAATTATAAATAAAGTTAAACGTCTCAAGGCGGAGCTAATCAGAATGCTCCATATTGTAGCTAAAGGATATCATATTTTAAGGTTGGGGATAAGCGGTAGATGCTTTAAGTCAACTGCACTAGATTTAATTTAGCAAAACGATCTACTCCTAGTTCTAGAATAAATAAATCTAAAGTTAGAGAACGCTTTGTTTATTTTTAAACATAACGAAAAAATATAATACATTAAAAACAATTTTTTTGTATGTGATAGGAAGGCAAACGAGTGTGTCGCCTGATAGAAAGCAATCAACGCCGCCCATAGACATCCGCAACACCATAGGCCAATCATCGCGAATACGATTATGTATGACTTACAGGTTAATTCCTAGTCTGGCTAACCACCCAAACTATATAAACATGGTGATGAAGTATTTATTCCTCCAGAAATTGGGAGGCCCCGTGCCTAACTGTGAGTCATATATAGACTGTGACGAAAAAATAGAAGTCCTGCACACCTAAACTTATTTGCAGGTGATTTCAAGTTTCTGACATTAAATCGTTCAGGAGTATCATAAAAGATAACATAATATAAATTACATACATATATACGTAAAAAGTACAAAAGCGAAAATTGTGTTCACAATATGTGGTACTACGTTAATCAATTTCGAAAAAGGCAGTTAGTTCAGTGTCACCCATTATCAGTAGCACGCCGCCGGCGATATAGCGTGAATTTTGCAGTAATATTGATACGAACAACGGCACTTTCAGCTGTAATTGCTCGTTTCACTTGTGTGTCGCCAATATGAAATCAATCAACAGTTTAAAACGAACGTATACCAACTAGTGGCATCGAGTTGTCGAATTTCGAACATAATTCATTATTTTTTTTTTATATTTTATCTCCCTGCACTCCTTATATATACTTTTGTCCTATATATATACTTTTGTTTTAACAACCCACCGCTGGGTACGAGCCCGCAACCTCGAAATCTTGAATTATGTACGTACCTAGAGATCACGTCATCGCTACACCAGTCATATACAATAATAAACAGCTACATCAAGCTATCTTGTATATATTACATATATATTTTAAAAGCATGATCATCCTGATGATTGCGATTTACTAGGAAAAAATGTTATATGTGTGATATCCTACCAAGAAATTTATATTCAATCCGCATTGGGCAAGCGTGGTGGATTAATGTTCGTCCCTCCAGAAACGGAGAGGCCTGTGCTCATCAGTGGGATATATATGGGCTGTGAAAAAAAATGTGGTATAAATATTGTATTAATTCGCATTCACTTCGAAGCGAAAGACTGTGCTAATAGACGTCAAGAAGAAAATAATAATTGTCTTCTTTTTGTCTTTCGAAAATAGTTTTTTATGGATCAAAGCAGAATTAAAAAAATAACGAAGTATCAAACAAGTAGCAGTATGAACAAATTAAGGATTTTAAAAGTTTGTACATATATGATGTAGAAATAGGTGTTAAATATTATGTAAAAAATAAGTAAAAAAAAAATAAATTGAAAAAAATACATATTAAGAAATTACGAAGTTAAGTTGTTTACGATTTTGTTAAAAACATTTCAATTTTTAAATGATTTTTATCTCTATGCTTTATAAATTTTAAGAACCTTTTAATTTAAATGAATAACACATCCCACGAGCGTTATTATACAAATGGCTATTAAAAAAAAACAATTATAAAAATGGCGTAATGAACAATGCGTTAAATAAACCTATTAAGCCTATTTCAGTGCGCAATTTCACAATTTGCCCCGAATTCCCAAATGCTATGTCCGTAGCGATGACTCATCGTAGACAAATTATGAAAGGTTAAAACTAAATGTCCCAATAAATTATTCTAATCTGCTACGATAACATTCATTTTTTTACATAATAATGTGCTACAGTAGTTTTGCAATCGTGAAGTTACCGCTCACAATCACAGTAGTCGCAGGGTCAATTACAACATTAGCATAGGTATAATAAATATAAATCTATATATATGGCCTTCATGTATTTGATCCCAGTTTCTATGTCCATTTAATCCACCTTGGAAACGCGCAATGGGTTAATGTCAATTCACGTAAAAAATTGGAGGCCCAGGCCCAGCAGTGGGGCACATATAGATTATAAATAAAACTGATAAACGTTCGTCATATTCTTAATTTTCTTTATGTTCATACTTTGTATTTTTGTAATGCAAAAAATTGGTCAACTTCCTCAATTTCTCCGTATCAGCTATATGACGCTACGAAAATATGAGCATTGAAAGGAAAGATTGAACACCGCAAATCAGTTTGTAAGTGTAAAAAATATATATTTTATTTATTATTTCTTAACGGAAATCAGCGAAAGCACAACTTCAGGCAGTCAGCTTAATAATTATGTAATACAATACATTGATAAAATCACTCAAAACAGCCGGCTGACATTAAGTCATGCGTGCGCACCGCGTAATTGATACTTTTCGGAATCGATTAATGTTGAAAAAAAAACTGAATTATCTTTTGCTTAACATCTCTAGAGTTTTATTAGACCCGACCGTATAGTTCGTACTTTTATTTTTCATTGTGGTTTAGTTTACTTACACTTGTTTATTGTCAAAATATTTTGTTCTCGGTCCCTTTGTAAAGTACTTTTAATTGTTTTTTTTTTACTTTAACTGAATTATATTACATAAAAATTAAAATATAATATATATTAAAGCTTGAATTTTCCCAATCCGGCCGGTTATCGCCGGAAAAATAGACCACCACCCTCCATCAAAAAAAAAAAAAGAAGACAAAATAATGCAAATCCTGGAAATATGAGCCATGCTCTAGACAGAGAGAAATGGTGAAAGATTTAAAAAGCTTTTACCTAAAAGGGACCACACAGTAGGAAAAGGAAATCTAGTAATGCCTAACAAAAAAAAGTGTGGAAAATAAATCTATAATAATAATAAAGCTTTGAGATGATGTTCAAGGTTAATTATTTTTTTATATACATACATCCATCTACCATTAAAAAATAATTTAATATAGACACCTGTATTTGTACAAATTTCCCTAAGATATAGAATTCATCTTTACTAACATACTCGTATATTTAATCACTTCATTTTATATCTTTAAAGTCCTATAAAACCTTCCCATTCCACTATTGTGAGACATCACCCTTACAGATCGCCCAATGACAGATGGCCATTTAGAGATAGTATCTCAATGGAGACCGTAAACTTTACGGCGCTGTAAATGAAGTTAACCCTTTGCATGCTAATCGAAGTGACGAGCCTGCTTAATTTACCTCACTGACACCGTCGCGTGACTCGCGGCAACTATTCATTCCATTTGATTAAATTTGATTGAAATTTCTCAAAAGTGCCTTTTAAAAAAAAGTACTTTTTATAAACAAGTGGATACCTGCGAATTTACGGACGTGTTTAAATTTCTGCATTTCAACAGAATAAAAAGCGGAATAACTTAAACAATTTTATCGTATTTTTAATTAAATTCCTTCTATTAGTTCACACTTTGCCCATATTTATTTTAAATTTTCAATGGTTAATAAAATACTTTTTATTCATCCACTCAAGTTCAAATACATTTTTGAAACTTGTAGTGATGACACTTGATGTTAATACAGTTTTTTCAAATATTAATTAATTTTGGTTTTATATGGGTGAAAAGAGTTTCTCTTATATATAGATTTAAATTTAAAAATAAATACCGTTAATAGCGAAGCTGGAAAAAATAGGAATTGACTTTATTTTTTTTATATATTACTTGTTCTATTTTACATGCAAATTTATCATTACAGGATTATAGGATATAGGATATCCTTTGCATATAAAATACTTGTATAAATGATTATTATCATTATTGTTATATTTTATTATATATTGAAGTAATAAAAATGGCGACCGATTGGCTCAGGGCCCACCGCCCGCGGAGTCAATGGTCGCGGGTTCGATTCCCGCATCGGAATAAATATTTATATGGATTTATAAATGTTTATTCCGAGTCTGGTAACCCCCTCAATCCGTATTTCCTTTCCTGTCCCTTCCTTTCTTCTCTGTCCTTCCTTTCCTCTCCGCCATTCCACGGTCTGTCGTACCAACGGATGCGTGGTTAGGGGCAAGCCTAGTCGCAAGCGTGCCGATCGTCCCGGGATCGGGCTCCCCCGGGTACTATGGTGTCTTACCTCAGCATGCAGGGCTCTGCTGGGGCTGACCTCCATCCTCCCTTGCGGCTCGTGGGATTCACTAAGACGAATTTAATATACCTAATTTGTCGAAAATGACGGCGACGTGATTCGCCACCCGTCACGTTCTGATTCCCACGAGGGCGAAAAGTGACGAATAAACGAGCCATTTCGCTGCGATGAATGGCAGCGGATGGAGCTCTGTGGTCTCTGCCAACCCCTGCAGGGGATAGGCGTGAATATATATAAAAAAAAATAAAAGTAATAAAATAGTATTAATAATTATCGTAAAGAACATTTTTAATTTTATTTTGTTAATAATAATATAACATAATTCATAATCTTTCCTCGCTCACTACTACGGTGTGAGTGTCGGCCACTCTGAAACCTCAAAGCGCATCTTAGCAACGTAAAAGGGTTTAAATTTGACTTTGTAATATTTATTACGGCGCCACTGGAGTGTTGTTAAAAGTTCATTTAGAAATTAAAACGAGCGACTATGTTATTAATTAATTGCTTACATTATCTTTTTGGGGGATACGATTTTCGACAATATGACATGGAAAGCCCATATCAAAAGGATATTTTTCGTTTGAGTGAGTACACAACGAACGCTATATTACAAATTTTGTCACACAAAAAATAAGCCCAGTTGAATAAAAGTTTTTAAATACTGTTACATCATTAAGCCTACGTGATAAAATCTGACATTTTTAATACACTTAAAGCAATGTGAATGGTCTTCAACATCGAATGTTTTTATATTACTTTTATGTTGGTATATTTGGGTATCATCAGCTTTTACATATACATTTTTTAATAGTTCTGTTTAATTCTTTTTACACATTTCTTACAGGCAAATGGGCAGGCTTGTCACCAGATGGAAAGCAACCAACACCGCCCATAGTGGCATGGGCATTGCATAAGCATTGCAGCTGGCCTTTAAGAAATCTGTAGGCTGTTTTGTGAAGGTTCCAATGCCATATCGGTGGATAATATCGCCATATCGCCGTATACAGAGGAAAGATTTTTAAAGAACAATGCACTGGATCGCCATTCATCCTGATGAGAGGTATGAAGGTTTTCACTGTGTCTTCTTTAAAACATTATATTTTCAAAACCAGCTGCACACATCTTTATTCAAACATGTTTATTGATAAATCATTTTATAGTTTTATTATTATGTTTGTGAGTAGAGATATCCGTAGAGACTACTGAAAATTGGTGATCACAAATTGATATTTACTTCACAGGTAGATGCTGCTGCCCATCTAATGGCATAATGCCCATCTAATGTTCTCCTCTAATCAGAAACTTACGTGTCACACTTAACATTTTCATGTGTGTGACACGTAAATTTCTATCATTTTCCTGAATCAATATCGTACACATAAAGACCATATTCTCTAATGTTTACGGCTCTTATATTAATAACATGCACGATATCTTTAGAGACGTTTAAAGATCGTTTATTTGAAGTATCAGTGCAGGCTGTACGATTCATGTTGCCCATCTACTGGTATTGTCTACCCTAATCAACTCGTACAACACACTGAAATAAATGCGGTGGCTCTATTCTATATAGCAGGGCAAGCATACGAGCATGCGTGTTTCCTGATAGTAAATAAACACCTCCGCTTATAGACATCGCCAACATCAGAGCCGGTACAAATGCGTTGCCTGCTGCTCAACCCTCAACTCTCGGCTCAAAAGTCAACTACTCTAAGTGGCTACTACAAAGTGGCTACACTGACCCAAACGGGCTTACCATTATATATATGACGAATTTGGAATTGGGGATTGCAATCCCGTAGCTCATTCAATCCCGCAGGATTGATATGCGGATTATTCAATACCGCGCGGAAATCACGCGGGATCCCGCATCTTTGAGATTATGTTATATAATCAAATTGAAACTACAGATTTTTGTGTAAAAGTCATCTTTTATGAAACATTTCTTACATTAAGCAACAGAAATTATTTTTCTATTAATTAAGTATAAGTAATTAGTAATCTCTTAGATTCATCTTTAAATGTTTGGCATATTTTAAAGTTTTGTTTAACTTTATCCTTACTCCTAATAACAGTTTTATATTTTTAATACAGTCTTATTCATATAATGACTAATAATCAAATCGCATCTTTCTCTTAGATAAAGCTACTTGCGACGACCGCGAAAATTCATTTTAATTTGCGGGGACTAGTGAACTACCACCCTAACAAATGATTAGTCAAGCGTCATTTTTCCAACATTTATTCGGTGACCCTAAGTGATTAATCCGATGTCACTTAATTTAATTAAGGTACGCGTCACAAACGTACCTACAATTTTAATCCTCAATGTTCCGCGTTCTTTTTGACACCGCGTCCTATTTTTATGTAGGTACATACGTTTATCACCTAATCTTTATTACAGAAACAATGTAAAACAGAACGATAATGTACCTTATCTTTCTAATTTGAAATTTACTAAATTCAATAGCATTATTAGCAACAAAAACGGTTTTTTCACGTACATTGTGGCATCAGCTACATTACGGAAATGCCGTTGAAATTAAATTCACCGGTATTTCCATAGGTAATTAAACGACACATATATGTATAACAAAGGACAATAACGATTCGGCAACGCCTCTGGTGTTTTAGAAATCTATGGGCGGCGTTGTTCGCTTTCTATCGGGCAAAACATTTGCTCTAAAACTCGCTAGCTTAAACTTGCATACTTGCATAAAAAAGACTGCGACATGATATTATTTAACCAAATTCATATATCTTTATCTATATAGATGAGTGTGGAGGGCAAGGAAAGCGTGCCGAGATCGTAGCAGATGAAGATCTGTGATCTCTGTCTACCACTACGGGAAACGGGCGTGATAAATGTATGTATATGAGAAATGTATGTATATGAGAAAAGATTTCTATATGTTATTATATAAAGATTAAGATCCTTATCCTATTTTGAACCATTGTTTATTTGATGAACGAGTTTTGAACCATTGTTTTCCAGATACTTCTCTCCACGCACCACTACTCTGTGGAACCAGACACCTGCAGCGATGTTTCCAAACCTATACGATATTGGAAACTTCTGCAATGCTTATGGCATTGCTGTAGTCTATGGGCGACGTCGAATCCTTTCCAACAGGTACAACGCTTGCTCGTTTGCCTTCCAATCCCATAAAAAAAATTATAAGTAGGAAAATATTGTTGTGGTTCATGACATTTCTTCCCGTGGGTTCCGTATAGGAGGTGGGGACTATAGGAGAAAACACCAGAAAATTGGCAGCAACATTTACCTGAGAAATATAAGCTATTTTGTGATTCCCATTCTGATAATAAACGAGAGGATTATGGCAACATCCCTTAATTTGAGGAAGGCCGACAACCGAATGCCGAAGAACTTTGGTTCGGAAAATTCGGGAAAAAAAGTTTTTTTATTATGTTTATTGAATTTTCGTAATATTAAAATGGTCTACTAATGGTCACTATAATACATATGGGTAAGCACTATAAGTAACTATTTTGCGGAAGTCCACTGTGAATCTTCATAAAATTTATTTCTTAAAATCAGTCCGTCAGTTACCTCTATTCATAAATGAGAAGATTTACAGTTCGACTCAAACTATACAAAATTACTTTTAAAGTTAATTAATTAATTAAAATATTTCTCATATAAAACTTTATATTAATAAAACGAAATACAGCTTTACTAATTTAGAGCAAAGAGCGCGACTTCAGTTCCACGAGACGATACCAAAATGAGTTGAAATCTAAAGGTCACTAGTTTTATATTTGCATCGACAAGTTATGTGTGTGAGTTGATTAAATAGCAAATAAATAGTTACGAGCAATATAATGTATGTATGTATGTAGATATAATATATACCTGAAATTTCTTCTAAATTCTGTTTCCAAAAAAACACAGTTTAACTTTAACATACATAGCAATCACCCTCACAGTATGTTGGTATATCACAATAGATTATACACAAAAATGTATTAATGTTTGTTGTATCACTTGTCCAAGATAGATTCACAATATCGTAACGTAGGTATACTTTAGCGTGTGAATCCCTCAACAATATATTGGAGACTGACAACTACCCTTGGACTTTGGGGCGGCTCTTATCTACAGCACCACCCCTAACGAGCCAGCCCCTGTATCTCCATCCTCTTCTGTTCTATCAACCCTTAATGCGACATACGAAAACCGCCCTTAAACAAGAGACATAACAGTGTGGTTAGGGTTTAAAATGGCATGGTGTCGTTCGCTTAATCGATCGTCAAACCGGAGTAATAGCCTAAAGTCTAATACAATTAAGGGTCGGTATTTAGCGCCGAAATCGTCGAAACTGGTCCCACGTAACGCTGGAGGATTTCGTGCTTGCTGTACGGTAAATAAGGTTTGGAAACTTTCGATGTAAGTGTATAAATACACATTTTATTGAAAAATCCTACTAAGATTAAAATCATTTTTATTAATGGAAACGAAAGTGCTTGCTCGAAGGACGCTCAAAATATATAAATCGCTAGGATTCAGTTGTCTAGTAGTAAAGTTTGATAAATTCACTTCATTTTTAAAACTTTGAATAACTTGAATGTGTATTCAAAAGATTTTAAATATAATGGATAACTTTAAATGTTATATTTTACAATAAATTATGATTAATAGACTCGGGCGTTACTTTGCGGAAATTCATTTTTACAGACAGTCAGATTTTCAGTTAGCTTCCGTAAAAAACAAATTATATCTTAACAATGAAGTAATTAATATAAAATTTGTTTATTTTTATATAATGAATAAATTATACAGAAACATGTATAATGGGGTTAATAATTGAATAGATAAATAGATAACCGCCTTATATTTTATTATACAGTTTTCGTAAAAGCTGTTAAAGCCAATAGGCTACTAGAATTACCATCTTCGAATTGAACTAGCGCTGCGATTGTCTGTATAAGATTGTCTATGGTAAAAAATCGCCGTCAGGTGCACCTGCCAACTTTCTAGAAGCATACCTCAGTATAGCAATTAAGACAGACCCTTTTAACTGAATGAAACATAGTACTGAACTATGCATAAGTGATAATAATCTATATCGAAAGACGAAACATTTTCTTACATCTGACAATGTAATATTGGTGGATATAATATATACCGTATATTCTTACTAATGCTAACAGTGGTAGAGCCATGGTAGTACGAATGTGTCAGCCCGCCCGCGGAAGTACCACACTCCCGCAGAAAACCGGCGTCTGAGTGGTAGCTTACCTACCGCGCTTCGTACGCTGAGCAGCCGAGTTCCGCAGGCCCAACACCCTCCCCTTCTCTATTCCCACTCCCATAATGACAATTTCCTTAAAGGTCGGCTTCGCCACTTCGGCACTGCCTATGGCACTGCAGAAGTCTATAGGAGGCGTTGATTGCTTTCCATCGTGTGACACGCCAGTTCGTTTGCCTTCCTATGCCATAAAAAAAAATACAGCGTCCAATAATAATATTATATTTTACTGTTACAACGTTTCATAGGGTGAGTCAAGGGTCCAACGGCCCAATACCTATTTTCCCTTCTTTCCGTCCTTCGTTTCTTTATTCCCCTTCTTTTATTTCCTTCTACCTGCAATTACATCCTTCTCCCATTATTTCATCCACACTAAGGTAGGTACGTCTGCGTGTATGCGTCTGTAGTACATACATATTATACATACGTACAACAAATAATATCTGTGTGCGGCTACGATCGGATAGGATTTTTAATTTAAATTTTAAAAGAAAATAATTTACATGCATACGATCATGCCATGTAAAAGGATCTTTATCTGCTACGTTCCCGGCACACTTTCTTTCTTCATCCACACTCATTACCCACAGGTTAAGGGTACTTTTGACCTGGTCTTTCTTACGAACTTAAGCGATTTGGTCAAGGTATGTTGTCTTTAGTCTTACCCTACCCGCCCTTCCATCCACATCCGAACTGTAAATTTCGTTTATCTGTCGTCTTTCATCCATCCACTGTATGTGCTGTGTAGTGATCATAATACACATAGTGATGAGCCACGGTGATTTCTAATCATAAGGCGGCCCGCATGCTCGTTTTCAGATCACTTCCAAAGAAAAATTTAATTAGTATTTGCATGTATGATGAAATAACGGGAAAATAAGCAATAGGTATGTACATTGAATCGCCCGCGTTTCACTGCCACCCTTTCCGTCTGATCTTGAACTTAAATTGTGCAAAAAATAAACACGTAGGTACCTATATACACATACCGATCTAAGCCTAAGGGTTCGTCTGTAAATAAATTCTCCCTCCTCGCTCCTACAAGGGCAATTAGGGGATAAATTAGTCATTAGGGCGCTACCACACCGGATCGGAAGGCCTGAGGCTACCACACTAATTTAAGAAGGGTGGAACATCGTCTGCTAATTGCACATAATGGAATTGGATTTATAACGAAGTTAAATCAAACCAGATAGTGTGAAACTGAAATAAATAAACGGACAATTCAATATGTTTTACGCACCATAAAACAAATGAATATATTGCTTAATAGAAAACTATGAAATCTCAACTTTATGTTTTGTATAGGGAGTGCAATCACGCAAAACGGAATCCCGCTGCTTTTATTAATCTGCTGGATACCGCACCTTCAAAGCGCGGATCCCGCAAATTAAACATTTGGCGCTAAAACTTTCGCGTAAATCGCAAGTAGCTCTATCTAAGATAAAGTTGTGATTAGATTATTAGTCATTAAATGAATAAGACTGATGTGGACAGTCAAAAGTTTTACTTAGCTAAGATCCCCGACAAGCAAACAATAACAGAAAATTAATAATGAGTGTTTTCCTGGTGGATGAAGTGGAATTTTTGACTGTCCACATAGTGACGGATTTCCGCAAAGTAACGCCTGACTCCATTAATAA
Source organism: Baronia brevicornis (assembly GCA_031353405.1). Classification (NCBI taxonomy): domain Eukaryota; kingdom Metazoa; phylum Arthropoda; class Insecta; order Lepidoptera; family Papilionidae; genus Baronia; species Baronia brevicornis. Next base: position 422,656 of record JASFAT010001121.1, read on the forward strand.
TGAATAAGACTGAATTAAAGATATAAAACTATTGTTAGGAGTAAGGGTAAAATTAAACAAAACTAGTTTAATACTATGACAATCATTTAAAATTTTAGAGATTATTGATTGAGAGATTACTAATATCTTATACTTAATTAATAACAAAGAAATAATTTATGTTGCTTAATGTAAGAAATGTTTAATGAAAGTTGATTTTTACACAAAAATATATAGTTTCAATTTGATTTTATAACAATATATCAATGATCAATGATGCGGGATCCCGCGTGATTGAATAATCCCGCCGGATTGAATGAGATGCGGGATTGCAATCCCTAGTTTTGTATGATCTTTGGTTAAGCCAAAGATTAAGTGATTAGCGTATCAGACTGAGCTTCGGATTTCTAACGGAAAATTTCAAACAGTTGAAATTCTAACGGAAATAATAAAATATATATTTGGAAAATTAATAACATTTATTATTCACACTTAAACATGTAATTAGTGTATATTAACGCTTATGCTTAATTAACTATTGTTTACTATTTACGTAATTTATTCAAAAATCAAATTTGAATTTTACAATGTTGACTGAATCAACAACTTTAAATTTGTTTACAAAATTAATGTGTTTCTAAAACGTAAATAAAGAAACGTCAGAAGGAAGTCTTCATATTCAGAAGAAAACTTTTGCACTATGGTGCAATGAGTTATGTTAGCAGTTCAAAGATGTTTAAGCAGTATTAGCATCAGCGGAAATCCAAACTTGCTTTTGTATCAGGATCACGTGTGCCTTCAATAGATAATCATCGTTATATTGATAATATTTTGGGACTCGCGGAGAACCATATATAGGTACGTTTTTTTCTACACATATTCAGTTTCTCAAAACCGTCCTTGGCAGTTCTTGTCTTGAACTCGCCAGATGGTGTCCTTTTTTACGTGGAGAAAGCCGTTACCGATGTCCTACTACCATAATGCTTAGCTATGTCGCACTCCGGCACTTTCACTTGTCCTGCCTAAAACGGAACGATGACCGCCATCAACACCCCGTGTGTTCGCCTAGAACGCGTCCGCCGCCAAGTCAAACATGAATTGATGTCACAAAGAGCTCTAGCATAAACAAACTAAAGAGACAGTGTAAGTCTTAATATATCTTAGTAAAACAAAAACAAAATTACATAAAATACAAAGATATAAACTAAGTGGTTAGTTTTTAATTACTTCAAAAATTATATTTATTTATTTTTTGAATAAAATAGTACATATTTAAGAGGTTTTTACACCACTATCAACATTACATGCCTATACACTATAATAAACTTGACCTCTCCCGAGGACAATTTTCGGCTTCAAGCTTCCCATTCCTGCCATATCGCATGCGCATATCGTCTCTCGTTCCAAATTACATTTGATATAATAGACCCGATCATCACTCCATCACTTTTTCTACTCCAACGTGTACAAGTCCCCCGACTAAAGTGACTAGGCCATTAATAAGGTAACTTGATACTAATTCAGAGGCAGTTTCGCTGGTGAAAAACTCCGTTTCGATCGTTTTTGAAGACTTTTCGTTTAGACCGCGTGTTTGTTAAAACTAATTCATAGAAAAAATTGCAAACTAAAAATTGTATTGCTTTTTAAAATTTTTTAGTTTTTTTAAAATTATACGCCCTTCCTTGATTATTATGACTTTTGCATTATTTTAATTATTTTGCGGCATAGGTACACCTACGCGAGAAACCAAAATACAAATATGCCCCATATACCCCCCACACTACAACTGTATCTAGCACTGAACGTGTTAAGGTGCTTTTGCTTACAATATATCAAAGCAACATTTTTGTGCTAAAAATATTGAAGTTGCGTGATTCTATTAAATACTTATTTATATTTATTGAATTCTTTTAGAGAATAATTTTACTACGAAAAATTTTAGGTATTAAATATTGCATTAACTTTTAGTTTATACCAGCGACATCTCATCAAAAAGAAATTCAACTCCCTTTCCCATCTTTTTAAAACTTAAATAAATGAAGAACTTGTCTAACACCCGACAGATGGCGTATTTATATTTTAAGTTGTTGTTACATTAATTTAAATATAACGACTCACGATGAACTCAAAGTAATAATAGTATTTTTCATCTATTTTATATGTAATATAATTTACTTTTTACTGTTATGAAATATTTACAAATAGGAAATAAATTTTGTTAGTGACACCTATCGGTTTGCAATAAAACTATATTTAACAAATCGCTCGTATCGGACTTTGAAGTCTCCAATATAATATATACATTTTGAAAGGTTAATTGGACCAAATTATTTTTACCAAAAACAGTTTGGTACTGACTGGCAGATTTTTTAATTAAACTAGCATTAGCACCACAAGCTCTAACAGTAATTCAACTTTATTTTTTCAGAAATTTTAGCTCAAACGTTTCATAGAATGTCGTGAACACTTACAGTTAATCAAGATACTCAAATTTTAGGCCAAACAAGGGTCATAAAAACATTTTATTTTTTAATTGCCCCGATTTCTTTGCTCCAAATAACATTGGTAATTTTTAAAAAAAAACTTGTGGAGTATGTCAAAAAAATTCGAAATTTGAATTTTTTTCATTAGAAAGTATTTGTGTACATTACATACCATCTTATGGACTCAGTGGCGAAGCTACCTCTTACGAAGTCTATTGTTGCGGGTTCGATTCCTGCATCGGTATAAATAATAATACGTCGGTTATAAATTACACTGTCATAAATTTTTTATTTTGAGAATAGCTGCCTAACCAACCAGTCTTGAAAAACCGTAGTGGATTGATTCCTTCAGAAATGAAGAGAGCCTTGCCCAGTAGTGGGACATATATGGTATGGAAATATTATTGTAGTTTAAGGAACTCTTGAATAACACAAAGATTACGACTAGAAAAAAAGCGAAAATGCTGTAATTGACACAAATGTCAAAAAAAATTATTGCATATTCCGACGAGTAAAAATACTGGATCGAATGGTCCGAGTCTCACAACTCTACGCCCAAAACATTTTATACAGTATTGAAATTGACTGTTTTGAGTGATCAATTCTCAGATCATACAATTTTTTACTACATTTTCACTTTTTTACGTTTGTAATATTTTTTTATATTTAAAGTGTAAAATGTAAAAATATTATTTTATAATATTTAGTGTAAAATGGGTATTAACTGCCTTTACAACACGCCAGGGTGAGAGCTTGTCGTTTTTTCCCTCTCAGAGCGCCACTGTATCCGTAGTGGTGGTAGTTTTTTTTTCGTAATATTGACGTCAAAAGTATTCTTCATGACTCATGTATTTTGAAAAAATAAAGACGTTTATGACATATTTTTTATATTATGGAGTTAAAGTTTAAACTATAAAACTGTGTTCAAAATACTTTATTTCTCAACAACATTACGTACAAAACGATATCGCTGTAACTATAATATGTTATCCATATATGTATATACTACAACTATTGATCGATTATAGAAAATTGGACTTTCAAATGTACACGATTCCTCCCCATTCTCCTCCTTAGTCGAAAGCAATTAAGTTTAAAATGTCAGTAACTACGTGAGTTACAACAGCCAATTATTTGAAATAATCATAATGAACAGATGTAATACACATTATTAAACTTAATTGCATAATAAAGCATTCATTTAAAAATTTATTTAAACAACAACAATATCTTTGTCATTTTCTAAGTTCATGCTAAGGCATTGATATACTTTAGGAATATAGCATTTCTTAATCAATACAGTGAAGTATATCACTTATTAGTTACACAATGTAAAACTAAAAATTTAATTTGAAAAAAGAAAATTAAACTAATTAATCATGATTTAATGATATTTCACAACTGCATGTGGAGTATTGGCATAACAGTTAACCTAAATTAAAAGCAAATAAAAATAATTGCCATTTTATTTTTGTGGTAAATTGACTTTGAGATTGAGGTGCAAATTTATTTCAAATAAAACTGGCAGAATTACGAAACAGCGACAATTGAGAATGACAATACTTTGAAATAAAAGATAGTTTTTTGATCGCTTGCATTGCATATGCATTGGTAAGGATGTGAATAATGTGAGGGGAAGATTTAATAGGAAGGGATGTAAAAATGGTACTTTTTCGTTAGCTGGGCGCAAGCGAAAAATCACCAAATAGGAGTTCTACATCTCCGCCAAACTTCTTACAACCATAAAGGGAATGTTTGTTCGAGGCCTCTCTACTCTAAAATAAAGCACGTTTTACTTTTTTTCTTCCATCTTAATTTTTGTTTAAAAAATGATGAAAATTTGGATCTATTCGGTTAGGTTATATTTTTCTACGTGAGAGGAAAAAAAGATTAGGTTAGGTTGTAAGAAATTTAGCGGAATTCTACATTATTTGGCGATTTTTCGCTTTCGCCCGGCTAACGGAAAATTACCGCATTTTTTGATTGGCATTTTGTATTTCATATGAATTTTCAATTATTATAGAATTATTTTATCGTAATATTGGTAGTCATTTGCAAAATTATCTTGTTAGGATAATAGTCTTTATAGAAACTAATATATCGTCAACCTCATTATCAGAATTCGTAAGTCCTAATGAGTACATTTTACAGGAACAACATAAAACTATTTTTTTTTTGTTTTAGAAATTTTTATAAAACTTAAAAAGTACTTTAGATATAAAGAGCTATTTTTGAAGTAAATACGAAGTATTCCATTATTTACGCTTTAATGTTAAATCAAAAGTGAGAAGTGAGAGAAAAAATGTTTTTTTTTTGTATTACGAGTTTTGTCAATAAGGCCGGTGTACCTCATTTCAAAGCATTATGTTTCCCATCTAGCAGTTATTATAAATCATAGCCAATGTTTTGTAACATTGTTATTAGTGACTCATTTCACAGACATAATGGTAAACCTCTTTTTTTACATCATCTGTTATTACTAATTGGTAGTTCGCTAGCATTTAATAAGTTAGTAACAGTAGTCGACTGCATACAAGAGAATTTGGTGTTCTATCTTTTGTCTTCTGCAAGTAGTCAATTTAAAAATAATAATTAATAGAATACTTGTATAATGAAACACATGGCAATATTTTCAAGACCGGCCGCATTTATCTGCATAAGTGTTACAATTTTTTAAACTTAAAATAAAAAAAAAACTTAATTTAGTTTAAATAAATATCATCACAACGAAAAAACAATATCATCCAGTAACTTTGACTAGTGTTTATTTTTATAAATTACTAATGGAGAAAAGTAAACCAGTCATGTCAGGTAAATTAAGAAGAATATATAATAGCGATTTCATTCGTTTTACTGTAAATCAGTAACATCATTACAGTATAAATGATTATATAAATCAATAATGGGAAATGCTATAAAAACGAATGTTAAGGTCTTAATTATACTAAAAACCAAAAGTATTTATTCACACTTTAAACTCAAAACTATGTTGGATATCAAGTCATTGATATAATGTTCTTCTGTCATATAGAAAACAATATATGCAGCTTGAACGTATGACGAAGAGTAAAGAGATCAATAACCTCTTTAAAAGGGATCTTTACAAAACAGCAGTATGGGGCGGTTCATTCATACGTACCCACGTGTTTGTAATTGTATAAAACTTTATATGATACAAAATATATAGTAAAAATAATATTTTATAAGATATATAAAATGTGGGTACATTTTTTATATTATTACAAGGAAACCTATATTTCAAGAGTCATTTCAAAAGTTTGCTTCTGCAGTTAATAATTATTGTAACTTACATAACCAATTCGACGTGATGCTTATACAACTTTGTATAAGACAAGATAAAAAGAATGGACCTTTAACTTTTTTTTATGGCATAGATAGGCAAACGAGCAGGCGTGTCACCTGATGGAAAGCAACCAACGCTACCCAGACATCCGCAACGCCATAGGCAGTACGGAAGCGTTGCAGACCTTAAAGGAAAGTGAAATTATGGGAGTGGGAGTGGGAATCGGAGGGGGAGTGGGAAGGGGAGGGTGTTGGGCCTCCGGAACTCAGACCGCTCGCCGTACGAAGCGCGGTAGGTAAGCTACCACTCAGACGCCGCTTTTCTGCGGGACTTAACTTTTGCTTAACAAATTGTAAAATTCATTAGAAAAATCTATAACTATTGTGGGAATTTATATTTTTTTTCTATTATGTAATTTTTATAAATTTTCCCTTAAAATAAATAAATACTTTTGATTTTGACAGAGAAATCTTTTACATATTCCAGGTAACATAGGTATATATGAACGGTCTTTTCAATTTAATAATATAAAGCATAAACAGACAGAATCTATTTAAAAATGGGAAACCGCCATTACAACACTAGGAACAAAAACGTACACAAAGTCAAATATTTAGATCTAGTTCGCCCTTCGATCGGTTAACTAAAGCTGATACTTTCACACTTTGCGAGTACAGATAATAATATACTTTACGAATTTTCAGACGCAAAGGCTTATTAATGAAAAAAAAATAACTGTTTCTGTCTAGCTCATAAGCTTATCGTCTGCGTGAAAGACGGACATATTTACAACACAATATGAAGCGTTATGCTATGCGCCTGCGGTCATTTTTTACATTTTTCGTACTTTTCCTTTAGCCGAACGCAAGCGGATATTCGCCAAACGTCTTACAACCATGCCAAGGGGAATGTTTGTTTAAGGCCATGTGCTCTATTCTCTGAATTAAAGCAAAGCACGTTTTCCTTTTTTTCTTCCATCTTTATTTTTGTTTTGATGATGAAATGATGAAAATTTGGGATTTATTAGGCTAGCTTAGGTTAGGGTTTTTTTTACGTGGGAAAAACAGGTTAGGTTAGTTTGTAGGAAATTTGGCGGAATTCTACATTATTTCGCAAATTTTTTTTGGTTGCGCCCAGCTAACGGAAAAGCACTTTTGTTTACAGCTCAAATATGCCAAATATGCATTTTTGAAGGAATGGACACTAACCCACCACACTTTCCCAAGGCGGACTGGCCGTATACCCAGACTCATAATCAGTAACTGTATGCCATTATATTTATTCCGACGCGGAAATTGATTCCGCGACTGTACTTCGTCAGCTTTAGTTAACCGATCCATAATCACGATTAGTGTTAAACAGATTAGCACGATGCCGAAACTTCCAAACGCTATTAAGATAAATGAAAAAATCTAGCTAATTAATCTAACAAGTAATAAAGCAATGTAATTTTCTTAATGATACATGTGCGTATCGTTTACAAGAAATATTTAAGTATTTATTTTGTTTAAATAATATTAAGCGATATATAATCCTAAAAATAAATCTCTGAGGTAAATTATGTTTCACAAAGAATAATTAACTGAACACAAAAAAGTATGTATATGTACCTAAAACGTAGTAACGAAATAAGGTATACTCGTATGTACTATGTATTATATATGCACACCAATATCACGTTTCGAAACACAAGTCAAGATAGCACGTGCGTTTAACCTTTTGACGATTTGTTTTTTTTTAAGTTGATCATTATTTAATTGTCAAGATATTATTATTGTACTCTCTGACCCAGAGTAATAAATCATAATGCTAAAATGAAAGTTTCTTTTAGCCAACAAAAAGTTCAGTAAAAATCATAATTTGGAAGGAGGATAACGCTGTGATTTAAAAATGTTTTTTAAATCACAATTCGCTCATGTGATTTAAAACGAATGCGAATCAATCATGTGATTTAAAAACGTTTTTTAATTCGCATCGATGAAGTTTAAAAAAAAATAAAACTCGATTTTTCAGACGTTATTTACCGATACGTAATTATGGTTACTTATTGACACACTAAACTGAAAATTGTCAAAAACCATAATGGTATAATGGTTTAAAAGTATTTAAGAATTGAATGCGTGACAATTTCAATAGAAATAAAACGCTACATTCCGACGTCTTAAAGATGCTTTTTTGGGACATTAAGATTTTCTAAGAAAGCTTATTTTAGTTAGTGAGTTTGAATTAATCGAAATCGATCGATAGCAAATTATATCAATATAGAATGAAGACTAATGGTATACAAATAAATGTTATTTGTTGTTATGTCTATATTAACATAATTTAAGCTTTCACCTAAGGAACTTATAATACTTTGATTGCTATAAATTTTATCGAATGAATCCCAGTGAGCCAGTTACAAGGATTTGACAACCACGTCTGCTTGTAAGTAGTTTTTAATGTTCCGTGATTAAGTTTTTTATTTGTGCTTAAATAGTTCACAGGTTATATTTTGACAATTCGCCTGGGAAAATATAAACATACATTATATGCCTAGTAAGTGTATATGTAAATACATACATATGGTAATTATAAATACATCATAGGCTTTGCCTCTCTTATTTAATACTAATTACCAGTCAGACCAAGAAAGTCGATTTGCAAATTTCGACAAACCAGTTTCAAATTAAACTTATCTCATTTTAGCACCTTGGATTAGAGATAGAATTGAAAACTTTCTTAAAGTATATTAAATTTACACCATCACGTTAAGTGTTAGGGACCTGCTTTTTTTTAATTGTTACCCTCATAGCTTTAGCTAAAAACGAAAAGCATCACTACTTTCAAAATTATTATAATAAAAAATAATATCTCATAATATTTGGCACACAATAACGGAAGTTGTCTCTTTGAAAGTAATGACTGATGACTGATATGATGAGTGATATGACTGACTCATCCTGAAGTTTCATAATTTGATGACTTACATTTTTATTTTAACTTGCACAAAACAATTTTTGATTTTATGGTCGATAAGTTATGGATGTCAAGATTTCGGTATATATTAAAAAAGTAGAAAAATGTGAAATAGTTGACAATTTTTTTTGCGATCTATTTGGCTCAATGGCGAAGTTCGCGTTCGGAGCGACGGTCGTTGGTTCAATACTCGTATCGGGATAAATATAATGTTTGGCCTACAAATACTTATTCCGAGTCAAGATTTCCCGCCAATCCGCCTTGAACCGATATGGTGGGTTTAATGTCCATTCCTCCTAGAAACCCGGAGGCCCGTGCCCAACGGTGGGATATATATGAGCAAAAACATATATTTTAAAGTATATGTATCTATATTCCATACAAATTGCATTTAAAGGTAACGCAGATGTTTTATTTAATTGTTATACATATTTCGTTGCATATCAAAATATATATAGATATATATATATATATATATATATATATATATATATATATATATATATATATATATATATATATATATATATATATATATATATATATATATATCAATACAGTTTACAATAAATGTAATGTACCATATGAATTTGCCAATAAGGTGAAAGAAGTAAACACAAAATAACATAATTATAATTTTTAACAATACCTATAGATAACACTGCATTCGATTATAGTACTTACATATTGATATATTCCTTATGATCGCACATTTATTGATTACTAAGAAACCATAATATTTACAAAGTTTACATAAATGTTGCTATTAAATATATAGTTGGACAAATTAATTTCAAGTTTTTATTGAATTTAATGTTTTTTAAAACAATTGTTGCAGGGATATACTTTCCTATTTGAAATGTCTTCAAACTGACAAAGTTTAATGTATTATAGCTTAGACAAAACCTAACCCCGCGTGAAAAATTTTTCAGTATTCAAGAATTTTCTGTATTGAATATATTTTATGTAGAAACACGTACATCAAAAGCTGACTTTTTTAATGTAGTCCACAGGTTTTTTATCTGACAGGATTTCATAATAAATATTTACAATTTACATTTATGTTTCTTTTTTGTTTTCGCCTCACTTTCATATTCCACACGCTCTACCTTTTGTTCTGAGTTTTCAAAAATCTGAAAATCTGCTGAAACCCGTAACTCTTACTATATAGAGGAAGAAAATGAACGAAATTCTTGCAAGTGTTATATTACTTCAGGAAATTTATCTAGATAAGATTTAACAGCTTGGTCTTAAACTATAAACATATCGACAACAGAGAACGTATTTGCTGTAAGTAGAAGATGAAGTTATATACAACATTTATATTTAAAGGTTAATAGCCGCACTGATTAATGAATACAATAAACAAAGAGGTGGTATTATCTAAGTCATAAAAATAAACTACCTAAGTAATAAAAAAAAAACGCATAACTAATATTTTCAAACATCAATTGAACTAAGCTATGGACAAACAATGTACTACAATAATTTAACTAAGGAAATATGTAGGTACAAGGTGTGAGCAAAATCATCTTCAGAACCTTTCAAGTTTTCGAACGTGAACCAAAGTTTGTTCTAAGCGATCACAATGGCATTGCACTCACCCAGAAAGCCCACGCAATTAACTGTCAATTTGACAATCAAACGCAATACGGCGGTAACTTTATTTTTCATGAACAAGATAATGCAATGTCAACTAACAAATGTCAATGTCAAACCACGGCGTCATCTTGTCGTTCTTTGTCACTTTTGCGTTGAATGAGTTTCTTTTTCACGTCTAGTAACATTTGCTCGAAGGATATATCTTCATTATGACGAACCGGCAACGCTGGTTGACCATGGAAAGCACTCTCTGTATATGTTGCTTCTAAGCCATCTGTTAAATTATAGTAGTACTTTTATAAACGTTAAATATAATTATTGAAAATTAATCTGCTTCTGAGAATAAAAAAAGTTCCAATACATCTGCATCACATTAAGTAGTGTAAGAAGAACAGATGTAAGCTCTAGCTTCCTTTCTTTTCAAAGAACTGTATGGTGTATTTTTTTGTTTCAATATTTTAATTTGCCTTAACAAAAAAAAGCCAGTCAAATTTGCGAAAACAAAATCTAACAAAAGTCTACAAAATGTTTTCTACCCATATTAACTACATGAAAGTTTACCGACCATCTTTATCGAAACCCAATGTACTGGGTCTTTCTAACGAAGGTCATTGATGATGTCATTGCAATCTAAGTTTTACTTAATGCTTTATTGAATGCTTAGTCTTAGTTACAAAATTTAATTTACTATATTTGTTTCATATTTAGTGAAAAAATATGAAACAAATATATTCAAATATATTCCATTGTAAATAATATTATAATGTTGTTTAACTAAGTGTGATATATATATATATATATATATATATATATATATATATATATATATATATATGTATATATATATATATATATATATATATATGTATATATGTATATATATGTATATATATATATATATATATATATATATATATATATATATATATATATATATATATATTAGGTGTACAAATAAGTTTCCGCAGTTTTTTATAAAAAATTAGGAATTTATTGTAAAGGAAAAGTACATTACGTTTTATTCAAAGTATTTTCCATCATTTGCCACTACTTTTCCCCATCTTTCTGGCAACATTCGGATACCCCGTCGAAAAAACTCTTCATCTTTTGACGCTATCCACAAATCTACCCAATTTTTGGTGTCTTCATATGATGTGAAGCGCTGCTCAGACAGACCATGTGCCATCGACCGGAACAGGTGATAATCAGAAGGGGCTAAGTCTGGTGAATACGGCGGGTGGGGTAAAACTTCCCAGTTGAGTGTTTCCAAGTATGTTTTTACCGGCGCCGCAACATGTGGACGAGCATTATCGTGTAAAAGAATAATTTTGTCGTGTCTGGAGTAGTAATGGGCGCGTTTTTCCTTAAGTTCCCGACTCAATCTCATCAATTGTGTTCGGTAGAGAGCTCCAGTAATGGTTTCGCTTGGTTTCAGCAATTCATAATACACGACACCAAGCTGATCCCACCAAATACACAGCATGAGTTTTTTTCCATGAATATTCGGCTTAGCTGTCGATGTTGATGGTTCGCCGGGCTTAACCCATGACTTTCTCTTCTTTGGATTATCGTAGTGAATCCATTTTTCGTCACCAGTGACTATACGATGCAAAAAACTCTTTTTTTTATTCCTGGCAAGCAGCATTTCACTCATGCATAATCGGCGTTCAACGTCTCTCGGCTTTAGTTCATATGGAACCCAATTTCCTTGTTTTTGAATCATTCCTAACGATTTTAAACGATGTGAAATTGCTTGTTGAGTCACTTGTAGAGTAAGTGCAAGTTCTTTTTGCGTTTGGGACGAATCTTCCTCCAATAGTACTTCTAATTCCATGTCTTCGTACACTTTCGGCCTTCCACTGCGTTCTTTGTCTTTAACGTCAAACTCACCGTTCTTAAACTTTTGAAACCATTCCTGACAACTTCTCTCACTTAAAGCAGCTTCACCATATGCTTCTAGAAGCAATCGATGCGCCTCAGCTGCAGATTTTTTCACATTAAAGAAGTAAATCAAAAGTTCCCGCAAATGATGCTTATTCGGAATAAAACTTGACATTTTTGCACGAAAAAAATTACGTGATGCTGATACGGAATCACTAGTACTTTAAGGTTATGGTGTTGCCAGATGACTAAACTTGGGATATTACGTTTTACATCTGACAATTTCTCTATAACCTTCTGGTGGGGCCATCTTTTGACAAACCGCGGAAACTTATTTGTACACCTAATATATATATATATATATATATATATATATATATATATATATATATATATATATATATATATATATATATATATATATATATTATAAAGGGGTATTTGTTTTAGAAAAAAATATATTTAATTTGTTTAAGTCTTGTGAAATTTCACAGAGCTTATTTAGAAGAATATGGTGCATGAATAATAAATAAAAAAAAAATATTTAATCAATCGACGATTTAACTCACCTAAATCAGCATAACTTTGTCTACAAAAAGCCCTTCTCCCACCAAAACCAACATCATACTGAGGAAATTCGTTTGCAGCCTCCACTGCAGAACAAGCATCCTTTGATTGGCGATACGTGATGAATCCGTAACGGGACCTAAATAATTTTACACCTTTAGTGTGCCTATTCAAAAACCATCGTAGCACAAGAAGTCAACTTTAGAATAACAACATGTAACAAATGCACCAAGTACAGTAAAACCTCCTATAACGCTGTGGATTGGCTCAAAAGACAAACACTTTTATTGTAACGGTATTCGAGCTCTACCAGAAAGATGGACAAAAGTTGTAGCTAGCGATGGGTTATATTTTGAATAATATATATGTAAGCATTTTTGCACAATGAAGTTGCATCTTTATAAAAAAAAACATAACGAGAACTAATTTAGTTCTCGTTTTTATGTTTATAACCTGGTAGCGCACTTAATATATGACTTGGGAAATCCCCGCGTTACACGAGGGAAAACTCGAGTTATACGAGGGACAAGAAATCGCGTTATAAGAATAGCGCGTTATAGGAGGGTTTACTGTAATTACTATAAGGATTGAAGAAATATCTATTATTGTTCATGAAGGCAGGCAAAATATATAATAACTGTGTCTGCGGTTCAATTTCACTTCGGCTTGCTTATATCACGCTCTAAATTCATGGCGTTGATAGAAAGTAAACAAGCATTTAACGCTAGCTAGCTGAACTAACATGATTTATTAGTGTTACAAACTTTATAAAAGGAAAAAAATCGACAAACCCATCGGCCTTCTTTTGTAGTCGCACTTCAGTGACCGGACCGAACTTTGAAAACATTCTGCGCAACGTTGATTTAGTGATATCCTTTTCTAACTTGCCGACGAAAACTATCCTCCTTTCTTCCGTAGGCGTGTTGCTTTCCCTGAAATGAACAAATTATAACTGCTATCAACACATGACTTAAAAAGAACACTCTTTTGATAATTGCAGTTGGAAGCCAATGTGGAAATATCGAGTCATTCCGTCTGGTATCAAGAACTGAATCTGAGTAAGTTTCATATCCAAACTCTCTTCTACTTTTTTTTAATATGGAACGTGAAGGCAAATAAGCAAGCGTATCATCCGATGGAAAGCAATCAACGCCGCCCATAGACATCTGCGACACCAGAGGAATTACAGTTGCATTGCCGACCTTTAAGACATGAGTAGGTTCGTATCGGTTCAGCGCCGAAGGCAGCTGATTCCATAGCGTGGTGGTGCGTGGAATAGTTTCGGAAAAAACGCACTGTACTGGATAGCCACTCACCCAGACGGTGGGGATGAAACTTTTCCTTTAATTCCCTACTTTTAAGCAAAGATCTGCAGGCTGAGTTTCTCATCGGACATTTTAATATAACATTAGGGATAAGTCCGCTTATTTAGTTAAATTATCCTTCCCGATTTCGGAATAAAAGACACGTTTTGTTACTCGCTCTTGTACTTTCCGAATGCTTGTTCTGACCAACATGGTTATCTCCCAACGAAATATTACAACGCTATTTGATGAAACGCAACGTTGATTCGTTACATCACTACGGTGTTCACAATTCGGTATTACTTGAGGTCTAGTCCTATTATAATAATATAAAAGAAATGACGAAAAAAATAAAATACGAAAAAGAGTATGTATGTATATATATGTGTGTACATAATTTATATAAAATTAATAATCTAATTAATAATCACTTATATATACTAAAGGATATGCCAATGAAAGAAATAAGGAAAGTTTACACACCATATACCATACCATATGGTTGCCAAACATGGGCATTAACGGAACAATTAATAAACAAAACTCATCTTTAGAGGAGACCTTTGTCGAAGAACAAGCTGTCGATTTTACAAATTAAATTAAACGAATTAATCAATAATAATTAATGGTAGACAGTAATAAAGGCTTTATTTATTTATTAACTATATTATTGTCTTAAGTATTACAAGTTTTGTTAGATATACACAGATATACAAAAAAAATAAAACAAAGGTCTCATCCTTCTCGTCACTCAATGTCACATTTTGTTTACTCCCTTCCCCTTAAAGTGTGACGTAATTTATGGCAACCCCTATTGCAGTAGTAAAGCGGGAATAATTTCATGCAATAACCGATGTTGTTTATCGCTTGCACGCGAAAAAAATATATATTTAGCGAAGCATCTGTACGAGAGATGCCGTGCAAAGCGATCACTGTTAACGCCTAAAATAATTGTTAATATTAGCTTCATATGAAAAACTAGCTTTCCGGGGCACACCTGCGGCGTCCTCAAAGCTATGCGAGCGTTTCGGGCTTTTGCCAAATTTCAGCGAAATCGGTCCATAAACAACGATTTTAGCTTTGTATGGCGGCCATCTTCTTTTACGTCATTTTGGTTTTTTTACGCCCCCCATGTTCTTTTGCACAATTTTTTGTTCGAAAGTGACCCCGGTTCAGGCGGGCCATCGAACAACTTTTACCAGATTCAGATATTCAAGTTTCGGATATAATTCCCTTTTCTCGAGCCCTATAGGAACATTTCCCTAGAAAAAACTTTCCCTACATTTCTTAGATTCTCAAATAACATATCAGTCAGTCAGAATGACATGCCGTCAGTAACGCAGCGTCATATAATATTGAATTGATTGGTGATAGGCTTTCAACCATTCATTCGGTTATGTGTAACGCCAAGTATCTCGAAATACCTATTTATTACCTTTACTAATACAACTGTAATAGAAGTTAATGTCTTTAATATTGGCTCAATCACGCGAAAAAATACTACAAATATGTAAACAATATAAGAAACACCCTCACCTATCCTCTGAACTAAAGGAGCTTCTATGGTTAGTTTTCTTGAAGTTATCGTTCTTGTTGTAAGGACTACTTGACCATCGAATCTTAGCCGATCCCGCTGACGAGCTACTTGAAGAAGACGACGAACTACTGTATCAATGGAATCACATGGTTAGGAGCTAAGAACTTAAATAAATAAGTAAATACAAAAAATATATGAAAGTTGTATAGGCAAAATACAGACATAAATGTCCAGAAGAAATTGTATATTTAAACTAACATTTTCTTTATCACTTGAACAACACGAGGTCATATATTAAATATATTAAAAAATGAGACATTTATTATTATATTAAGACAACTAAGAATTACAAATACTAAATAATTTAATTGCTTACATGAATACCAAACTTTCATTAGACAAGTAAAAATGTTAGCATGCCCTAAATTTAATACATTGTACATACCTAGATGAGGAATTTGAACTTTCAGATACAGTGGGTTTTCTTAACGGTGGAGTTAATAAGAGAACTGCTTTTTTATCGCTACAATTGTCGATGTATTGAGGACTTGATTTAACTTTCTTTAATACCGGAGATCGTGATCGCAAATTGTCAGCCTGCCTAGATCGTGAGCGGGAACGATTCGAACGATAATCTCTTCTAACTGAGGGAGATCTACGTTTGGAACGATAGCTAGATCTGGTGCGAAATCGTCTTTTCTTTCTGTAAGGGGAATCAGAGCGCCTATACCGTCTGTAACGACTTCGAGATCTCGACCTATTTCGACTAAGTGATCGTTTTCGCCTGTGTCCTCGTGAGGGAGGCCTAGAACACTTATATTTAGATTCATAACGATCCTTGGAACGCGATCGTTTTTCTTTTGGTTGAAAACCTCCCGAATCACGTTTGTCCCTTTGTGGTTTTGATATGGTAACCTTCTCGGTCTTTTCCAATAATTCATTTTTAAAATCTTTTTTTAGACAATCTGTACTACCTTCGTTAGACAATGACATGTCACTATCATTTCTTTTTCTGTGCGTCGAAAATTCTTGTCTAGTAGGCGAATTGATCTCTGGGCTATTAGGCAAACTGGAAGATTTTGGTACGAGCTCTGTTTGTACAAATATACTTGATAAAAGAGGCTTTTTTCTTTCTTTTTTCAAATGAAGTATTACTTTATCTTCCCCATGATCTGCCTCAATGTCATAATCACGAACAATGATCGTTTTGTGATACTTTGATGTATTTTTTGTCTCTAGTGGCAAGTTAAGTTTAGATTTGTGCTCTCCACTTAGAGAACTTTGATTAGTTACATCGGTTGTTTTCTTCTTTACAACGTCTTGAATACTGGCAAATAATGAATTGCTAGATATTTTCGTATCAACTTGCTTTTCTACACTTTTCAAAGTCGCTGAAATGTCCTTAAATCGCTCTTTTATATTAATTTGAATGTCAGACCTTTTTTTAGTTTCAATAGAAGTTCGATCTTTTTGAACAATATCAAAAACATTGTGCTTTAAAACATGATCAGACTTTTTAATTTTAAAGTTAATTGTAGATTTGTTATTATTTAGAGGCAACTGAGATTTTCTTGTATTTTCTAGTTCAGCTGCCATGTCTAATTTTTTTAACATTTCTTCATCTGTGTTTGTTCCGACACTAACAACAACTATTTCGTCGTAATCACTCAATTGCTTTTCATTTATAGTAACCATTGGTAGGGTCTCTGCTACTGAAGTCATATTAACAATTTTCATCATTTCAGCATCACTTATTAATGGTTGTAATTCTAAGTTTTCCACTTTAGGTATTTTACTCATTACAATATTTTCGTCCCTTTTCCTAATAGCCTCAGCTTTTTGCCTTTTAGTGTTCATAAGAATTTTTCTAGAAGCCTCTCTTATAGGATCAAATATTTTCTTCGGAGTGTCATCATTTCTTACTGTCTTAAGAATACCATTAGGAGGAGTTAAATTGGGAGGAGACTTTGCAATTTTCTCCAAATTATCAGGAATAGGTATATCTGGAAATATGGCTTCTGGACTTACAGTTGCTGAACTATTATTTGAATTCACTCCTCGCCTTAGCTTATATTCCTGGAAATTAAGTTTCTTTTTCTTTTGGGGCTGGCCAATCTCATTCTTGTCCAAGGAATCGAGAACTGGTTTGACGTATTCATCAAGAGGTTGTTGTTCTTTTTTGATATTAATCGTTTGAGGAATTTGAAGATCTTTTTTATTGAAAAGTCCAGTATAAAAATGTTCAGCTTTTGGATAAGGTTCTTCCTTTACACTTACACTAATATTTATATTTTTGCTATTATTCACATTTTTATCATTATTAATTTCTACATTTTCTATATGTTTTTCAGATACCTGATTAGCTGATGTGTCGCCTATATTTATTGGTTTATGTTTTTCATTATTTTTATCTACATCACAGTTTTTTATGATTACCTCAGATTTATTTTTAATAGTTAACTTAATACTACCATTAGAACTTTGACCACTAAGAGTATCACCTGCTTTACAAGCATTTTTTACCATCACAGAAACGTTGCCTTTATCAAAATTAACATTGTTTAAAACACTATGCACTGGCGATGTTTTCTTGCGGCAAGTTGACTGTACTTTGACAGATTGCTTAACAATAGACTTTTTAGTTTTCAAATCACTTTCATCAGTATTACTATAGTTAACACTTTTTTTTATCTTAGTGTTATGACACTTATCGCTTTCATCGTCACTACTAAGATGATACACTATTTTCTTATTTTTACATGATCTATGTCTAGAATTTAAGATCCTGTTATTACTAGACAACACTTCTGGTTTCAGCAAACTTTGGCCACCCTTCAAATTGGGCAGGCTGTGTCGTTTTTTCGATGAACAATAGTCATGATCGGAATGAACAGGACTTGGAGATCTCCTGATTGCAGTATTAATTGACGACGGCATCTGCAATAACGTCAAGGTGGAATAACGTTTCTCTGTAACCAAAATGTGGATTTTTATAGAATATAAAAAAGTATAACTAGGATACTTACCATGATTTGTCGCATTTTATTCTTATTCAACTGAACACCTGCATCCTGCAACCGCATACCACTTTTCAAACCATTACAGACCTTTACTTTTTGTTCATTTACCTTCATTATGGGTCTCTTTGTTTTCGTGTTAAATTTTTCCGTAGCTTCAAATTGTTCTAAAAGTGAATTTAAATTATTCGCTTCCAATACCGGTATTGACGTTTCATTAAAAGATTCAACATCGATAAAATCATCAACTTCAATTTTAATATTGTTTTCATTCTTTACTAGCTTTTTTTCTATGCAAAATTCTAGAACAGCAGGTGTTGGAAGAGGTGTAGATGTACATCTGTTAGCAAGATCAGTTGAAACTTTTTCTGAACTGGTACTTATTACCGATTCAATAGGTCTTTCTATATCCATATCCTGATGACTTAAATCATCGTCAGTTTTAACATAACTACAAGGTTTATCAGTAATAAGGAAACTGTTGACATCTTCTTCTGTTAACATTCTTGGAATATCTTCGCTTTTTGAACTATTACCAGACTTGTCTTTCTCATGATCAAAATTGAGATCTGATAAATCAATATTTAAATCTTCAAAGCTCAAACAAGTTTTTTCATCAAGATCCATACAAATACTGCGCATCGGGGAATGTGGAACGGAACAGGACTTTTGGACATTTTTAAGTTTCGTGTATGGAATATCGTCGAGAAGATACCTTTTAATATCTTCTATGTTTGGCAAGACATCCAAATCGGATTCATTAATAGATATGTGACTATCTTCTGTTTTAGAAGATTTTGAATTATTAACTTCCTCTACAACATTATTTTGAACGTAATTTGAAACATTGAAATCATTGAGATTGGAATCATTTTTTGCAATGACAAACTCTTCACTCAATGGTTTAGGCACTTCATTTTTAATAAAGAAACCTTTCACATTCGGTAAATTTTGTACAGCTTTAGTTTCTTTAATAAAATATTCATCAACATCATTAACTATGGGTTCATCTTTAACTTCCAGTATATGCTTTTCTGGGTCAT
Source organism: Baronia brevicornis (assembly GCA_031353405.1). Lineage (NCBI taxonomy): Eukaryota > Metazoa > Arthropoda > Insecta > Lepidoptera > Papilionidae > Baronia > Baronia brevicornis. The sequence goes on from JASFAT010001121.1 coordinate 442,331, forward strand.
TTTTAATAAAGTATTCATCGACATTTGAAACTACTGGAGTATCTAAATGTATATCTAGCTCATTGGGACTTACATCGGGCTTTTCATTTTCAATATAATTTTGTTCTTGGAAATGACTATTAGAATTTTCATCAATATTGTGATACTTTTCTGAGTTTACCTCATCATTTTCTTGTACAGCGAAATCACAATATTCCTCATCATCTGAGGAGGCTTCAAGGTCTAAATCAGGATGTACTGCAAAGACTTGAATCACATCATAATCATCACCTTCCACCAATGAGGTTTCTTCTATGTTATCAACTGATAAATGTTCCATATTATTAGCATCTGAGACTTTTTCATTGACATTCAATTCCATTTCATTCTCCTCTTCTTCAGAACTGGAGTCTCGATTTATCTGTTCAATGGTAAAAAAATTGTTAGTTATAGCTATAATTTATACTATATATATATACTTTATATGCAGAAATAATTTTAAATAATAGAAAACAAAATTAATAACATAATCAATTTTATCACTTGCCCAACTTAATTACAATAGGGAGTTTATATTTTAATGAAAGAAATATATAAAAGTATTACTACCTCACTATTATTATTCCAAACTTGACCTGCATTATTTAGAGGAGTCCAGTATACTCCTTCATTACTTCCATCTTCATAGTGATTTTCTCTTAACCCTTGAACATATTCAGGACTATTTTGTTGACAGCTACCTTCAGATGAGAAAGATTCGCTTGAATGCAAAATATTATGGCCGAGACTACGAAAACGCGCATGATGGTACATATTTAAAATATGTGACTCCATATCTGAAAAACGGAAAGGCAAGTTAGTGAAAAAGAAAGGTCCTTTGGTCTAGTATACTAATATAACTTAATTTTCAATCTATTTTTATTCTCATTTTGACATAGGATGTCCAGTAGAATTGAGTCAGCACAACCATTTCAGCACTAATGGCATCCCGATGTTACTACTTTAGCAAGTGTCACAAAATACTGTAGCTAGATTCCAAGAATGTGCCTGACATAGCAGTCAAATCTTAGACGAAATAATTTTTAAAAAATAAAACCTTACTCATAAAATTATTGAATTTTATTTACATCCTTTATAGTTTTTTTATTATTTATGTTTGAAAATGTAATTCTGTCAAATAAAATAAACAAAGTACTACTGTTAATAGATGAATATTAGTACATTTTTAAATCATAAATTGTTGATGAAAATTATTTTGCTAAAATATGAAATGGGAAATATTCTTATTTATTAAAATATTGAAAAAATACATTTTGAAGTTTAGGGAGCTAGATCAGTAATAATCAGAAAATGGACATAAACTCTGCTTTGATGGCAAAAGTTATATTAAAAGTGTGAAATGTGTTGCACAGCTCTTCGGAATACTTCCCACTGGCAAGCAATAAGCTGAAGTCCCAAATGCATTAATAGCATGGAAGATTTCAACCTCTCATTAAAAAACAGATGGTGTGCCAAAGAGTTAAGAAGTAATTATAAGCAAAGAATGATAAACTTCATACACAATGTTTTTTTGTATATAAGTAAAAAATCTAATTTAGAATGTATTTTAGTTTGTTTTATTCTATTGATCTTTACTTGAATTTACTTACTACTGTCTAAACAGTTTACTTATAAGTACAATAAAAGTATCTTGGTGTTAAGTAAATATCAGTTTATATGATTCAATATTACATGCCAATGTTTTAAAAAATAAAAAGAACAGTTTGCTGACAAACAGCTGATGTACTGTCATCAATCTGACATTCTACAAATTATTTAAACTATCAAAAATTACATTTCAAATTCAATAAACCCTATTCATTTATAATAGAAATAAATATGGTAAGTACAAGAAAGCATTAATTACTCATAGAAATAAAACATACACTAATAATATGTGTGAAATAATACAGAAATACACTTTATTTCTTTTGATTATTAATAATAATATGTTTACATTTATTAATTACTATTATTTATATTGATATGAATAATAAGATTAAAATTAAAAATATAATAATTTAAATCAACATAATTTATTTTATGTTTAGTATAATTATATCTGTGCTTTTAACCTACAATAATTTTAATATATAACAAATTATAATATAATTAATAATTACTGAATTAAAATTATAAATTCACTATACAATTTATGTTGATTTAAAATTATACCCAAATAACCATACTTTTATGGGGTATACATTAATAAATATATACTTTTATAATTCTTTATTCCTTTGATTCATATTTTGATATGTTCCCTATTGTGTTGTTACCTATTCTGTATGTTTCAGTGAAGCTTAAAAATAGTTGTTTATTTCTTTCATATGACTTCTATAAAATCAAGCTAGCTTTTTTGCCATTCCTAAAATAACAATTTATGGCGGATTACAAAACTTTTTATATTTAAAGTTATTTTAGTAAGGCTAAAATTAAAAGTAAATGTAGGTATTGTTTAATGTGTGTACAACTCGACATTAAAGATTTTTATTTAATTTATATGATCACAAAATACTTGAATCAACAGTAATATGTTATTTCTGTCAAAATGAATTAATCTTTTTAAAAATTAAAATATAATTATACAAAAAAGAGTACATAAATACTCTTTTTTAAATAAATATACAAATTAAAATATATTTCATTGAATAATACATATTTAGAACTAAATTTTTAGCAAAACAAAGCTCAGATAAAAGCCAAATAGAGATATAATTATATTGTAGCAGTTGTGTTTCTTTTATATGAGCTGTTAGGTTTTAATATTTACAGTATTTAATCCATATAAGGTTGATATTCTAGTATTAAACCTTACATTATGTTATTTAATAAATATTTAATTTTCATTCAGAATATGCATTATAGTATTGATCAAAACAATGTTATGAACATTTTCCACTTCCTTCAAATACAGCTCTATTATGAGTTTTTGTGTATCAGCAACATTAACCATCATTAGAAATATTAACTATTTATTACAATAAATAATATTGGCAAAGCTTAAATTTCATGGTGGATTGTGACTTTTAAATTATAGAAGTAGACTAATATAAACCATTAGAAAGGATTACGAATAATGTAAAAAAAATTAATAGAAGCAACGATAGTGTCCCAGAAGCACGAACTGTCCCGAAAGCAGAAACGAAAATACGTGAACTGTCAAATTGCAAAAACAACCTGATTTTATCATGTGATTACACTGCAATATAAACTTAAAATGATTACTAGCGTATTAAAAGCCGCTGACTGCAAGCAAGTACTTTGCAATAGATAACGGTTAATTCAGTCAAAGTAAAAGTTGCACAAAAAAATTGATCAAGTTTGCGTTGGTTACTTTACCGACAATTATCTCAATATTTACATTAAAAGCATGATTGATAGATATAAATAGACTGAAATTAATAGTAAAATAATATATATACCACGCTTGATAGGACTTAAGTATTAAATCAAAACAAAATAAACATTAATGACAAAACGCGCGCTCTCAATCCTAACCTTGATAACGCAAAAAGGCAGATATTCGTTTCTAGTTCAAGGTTCCGTGAAAAAACTGAAAAGTCACATGAAGACGTTACACAAACAAAACTGAAATATCATTGCAACCCGCACAGAAATCTATTTTAAGATAAACAACAGACGAAAAAAGCACTAACCTTATACAACCTCAAGTGACGGCAATATCCATGTAAATAGTATTTTAGTACTATTTTATGTAATCCACAATATCCCCACTGAAAACACACACAATAATATTTTTCAGGCACTTTCAGCCATGAAGGGGTCAAATAATTGCACGTTTTTTCTTAAAAAATTAACACTTTTCACGAAACATCACATGCTACAAACTTCATGCACGACAGCAAAATTTGGAATCTAATTGTTGCCATTGTAAGTTTATCCATAGATTAAAAAAAAATATTACAGAAAAAAGAAAATTCTACGACAAGTAGTAATGTTATTTTTTATCTCTAAATTTCCTTTTCTCATTGTTTACTTAATATTAATAAGAACATACAGTAATTAGAAACTTTTAGAAATAAATTTTAAGCATTTATTACTCTCTCCTAACTGACACATTTTTAATATATTATTCTCTATTCAAAATCTCTATTAAAAATGTGTCAGTTAGGAGTGTATTATATCTCTCTCTCTTTCTCTCTCTCTCGCTATATATATATATATATATATATATATATATATATATATATATATATATATATATATATATTAGGCTATAATATTCATATTGTATGTGGTTGGTAATTCTTCTATTCTCTAACTAAATTCCTTTAAAGTAAGTTATTAACTACTCAATTAATTAAAATTAAAAACAAAACAAGACGACACATCATACGGTATCATAGAACACGTGACTGCCTACGACTATTTAAAAATGCATTGACAGCACGTGACACTGGTAAACACTACTATGCATTTGATATATTATAAACTAATAGGACTTTTCCTTTTTTATACTAGAGACCACCGATCTCCATCCACTACGATCCCGGTACACGTTTCTTGCTTCCTCCACAATCATCCTTCTTTTTTTATCCATCCCTCCTCTCACATTCATTGTAGCGAAACGGCTCTCCGTTAGTCGCTTCTCGCCCTCGTGGGAATCAGGACGTTACGGGTGGCAAACCACGTCCCCGTCATTTTTAACAAATTAGCTTTATTATAATTCGTCCTCTACAGACGTGACAATATGTATATATACGCCTTAATCCAACTATATTGTATAATACGCCAGCACAATTAAACAATATAACTGATGCTATAATATAATATAATATAAGATTATTAAAATGAAATATAAACACCACGTTTCTGATATAAGTTGGCGGGAAAAGTCGACATAATAGTCATAGCTAAATCTTTCTTTTCTTTGATGGCAATTAGTTATTACTATTATGCCAGTGTCAAGTAAATACAATAATATCACTCTTGAAATATAACCAGTCACCTTATCACGTTACGTCTTGATAAAATGGTGGCTACCCTATCAAAACCTTCTATGAACTCATTGAGTCAACTTAAAAGTTACTATACACACGTTTATTTCATATCACTTCACTGATACGCCTTAATCGAAATATATTGTATAATACAATATAGTTCGATTATTATGATTGATTTGAAATATGATTATTATGAAACACAAATTAAAGAACAAAGCACAAAATAATACTGCCATCGATTTTTCTTTTTCTTCGATGACAATTAGCTATAACTATTATGCCTATGTGTAGTAAAATATAATAAAACACAAGTATCTTGAAATGTAAACAGTTTGTCACGTTACGTCTTGATAAAACGGTGGCTATTCTCCCAAAATATTCTATGGACTTTTTACCTAAAAAGTTAACGCAGTAAACTTAAAAAGTTTCGATACACGCATTTATTTTAAATCACTTCACTTATATTTCTTAATCAAACTATATTGTACATTACACCACTACAATATAACTGATAATAACATAATAAACACGTCACTGATGTAAGTTGGCGGAAAAAGTCCTTTTAAAATAGTTGTTTTATTTTCTTTTATATTTTTTTTAATTTCCATAAGCAATATGATATTAATTGATAAAGAGAGATAACACTTTAAAAAGATACACCCCCCATAAAAGTAAAGTTAAGTTTACATCTATGTGTGTGGTTTGCAACTTGGTGGAATAATTAGTATTATACAAAAATGGTCGTGAAATTGATTACCCGTATCGGAATAAATATATGTCAATCTAAAAGTATTTATTTCGACTCTGGCTGTCCCGCCAAACTACTTTTGGACAAGCTTGGTAGTTAAATGTCCATTCCTCATATGGATAAACCCTGTGTCTCGCTGTGGGATATATATGGGCTATAAAAAATGCATACAAGTTTCATGACAAATAATCTTTTTTATTTAATAATGTCGTTAATCAAAACTTACAAATATATTTGTAAACAGATGTCACATTATTCAAATCACGAACAATCTATCACAAATAGCGCTGAAATGTTAGAAATCATCAATGAGGAACAATTATCCCCCGCTGCATCTTCTATAGAGATGAAACCGACTCACAACAAAAAAATAAAATCATCATCAGCTGTACCTTCCTGTGTGGACAACTGTTCTAAACATAATGACCAAGTAGAGGAAACAGAGAATATGGAAAAGCTTGAAAATTTGATGAAGGAAAAAGAAAATGAATTAAAAGCTCAGTTTGCAATGGAATTGGAACGTGAAATCGAATTGTTAAAGGATAAATTCGATTTCATTTTACAGTAAGCAAATGATTTTTAAAAAATTAAAATTATAATAGTTTCATTTGAATTTTTTTATAAACAAAATGAACTTTTATTCATTAACATTCAAAAATCACTTCCAAAAAATCATGTAGTTTATAAACATTAACTATTTTGAGTAGTAATTCTTTTAAATAGACTTGAAGGTGTAAAAATATATTCATATATCTACACCAATTGAATGACCCATCCTTCCTTTCCAATAGCTGTTAAAACCACCGTTGTTTAGCTATTCGCTCACTAATCTCTACTCGCCAATTACCTTGTATTGTATTGTATCTACGATCGTTTGTTGAATAAAGGCAGATTTATACAAGTACTCTTTCCAGTAATTTCAATTTTTTTATTTTATGCTACTTGCGCCCTCAATTAACCCTGTAAAATACTCTTCGATTTTGACAAAAAATCTGAATCTGTGTCTGAATCTGAGTGCAGTTTTAGTTAACATTAAAATCTCTTCAACTACCATTTCCTACTGATCTATATTATTGTTATTGATTCAGCCGTTTTTGTTTCATATATTCAGATGCATTCATCCTAAACTAGCTGATGATTTGCTTGCTGGCCTGTGTTTAACAGTGCTAGTTTACTATTTTTTAATTTTTAAGGAATGAACAAATACGAACTTCGTACATGCTATGTGAAGCGCACAGGGAACGCAAAGAGAAGATAGATGCCCTACAAACACAGCTTGAATGTAAGAACTTAGCCGGTCTCATGTATGTATTATGCGCAGAAAGACGAAGAAGCAAGATTGAAAAATTACAAATGGCTGAAGGTACGTTTGATCCCTTGCATATTAATAAACTAATTTTAACTCATCTTTATAAAATAAATGGGTAACTACCGAACCTCATTAATAGAAATTTACTTAAAAACAATCAAAACACATTGATGAAATAGGTATATATGATTAAATAGAAAACTAAGACTAAACATTTAAATTATAACTTTTTGGAAAATGAAACGTAATTGCATAATGTTTGTTTGACACGTAGTTCTATTCATCGTAATGATACATTTTTAGTTTGTATTTATTTGAGACATGCGGTGCTGGTACCTATAGTGTCATGAACTGTAACGTAACATACTGACCTGAAAAGGTATTCTTTTATTTGATGCGTTTTTTTCTTTATATGCAAAAATTATTAATATAATTCTATATCAAAACTGAGCTGTATAAGCAGGCACAAAACATATTTTTTTTTATTATATGCATACATGCATATTATGTACACAAAAAAAAACAGGCGGTTTTGATTTTTCTACATTATTGGTAACAATTTAAAGGGGTTTTAATAGCCAAATTATTTTAATGGCACTTAATAAAGAATCTGGGTATGAAAAAAGTTAATTCCAAATTCGAAGCTTTTTTTTTAAATAATCCCTTTTTTAGTTTGTGACTTTTTACTTACTTTATGCGGGTTTGTTGTTAGGAGGTTATCAGTCAAATAAAACTAATTGTTTGCTATTTTTATTTATGTTTGTCGCATCATCCTACCTTAAATGTGATTTAACAGACAACAGATATCTATGTCTCTATTATAAAGGCAGAATAATCAATAAGAGCTAGTAAAATCATAGTGCTGCTGGAAAAGGGGTGTAGCCAATGTTACGTCTCACAGCGGTTAAACGTAAATTATTCAACCGTCCAAAGAATCTGGATTCGATACCAATAGACAGGTTCCGTTTAAAGACGGCAAAGTTTTGGGAGAAAACGTTGCACACAACCACAACATGACCGCTTTTTAGTGACTCAGCCACTGAGGAACCACAAATGTAGTTACATAGAACCGTTGTGAGAATACCTCAAAAGAAACGTTGAAGCGGTACGAGGAGCGCAAGTTAAACTATGGACTGTGAGGAGTAGGCTTTTAGCTGCTGATATACGCAGTCGACGACTAGCACGGGTGCCCAAGTTATTTCGTGAACACCGGATAGCTTGATTGAATTTCGCTAGAAATTGCCTATTTTAGATACTAGGTAACTGAAGTGGCGTACTCTTCACCCCTGAGGCTCGAATTTATCTGCATGGTAAGGACCGACGTCAGCGCGTTTATGAAGACCAGGGAAACGCTATGGTGACGTGTGTTTTGAAGAAATCACCCCTTATGGTGGAGGATATCTTATATTTGGGGGGGAGGCGTAACTTCCAGCTATCGTACCGAAATAGTATTCATTGAAAATGGCTCACTAAATTCGCAAAGGAACATAACAGAATATCAACATGCACAACCCGCACTGACTGTAATTGTTGAAGATGCCATTTATATGGAAGATAATGCTCGTGTCCATCATTTTAGCGACGTAGATGCTTATATGCAAGAGGTTGGTAATTGTAGCTTGAACTGATCAGAGCGGAGCCCCGACCTTAACCCCATTGAACACGTCTGAGACCTCCTAAAAAGGCGAGTACGATTATATTCCACAGGACACCATCAAAAGCAAAACGATTACATGCCGTAATTACTGCAAGGGGGAGTCATACGTTGTTAATTAGTCGTCTTTTTTATTAAAGTTTCATAAAAATACTCGTAGCCTTAATTTTACTATTCCCATAAAAATGTCCATTTTCACACGGATTTCTGTTTACATTGTAACACTCACTTAAAAAAAATTCTAAAAAAGGGATCTAGTCATCTAAGCTAATGACATGCTAAATATATTAAATATTATTCATAGAAAAGTCAATGACTGTAAGGTAAAAGGAGTATATTATATTTTATTTTTAATTTTTATATTTTTTTAAATTGCTTATGGTATTACAAAATAGAATCAAGTAGATTAATGAAGTCAGGGGTTACTTTTCGGAAATCCATTACTATGTGGAGAGTTATAACTTTTACTTAGCTAAGATCCGCAACAAGCAAACAAAAACAGAAAAATAATAATGTGTGTTTTCTGCTGGAAGAAGTAGATTTACGGGGAACTTAACGGTTGTTTTCCGTGGAGTCTTTTAAACCAGATGATTATTATTTTGTTTGCTTATCTTAGCTATGTTAAAGTTCTAACTGTCCACATAGAATCAAGTTGACTTTCTTAAGTTAATATCATTGTTTTAAAAGAAACAAATAAAATAATGAATAGTAAAAAATACATATATTATTTAGGCGAGAACCTGGGCATAGCAGTAATATTTGGGTTGTAACAAATTACAATATTGTATTGGTTTCGTCTAGGAGAATTTTATATGCTCCAAAAATATTTTTAGCTTAGGTACTCAAAATATGAATTCAGGTTTCGCCAACGTATATTTCTCGACAGATTACACAGAATACATAGAGGTTCTACAACAAATTTTGACCGAAGCCCAGACGTTGATACTGCGGCTTGCTAGTGGATATAAGACCGCAGCTAAAGTAGAAGACGAATGGCGTACGAAGTTGAAAAACGTGATGAAAGAGGTCTGTCTCAATGTTTCTAATTTAAAAAAATATTTGATGAAATATAATAAAATCTTCATCTCTTCATAGAAGACTTAATAGTTTACTTTCAAAATAATTTTCTAAACTTCTGATAATGATTCTGATAATAAAAAACTTGATATTAATTGTCAGTATATCTAGGATATTTCTTGTCGTTTTTACATGACGGTTAATCCCTCTCCCTAAAATCAATTTGAGCTAAATTGAATTCCTTATGAGCGATTTGAAATTTACAATAAAACAAGGAGTTTTAAATCGACTAACCAAACAACTTTGATGACAGTGAAGCGTGTGCGTGTGTTGTGTGACTTTTTCATATTCGAATAAGGAATATGTGCTTTGAGAATTGTGGCACCAGTAGCTTTATGTTTAGGCTCAATTTTATATATATTTAATAATACCACATTTCATAGTTTCAAGCCTTCGTGTGCCATTTTGTGGGAGGTAAATCGGAATTCAATCAATACTTCTTTAATCTACCGCTACTGTTGCAAAATCAAAAGGACGAAAAGAATTCCAATGAGCATTCTTCTTCTTCAAAACTATCCCAAGCTAGCGAATCGGGTTTGTACTGTATTTTTCTGTCATTATCATATAAATAACGACTCAAATAGCGCAGTGGCAAAGTATTCGCCTTGTAAACGGTTCGTGGGTTCGATTTACACATCAGGATAAATATTTTATTTGAAGTCTGGGTTTGTTCATATCATTTTCTCAGAAAGGGTCTCATTCCTATGACTCTAAAGCGTTTTAAATTTTGAAAATTAAACTAAATTAAAAGTATAAATAATAACAATTTATTATTTCATCAATTTTTTCAATCGTCAACAGCGTGGCAGTACCACGCTGTTGACTATTCCCGACAACTTACATTCATTTTTATTATCTAATGTTATTATCAGTTATATGTTATTTAATATGGTGTGTGGTATATACAGTATAATATAAATAATTCGATTAAGGCGTATAAGTGAAGTGATATGAAATAAATGCGTGTAAACTTAAGTCTAAAAGTCCCTAGAAGGTTTTGGTAGAACAGTCACCATTTTATCAAGACGTAATGTGACAAGCTAACTAATATATATCTATGTTAAGATATTTGATATTATTGTATTTTACTTGAATTATGCCAGTTTCAAGTTATAATTATTTGCCATCGAATAAAAAAAAGTAAACAATTTAACGGATAGAGTACACAATGGGACTTTTCCCGCAAACTAACATCAGTGACGTTGTGTTTTTATTTCATTTTCATAATCTTATATTAATAGCAGTAGTATATTGTTTAATTATGGTGGCGTAATATGCAATATAGTTCGATGAAGGTGTATAAGTGAAGTGATATGAAATAAATGCGTGTATCGTAACTTTTTAAGTTGGCTGAAAAAGTCCATAGAAGGTTTTGGTAAAATTGCCATCATTTTATCAAGACGTAACGTGATAAGCTGACTTGTTACATTTTAAGAGATTGGATATTATTGTATTTTACTTGACACTGGCATAATAGTTGTAACTAATTGCCATTAAAGAAAATTAAAATGAGTAAATACTAATTAATTAAAGTCTGTTTGCATACGAATAAACGTGAGATCTAATCGATTACTTTTTTCACTGCCCATATTTGTCCCACGGCTGGACATGGGACCGCCTCATTTCTGAAGGAACAGACACTAACCCATGCTTACACGTGCAAAATTAAAGTGTTGTGAACGAAAAAATTTGTTTATATGTATGATCAGAAAAATAGTTTTCTTTGTGCCTTTCAAATTTTTATAAATAACCGTTGGTATTTAAATCGTCATTTTAAAACTTGAAATAAGCTTGCCATACATTTTTTCATATCGCTAATAAATTTGTAACGTTTCAAAGATGCAACAATTATAACTCCTGAACAAGAAACTGGTGATGGAGTCCAGAATTGGTGGGATATGCTGGACAAAGAGAGTCGACCATTCGTTATGTTTGGCGATATGGCCGATTTTCCCCCTCCAAAGCGAAGAGCTGTACTGAAATCTGTAAAGACGACTGAGACTGTCCCAAAGAAGTGGAAGGATTATGGTACGAATAATCTTATGTATATCATATCATTCTATTTACATGTAGTGTGATAACTGTATCCGAAATGCGAAATTTCATGCTTTTCTTAACCAACCAACTACGATTAAAAGTGTTTAATTTTTTAACAAATTTAATTTCCAAATTGTATTTGAACCTAGAATACATGAATCCCAAATTAAGAACAATTGAGTTCGCTTCTCTTCCTTAATAGGTGCTCTGTCCATGATGATTGCTCTCAAAATCATAAGCATCGATAGTTAGTTAGTACCTAAATCTGCATGCATGCACTACATCTCGGAAATTGCATACACGGGTCCCTTATATGTATAAAAAGGGAGAGCTATTTTGTTAGTTTTGCTAAAACTCAAAAACGGCTCGACTTACTTGAATTATGATATATTAAGTATATGATATTTTTTTATTTAGTTCGTTATAATACAGGCAAGGTTTACGAATGACAAAATATAGGGATAACATAAAAATAATTAAAAAATAAAAAATATTCAAAGTAATTGGAGGTAATTCCAATTACTTTCAATAGATGGCGTTCGTAACGGCTATATCTTCTAACGAACGTGTTATTATACAAAACTGTCGATTTTTGTGCGATTTTGAAAAGTATTGCATACCTAAAATACCAGATGAAGATAAGCGTACCAGGAGATATAATTTTCTGTTAGTTTTAATTAAGTAAATTATAGGTGAAATGAAGTTTACTGGGTCATCTGGTATCAAATATAAATCGTAAGAGCATATTTTATTTACACACCTCATATACATATCCCCGATCTGGGCATGGATCTCCCCATTTCTGAAAGAAAAGACATTAATTCCTTGTGCCAATGCGAATTGGCGGAGTAACCAAACTCGGAATAAAAATCCGTACATACATATATGTAGGTATCCCGATGTGGGGATGGAAGCTGCGACCATTGACTCCGTATGCGCAGCCCCGCTAATAAGAGCATGCTATCATCCTATTTGCCCTATATATATTGCAATGGCAACAAAAGAATGCATTATGCATTTTTATCAGTTTTCAACGAGCAATTCCTGAAGGCGGAATGTCCCAATATTTCTACAATTAAGGAGGAATATCTGAAACGGTGTCCAGAGCCCGGTAAATGGGAATGCACTGCTGTACAAACACAAGAACGAGAGGTAAAGAATTGTTTATTTATTTTTTAATTGGAGAAGTAGTCGAAAGAGAAGGCAAGTGTCTTTGATTGTAAATACTGTAATGTATCTGCAATACCTCGTTCTATGTTGTTTACGTACTGAAAGCACTGGAGGGATTAAATTAATAGGAGGAAAAGACAGAAGTAAAGAAAGAGATGTGAAATAAATTGGAAAAAGCGGTTTATTATTGCAAGATCACATACAGAGTCGAAATATACAAATAACAATTTATATGTTATCAGAAATGTATGAAATGTAGAAACTTTCTAGAAAATGTATACAATGACGAACCATGAAGAATGATTATATTTATTTTATAATTATTTATTATTAATATAATTATTTTCGAGCACCAATACATATTTTTCAGAACATGAATATGGGTAGGTATATTGCTATTAATAGGTAGGAAATGTATTAAATTAATATTATACAAAAAATAAAACACAACAACTAAAAATTAAAACCGTATCTTTTATTTAGTATGTTAGGTTAAGCAGTATGATATTTTTTTATGACGATTGTTTTATTTCCGGTAACATATGTATATACATTTTCGTCATCATGAAGGAGTTAATTCTTATATGATGGTAGATTAGTGATTTAGATGACTCACTTTCTCGTTTGTCTACCTCTAAATTAAAGGGACACAGGAAATTCCTGCCAGCAATTTCAACCGTTATTAATATTTGACTTGTTATAGACCTGCGACTTATTTTCATGATTTCAGTTCGACATGAGTCGCCGCATGACGCCTGCCAGTATCGACATGCGCGGTAATATGGGTTCCATACTTAAAATCATGTAAGTTTTAATACTTGTATTTATGACTATTAAAAGATTGTTTGCATGCAATGTCTCCACATAAAGGCCTACCTGCATAAGAACCACAAACTGTTCGTGACAAGATATGATTGGCTAAAATATTATTATACAAAATCAGTTACTGAATCTGAATCAGTTAAACATACTACTCTAGTTCTTTTAATTAAACACATGGCTGTGTCAAGCCCCTTTGTGCATATTTATGTTTTTTTAATTGTACACTTTTCTCCACTTGGTAATGTACCTGTGTGCCACAGTTAAAATATTAAGTGAAGCTAACTAACGTGAAGCCTATTATCATAATTTAAAACTCGCAATTTTGTCAACCTTAATTTAGTTAATTAACTGTTATCAAGCCTCATTTATAACAAATTCTCATTTTTAAAAGTCCATATATATTAAATAACGCCTGACAATATAATTTTAAATTATCAAATAGGAGATTAGCGACACGGTATAAGGACAATGTATTTTGTGTGTTATGAAAGCTACCACAAGTTTTTTTTTTATAACAGTAGAACTATAAACTGGTAATGAGATACATGCGTATCTTATTTTTTATACTGTAACAAACAGAAGATCTGCTGTTGTAAGCAGCTTTTTTCAAAATACTATGTTTGCAGGTGCTTTAAACTCTGTGTTAATGCATTTAGCACCTGTAAAGTCAGCTTTTACCTATGCATGTTATTCAAAGATATTTCAGTTGAGGACATAATTTTGTTTAACTTTATGAAAAAAATTGTTTTAAAACTAATTTTCACAAAAGAGCATCGAACGGCTATGGACGGCCAGTAACAAAAGCAACACTGCTTGGAGCCAGAGACTCAATGGAGATTGCATCAACAACTAAATTGGTGGGTATTTTCACATTAAATTTCTGCACTATAATATACTTCATTTACAGTGTTTTAAATTAACACAATTTAAACATACTAAATAAAATATTCTTTATGAAAAAATAATACTAAAACAAATCAATCGTAAAATAAATATTACATTTGGAGGTTATATAGACACATTGGATCACCCCATTTTCTTTCTCTGATTTTCGTTCGAGACGAACATGTTAGCAAATGTAAATCTATCATCTAACTTCTGCGTTTCCTTATCTGCCCATCACGCGTGGGGATTACAGCTATTTTGAGACAGGCCAATGCCCAGCCGCGAACTGTTGCGACTGTATTAATAATGACTATGATGATTAATCTAAATGAAAATATTGTTTTAAAATAATCCTTTAAAACAATAGTTTCAATTAATCAACTCTGATTTCAATTTGGACGTGATTTTTTTTTTAATTTATTGCAGCGCGAAAAACGTAAGCACTCCGATCATAGCAAAGTTACACTCAACATTGGAAGTAAACGGGTAAGTGTCATAATTGTATCTATTTAATTACGAAATGACATCCAATTGGTTCAGTGGTGAGGCTGTAAATGGTCCAGGTTCGATCCCCGCATCGAGATAAATGTACATACATATGTATGGCCTGCAGATATTTATTCCGAGTCTGGTTACCCTGCTAGTCCGCATTGGACAAGCATTACTATGCTTGTATAACCTACTGGTTAATGTTCGTTCCTTCAAAAATAGAGAACCCTGTGCTCAGTAGTGGGACATACTGTACGGATTGTGAAAAAAAATTATGAAAATTAATAGTTATCAATATTTTTCTGCAATCGTCGATACTTTACTAAAATTACTCAAATCATTAAAATATTTGTTATGCTTAATCTGATTCGCAGGTATCTAGGTTCGATGATTACGACGTCGAAGTGCCGACATGCAACATTGAAGAATCCATCAGCATACCTGGGTAGGGTTCCGTTCAATTTTCTAATATTTTCATTTCAATTTTCGTGCGTGAAATTGGTCACAATTATGCGAAGTGATTGATTCCATTTACATTTACTGACACATTTTCTACATAATCTGTTGTCAGAGCTTCCAATATTTTCATCTGGATTCATCGTGCACAAATTCAATTCAAAGTTGTCATATCATGATCAGTCATTCAACAGTCATTATGCGAAAATCATCAAAGGATAGAAAAAGCTCAAACAACAAGGATTTTTCTTATGCTGGAGACTTGCATTAAGAAAATATTGTTCATTCCTACGAAATAAATATACCTTTTGTGAAAGTATATATAGCCTTTTTAATTTTTAATATCAAGGCAGCAGCAGCCGACAAACACCGAAGAAGAAGACATTACGGATGAGTCGTTAATGGCACTTGGGTATTTACATTTATTTATTTAATTGTTATTAAACTTAAATTGTCTAAATTATCATATTTTAGAGAATTTAGGGTTAAGAAATATATTCAAAGTTGAATGGCACTTCGTGTTGAGGTAAACATGTTTTGCACATTGTTGAAAAAAGATGTTGTGTGTTTTACATTTTCTGTTAGGAACTGTAGTGATTTATGATTTTGTTGACAACCGGTTCTCGAGAAGTTCTACTATAATACCTATTCTATAGTTAATTTTAATTTGTTTATATGTTCATTTTTGTCGTGAAATATGAGAGATTTGTAAGTGTTTAAGGAAATATAGAGAAAATGATTAATTTCGTGCTTAAATAATGTAAGTGAAAATAATTTTCAATAATGAAAAAAAAAAAGAAGTGAAAATAATGTTCAAATTTGGGACAATATATGCAGGTTGTATGCAAAAGAGTTTGTATTTATAACATTTGCATCCTAATTTGCAACAGAATTTTACAGAATAAATTATTAACATAAATTAAAAGAATGAAAGGTTTCCCCATTTCGAAACACAATTGAAATTTATGTACATACATTTAGCATTATATAACATTATTAATAATTAAGGAAGAGCTGATTTTTTTCAAATCGGTACATAAATCGAACACCGAAATAATGGCATTTTTTCTTTTGTTTTCGGACATTAGTTCAGCGTGGATTTAGATAAGCGTATATATTCCGTGTTTGAAAAATAAAAGTCGTTGTGTATCGATGCTGCTTTATATTTTT